>SJYQ01002241.1:2184111-2195700 GCA_006410935.1 Redunca redunca
ACACACACACACACACACCAAAAATAGATGGTACCAACTTAAGGGGCAGATAAAAGACACTGAGGAAATAGCTATTGGAGACTGAAAGGATGATTCTCCAGGTTATCTAAAGGATAGTATTAAAACATGATTTGTGATAATTTGAAAGGAATTGCAAACTATAGCCCGTAGGTAAAACGGTGGGAAAGAGAACTTTGATAACTTGGTGATGACTACTGGTACTGCAGTTTAATTGCTCTGGTTCAGTCTCTAAGTCACGTCCAACTTATTGTGACTCCATGAACTGCAGCAGGTCAGGCTTTCCTGTCTTTCACCATCTTCTAGAGATTTCTCAAACTCACGTCCATTGAGATGGTGATGCCATCCAACCATCTCATCCTCTGTGACCCCCTTCTCCTCCTGCCTTCAATCTCAGCATGAGGATCTTTTCCAGTGAGTCAGCTCTTCACATTAGATGGCTGAAGTATTGGAGCTTCAGCATCAGTCCTTCCAATGAATATTCAGGATTGATTTCCTTTAGGATTGACTGGTTTGATCTCCTTGATGTCCAAGAGACTCTCAAGTGTATTACCCAGCACCCTAATTTGAAAACTTTTTGGCACTCAGAGTTCTTTATGGTCCAACTCTCACATCCATACATGACTACCGGAAAAACCATAGCTTTGACTACATGGACCTTTGTCAGCAAAGTGAAGTCTCTGCTTTTAAAATGTTGTCTAGGTTGGTTATAGTTTTCCATCCAAGGAGCAGGCCCATTTTAGTTTCATGGCTTCAGTCACTATCCACAGTGATTTTGGAGCCCAAGAAAATAAAATTTGTCACTGCTTTCAATTTTTCCCATCTATTTGCTGTGAAATGATGGGGCTGGATGCCATGATCTCAATTTTTTGAATGTTCAGTTTCAAGCCAGCTTTTTCACCCTTATTCACTCCTCTTTCACCCTTATTAAGAGGCTCTTTAGTTGCTCTTCACTTTCTTCCATTAAAGTGGTATCATCTGGATATCTGGGGTTACTGGTACTTCTCTTGGCAATACTGATTCCAGTTTGTGAGTCATCCAGCCTGGCTTTTCACTTGATGTACTCTGCATATAAGTTAAATAAGCAGGGTAACAATATACAACCTTAAAATACTACCTTCCCAATTTTGAACCAATCCATTGTTTCATGTCTGGTTATAACTGTTGCTTCTTGTCCTGCATATAGGTTTCTCAGGAGACAGATAAGGTGGTCTGGTATTCCCATCTCTTTAAAATTTTCCACACTTTATTGTGTTTCACACACTCAAAGGATTTCATGTAGTCAATGAAGCAGAAATAGATGTTCTTTTGGAATTACCTTGCTTTTCCTATCCTCCAACTAATGTTATCAATATGATCTCAGGTTTCTCTACCTTTTCTAAATTCAGCCTGAACATCTGGAAGATCTCAGTTCATGTATTGTTGAAGCCTAGCTTGAAAAAAATTTTAGCATTACCATGTGAAATGAGTGCAACTCTATGGTATTTTTGAACATTTTGTGGCATTCCCTTTTTGGGGGGATTGGAATGAAAACTGCATTCTCTTGTCCTGTGGTCACTGCTGAGTCTTCCAAATTTGTTGACATACTGGGTGCAGCACTTTAATAGCATCTCATTTAGGATTTTAAATAGCTCAGCTCAAATCCCAACATCTCCACGAGCTTTATTCATGGTAATGGTTCCTAAGGCCCACTTGGTTGGTAAATTACTAAATGAATGAGATGAACTCAGAAAAGTATGAGTCAATTTACAAAAAAAAAAAAAAAAAACAGATAAAAGAGAAAATTCAAGCACCAAGGAACTTTAGAGAGTTGAAGAAGTAATTTCTGAATTCCAAATGACAAAAGCTGATAAAAATACAACTTTGATCAAAAGGATCCAATCTAGGACACAGACTTCACACCAAGTGCTGTAACCACTGAATGAATTAAAATTCTTCACCTGGACAATACAGCTCAAGAAAAAAGAACTAAGAATGGCTCTTTCACTAAACCCAAAAGAACTATTAATAAATTGGGAAAGAAAGAAAAAAATATAGGTGGAAAATTCTGCACTGAGCACATACACACTCAAGAGTCTAAAATATTTGTCCCTAAAAGAACTATTGACATGACTATAGACACATAGAGATAATTAACCTCTGCTGAGAGATTTATGCTGCTAAAAGCCTTGACAACCTGGATTAAAAGATAGAGTAATTGTCTGATTACAATTACAGATTACAGGTTGGTCACAGACCAATTACAATTACAACCACAGATTGGTCGACAAACATTCATGGCAGAGGTGAGCTAAGGAATTGCTTAACCCTCAAAGAGGTCATCTTCTCTGATGCCGTCTAGATGCAGGTGATAGAAAATAGAAACAGGAAAAGAAGAAATTCTCTGAGACAGGAAGGAGCCAAAGGCCACAAAGAATGGAGGAGTGAACCTCTTCCAGGGAAGAATTTGACTCAAATAAATTATTCTCTACACTAGGATATGCCACTCTGGAAACATCTGCCCAGGATTAAAGATCTATTATAGGTCAATGAGTGATATGTCACCCTATATTCTTCTTTATAAATGCTAGCTGTTATCACTTCCACCATATATTTGGTTGTATGGGTTTCAATTAACTTTCCTTTTTAGTATACCAATTTCTGCAGCAAGATGATTCACACATAAAAGTACCACGCATCATCTTCTATTATTGTGATGACTGTGCACTATCTAGGGATACTGAATTAATTGATTCTAACGCTGGATGGGGTTTTGTTTTGCATCCCTTGGCAAGTGGGAGAGTAGATTATTTCATGGGATAAAGACCAATCCAAGGCTTTGATTTTTAGAATGGTGAATTCTGGTAGCTGTAAATTTTGTTCAACAAATATTTTCCATTTTCCTCCCTCCAAGTAATCTTGGAAATTAAGTGGGGTCCTCTGCTTTGCTTTTTTTAATGCAACATGGACAGCAGTAACATGTAGCACTGTTGGTTGAAGCCTTTAAGAATCAATATGCATATCCATCTATCTTGTTTATTGCTTTGGTGATTGAGAAAGTATATATTCAGGTGAAGCTTCTATATCCTGATTCCCTTTGAGACAATGATAGGCAAATGCTTCCTACCACCTTCCATTGACCCAAATTAGATAAGTATTATGAGCAAGAAAAAGATATCTTTCGTTACTTTAATCCACTGAGATGTGGGTGATTGGGTTTTGTTGTTGTTGTTGTTGTTTTCTACAACATAAATTTATACTCTAATTGGGACTGCCTATGATACACAGCATTTAATATAAATTTGTTTATTTTCATTGGAGGCTAATTACTTTACAATATTGTATTGGTTTTTCCATACATTGACATGAATCTGCCACGAGTGTACATGTGTTCTCCATCCTGAACCCCCCTCCCAACTCCCTTCCCATACCATACCTCTGGGTCATCCCAGTGCACCAACCCCAAGCATCCTGTATCATGCATCGAACCTGGACTGGTGATTTGTCTCACATATGATAATATACATATTTCAATGCCATACTCCCAAACCATCACACCCTCGCCCTCTTCCACAGAGTCCTAAAGACTGTTCTATACATCTGGGTCTCTTTTGCTGTCTCACATACAGGGTTATCGTTACCATCTTTCTAAATTCCATATATATGTGTTATTATACTGTATTGGTGTTTTTCTTTCTGGCTTACTTCACTCTGCATCATAGGCTCCAGTTCCATCCACCTCATTAGAACTGATTCAAATGTATTCTTTTTAATGGCTGAGTAATACTCCATTATGTATATGTACCACAGCTTTCTCATCCATTCATCTGCTGATGGACATCTAGGTTGCTTCCATGTCCTGGCTGTTACAAACAGTGCTGTGATGAACATTGGGGTACATATGTCTTCTTCAATTATGGTTTCCTCGATGTGTATGCCCAGAAGTGAGATTGCTGGGTCTTATGGCAGTTCTATTTCCAGTTTTTTAGGGAATCTCCACCCTGTTCTCCACAGTGGTTGTACAAGTTGGCATGCCCACCAACAGTGTAAGAGGGTTCCCTTTTCTTCACACCCTCTCCAGCATTTATTGTTTGTAGCCTTTTGGATCGCAGCCATTCTGACTGGTGTGAAATGGTACCTCATTGTGGTTTTGATTTGCATTTCTCTGACAATGAGTGATGTTGAGCATCTTTTCATGTGTTTGTTAGCCATTTGTATGTCTTCTTTGGAGAAATGTCTGTTTATTCTCTGGCCCATTTTTGATTGGGTCATTTATTTTTCTGGAACTGAGCTGCAGAAGTTGCGTGTATATTTTTGAGANCAGAAGTGAGATTGCTGGGCATTATGGCAGTTCTATTTCCAGTTTTTTAAGGAATCTCCACCCTGTTCTCCACAGTGGTTGTACAAGTTGGCATTCCCACCAACAGTGTAAGAGGGTTCCCTTTTCTTCACACCCTCTCCAGCATTTATTGTTTGTAGACTTTTGGATCGCAGCCATTCTGACTGGTGTGAAATGGTACCTCATTGTGGTTTTGATTTGCATTTCTCTGACAATGAGTGATGTTGAGCATCATTTCATGTGTTTGTTAGCCATTTGTATGTCTTCTTTGGAGAAATGTCTGTTTATTCTCTGGCCCATTTTTGATTGGGTCATTTATTTTTCTGGAACTGAGCTGCAGAAGTTGCGTGTATATTTTTGAGATTAATTCTTTGTCAGTTGCTTCATTTGCTATTATTTTCTCCCATTCTGAAAGCTGTCTTTTCACCTTGCTTATAGTTTACTTCATTTTGCAAAAGCTTTTAAGTTTAATTAGGTCCCATTTGTTTATTTTTGCTTTTATTTCCAGTATTTTGGGAGATGGGTCATAAAGGATCCTGCTGTGATTTATGTCAGAGAATGTTTTACCTATGTTCTCTTCTAGGATTTTTATAGTTTCTGGTCTTATTTAGATCTTTAATCCATTTTGAGTTTATTTTTGTGAATGGTGTTAGAAAGTGTTCTAGTTTCATTCTTTTACAAGTGGTTGACCAGTTTTCCCAGCACCACTTGTTAAAGAGATTAAACAATCTCCATTGCATATTCTTGCCTCCTTTGTCAAAGATAAGGTGTCCATAGGTACATGGATTTATTTCCAGCCTTTCTATTTTGTTCCATTGATCTATATTTCTGTCTTTGTGCCAGTACCATACTGTCTTGATGACTGTGGCTTTGTAGTAGAGGCTAAAGTCAGGCAGGTTGATTACTCCAGTTCCATTCTTCTTTCTCAAGATTGCTTTGGCTATTCAAAGTTTTTTGTATTTCCATACAAATTGTGAAATTATTTGTTCTAGCTCTGTGAAAAATACCGCTGGTAGCTTTATAGGGATTGCATTGAATCTATAGATTGCTTTGGATAGTATACTCATTTTCACTATATTGATTCTTCTGATCCATGAACACGGTATATTTCTCCATTTATTAGTATCCTCTTTGATTTCTTTCACCAGTGTTTTATAGTTTTCTATATATAGGTCTGTTGTTTCTTTAGATAGATATATTCCTAAGTATTTTATTCTTTTCGTTGCAATGGTGAATTGTTCCCTTAATTTCTGTTTCTATTTTCTCATTATTAGTGTATAGGAATGTGAGGGATTTCTGTGTTTTTATTTTATATCCTGCAACCTTACTATATTCATTGATTAGCTCTAGTAATTTTCTGGTGGAGTCTTTAATGTTTTCTATGTAGAGGATCATGTCATCTGCAAACAGTGAGAGTTTTACTTCTTCTTTTCCAATTTGGATTCCTTTTATTTCTTTTTCTGCTCTGATTGCTGTGGCCAAAACTTCCAAAACTAGGTTGAATAGTAGTGGTGACAGTGGGCATCCTTGTCTTGTTCCTGATTTTAGGGGAAATGCTTTCAATTTTTCACCATTGAGGATAATGTTTGCTGGATACACAGCATTTAAAAATATAGACTTTAATGTCCTTTTACCCTGTGGTTACTTCTAACTATTGGGGTATTCAAAAATTGCACCCAATTATTCACATTTCTATATGTGAATGTCCAAGAACAGTGTCTGGAAACAATAATATTGATTGTAATTAGATTGATTTAAATTGGAAAATAAATCATAATTAATCTTTCCACACAATATATCCATATCACTCAGACCCTTAGTTCATACATCTTTTTTTCCTCTGACTATATCTTAGAGAATTTTACAAATTTATTAACAAGACAGAAACATTTTCTTAATTATTCTAATAAACCTGAGGTAATATATATATTTATATTGGCCTTGTTTTTTATATATTACACCATAAATAATATTTCTATCATCCCATCCCACAATGATTCTTGCTGCCACTCTCCTTTTATACTAATTTCCTTTTTACTTTTACTACTTTCTTTTTCAACTAACTTTTAAATTTATCGATGCTTTTAGTTGAATTGTTTCCAAGTTCATCAATTCAATAACTGATTAGTATTTTATGTTATTCAAGACACTGGCATATTATTATCAAGAGGTTTAAACATATGATTGTCTTAAACAATACAAAATATTCCTCACTGAGGATAGAAAATATAATAAAAAACTGGGCTGGTGTGACTGACATAACATTCTATCATCAGTCTGGAGTAAGAGAAACTTGAAAAAAAATGGTGTATTTTGCTGTTCCTAAATTTTAAATTATTTTCACATATCTATGAAATGAACCAGGATTTTTCAACCAACAAAATATATTACTTTACCATATGTTTTAAGTGTCAAAATGTATTACCATTCATACTCAGTTTGAGTCAATTGAGCTTATCAAGATGAGGGTGTTTTAAGTTACAAGCAACCAAAACCCGATGCATACTGGCTTTGGCTGAAAAGATATTTTTTTACTCATATCACCGAGAAGAGTCAAGGGTCCAAAATATGCTGACAGGAATCAGTCTGCATGTCTTGCTATGCATTACTCTGGCTTGGCATCATTTGCAGGTAAGCTTTTTAGATATGGTGACAAAAATAGCTATCAACAACTCTAAGCTTACATTCTAACTGCTCAGCAGACACTACAGAAGACAAAATCTGAGCAACTGCCAGGTCTGCTCCTCTTTTTTTCACTACTTTGTTGTGTCTGACCCTTTGTGACCAATAGATAGAAGCACACCAAACTTTTCTGTCCTTCACTGTCTCCTGGAATTTGCTCAAACTCTTGTCCATTGTCCATTGGTGATGTCATCCAACCATCTCACTCTCTGTCACCCCCTTTTCCTCTTGCTTCCAATCTTTCCCAGCACCAGGGTCTTTTCTAATGAGTGATTTGTGATTTTTTTTTTCTCTACTTAAGCTTTCCTAAACTCAATCTTTTACCTAGTCTAACTTCACTGTCCCTGGATAACTACATGTAAAACAAATGAAATCAGATCATTCCTTAACGCCATACACAGAAACAAACTCAAAATGGATTAAAGACCTAAATGTGAGACAAAAAGACACTATAAAACTCCTAGAGAAAAACACTCTCTGACATAAATTGCAACAATATCTCTTTCAATCTGTTTCCCAGAATAATGGAAATAAAAGCAAAAATAAACAAATTGGATCCACTTAAAATCAAAAGCATTTGCACAGCAATGGAAACAATAAATAAAACAAAAAGACAACCTATAGATTGGGAGAAAATATTTGCAAATCCCCTTTGGAGACAAGGGATCAGTCTCCAAAATTTACAAAGAGCTCATGATGCTTAACAGCATCAGGATGAACAACTCAATCAACAAATGGGCAGAAGACCTAAACAGAGATTTTTCCAAAGAAGACATACAGATGGCCAAGAGGTACATGAAAAGATGTTCATCATCACTAATTATAAAAGAAATGCTAATCATAACTACAATGAGATATCACCTCACACCAGCCAGAATGGCTATCATCGAAACATCCACAAACGATAAATGCTAGAAAGGATGAGGAGAAGGGAACCCTTCTACACAGTGGTAATATAAATTGCTACAGCCACTATGGAGAATAGTATGGAGGTTCCTTAAAAAACTAAAAATAGAGCTACCATTGTGGTTTTGTTGTTCAGTCACCCAGTCATGTCTGAATCTGCGACCCCATGGACAAGCAGCATGCCAGGACTCCCTGTCCCTCACCATCTCCCAGAGTTTGCCCAAGTTCACATTCATTGCATCAGTGATGCCATCCAGCCAACTAATTCTCTGATGCCCTCTTCTCCTTCTGCCTTCAATCTTTCCCAGCATCAGGGACTTTTCCAATGAGTCAGCTCTTCGTGTCAGATCACCAAAATAATGGAGCTTCAACTTCAGCATCAGTCCTTCTTCGTGAATTATTTAGGGTTGATCTCCCTTAAGATTTACTGGTTTGATCTCCTTGTTGTGCAAAGGACTTTCAAATGTCTTCTCCAGCACCACAGTTTGAAGGCATCAGTTCTTTGGCTTCTACTTTCTTTATAGTACAGCTCTCACAACCATACGTGAACGCTGGGAAGACCATAGCCTTGACTATATGGACCTTTGATGGCAGAGTACTGTGTCTGCTTTTCAACACACTGTCTAGGCTTGTCATTGCTTTTCTGCCAAGAAGCAATCATCTTCTGATTTTGTGGGTGCAGTCACCATCCACAGTGATTTTGGGGCCCAAGAAGAGGAAATCTGTCACTACTACACCAGACAACCCTGTCATACTCCTTTCTCAATCTTGAACCAATCAGTTGTTCCATACAGGGTTCTAATTTTTTCTTCATGACCTGCATACAGGTTTCTTAGGAGACAGGTAAGATGGTTTGGTATTCCCATCCCTCTAAGTGCTCTCCACAGTTTGTCATGATCTACACAGTCAAAGGCTTTAGCAAAGCTGATGAAACAGAGATAGATGTTTTACTACTGAAATTCCCTTGCTTCTCTATAATCCAGCAAATGCTGGCAATTTGACCTCTAGTTCCTCTTCTTTTTTGAATCCTAGCCTGACTATCTGGGATTTCTTGGTTCACATAGTGCTGAAACTTAGCATGCAAGATGCTAAACATGACCTTACTAGCATGGAAGATGAGTGCACTTGTGTGATAGTTAGCACATCCTTTGGTACTACCCTTCTTGGCAATTGAGATTAGGATTGACCTTTTTCAGTCCTGTGGCCTCTGCTCAGTCTTCCAGATTTGCTGGCATAATGAATGTAATACCTTGATGGCATCATCCTTTAGGGATCTGAATAGTTCTGGAATTTCATCACATCCACTATCTTTATTAACAGCAGTGCTTCTTAAACCTACTTGACTTCGCACTCCAGAATGTCTGGCTCTGGGTGACTAACCACACCATCATAATAATCCAATTCATTAAGGTCTTTTTTATACAGTTCTTTTTGTATCCTTTCCATCTCTTCTTGATTCCTTCAGAGTCTAATTGGTATCTACAGTTTTTATCCATTATTGTGTCTATCTTGGGGCAAAATGCTCACTTAATGTTTCCAATTTTCCTGAATAGATCTCTAGTCTTTCTTCTTTTGTTGCTTTCTTCTATTATTAAGCTCTGTTCATTGAAGAAGGCCTTCTTGTCTCTCCTAGCTATCCTTTGGAACTCTGCATTTAGTTGAATGTACCTTTCCCTCTCTCCCTTGCCTTTTATTTTCCACTTCTTTTCATCCTTATGCTATTTGTAAAGCCTCCTCAGATGCCATTTCAACTTCTTGCTTTTATTTTTGGGGGGTATGGTTTTCTTCAATGCCTCCTGTACAATATTATGGACTTCTGTTCTCAGTTCTTCCAGCACACTGTTAATTAGATCTAGTCTCTTGAATCTATTTGTCACCTCTACTGTAACTTATATGGGATTTGATTTAAGCCATATCTGGCTGGTCTTCTCTTTTTCCTGGTTTTCTTTAGTTTAAGCTTGAATTTTGCTATGAGAAGCTTATGATCTGAGCCACAGTCAGCTCCAAGTCTTGTTTTCTGCTGACTGTATATAGCTTCTCCATCTTTAGCTACAAAGAATGTAATCAATTTGATTTCAGTATTGACCATTTGATGATGTCCATATGTAAAGTCGTCTCTTGTGTTGTTGAAAAAAGGTGCTTGCTATGAGTAATGCATTCTCTTGGCAGAATTCAGTTAGACTTTGCCCTGCTTCATTTTGTTCTCCAAGGCCAAACTTCCCTATTACTCCAGGTATATCTTGACTTCTTACTTTTGCATTCCAATCCCCCGTGATGAAAATAACATCTTTTTTAGGTGTTGGTTATAGGAGGTTTTCTAGGTCTACATAGAACTGATCAACTTCAACTTCTTTGGCATCAGTAGTAGGGGCATAGACTTGGATTACTGTGATGCTGAACGGCTTGCCTTGGAAATGAACTGAGATCATTCTGTCATTTTTGAGGTTGTACCCAAGTACTGTATTTCAGATTCTTTTGTTGATTATGAGGGCTCTTCCATTTCTTCCATGGGATTCTTGCCCACAGTAGTAGATACAATGGTCATTTGAATTAAATTCACCCATTTCTGTCCATTTTAGTTAGCTGATTCCTAGGATGTTGATGTTTATTCTTACTTTCTCCTGATTGACCACATCCAATTTTCCTTGATTCATGGATCTAACATTCCAAATTCCTATACAATACTGTTCTTTGCAGCATCAGATTTTACTTTTGACACCAGACACATCCACAACTTAGCATCATATCCACTTTGGCTCAGTTGCTTCATTCATTCTAGGACTATTGGTAATTCTTGTCCACTCTTCCCCAGTAGTATACTGGGCACCTTCAAACCTGGAGGACTCATCTTTTGGTGTCATATCTTTTGGCCTTTTCTACAGTTCATGAGGTTCTCATGGCACATATACTGGCTTAGCCTGCCATTCCCTCCTCCAGTGTATCACATTTTTTTCAGAACTCCCTGTTATGACCTGTCCATTTTGGGTGGTCCTGCATGGCATGGCTCATAGCTTCACTGAGTTACACAAGCCCCTTCGCCATGACAGAGCAGTGATCCATGAAGGGGAGAACTACCATATGACCCTGAAAATTCTACTCCTAGGCATATATCCAAAGAAAAGCATGATCTAAAATGATACATGCACCCCAGTGTTGGCTGAATCATTGTTTATAACAGCAACCTAAATGTCCATTGACAGGGGAATGGATAAGGAAGATTCGGTACATATATACCATTAAGTATTACTCAACCATTAAAAAGAATGAAATAATGTCATTTGCAGCAACATGGATTGACCTAGAGATTGTCATACTGAGTGAAGTAAGTCAGATATAGAAGAATAAATATCAGTATGACATTTCTTATATGTGGAATCTAAAGAAATGATACAAATGAACTTATTTCCAAAATAGAAAGAAACTCAGACTTACAGAACAAAATTATAGTTGCCAGGGGAGGGATGTGGAGAAGGAAGAGTTAGGGAGTTTGGAATGGACATGTATACACTGCTATATTTAAAACAAATACTCAAAAAGGATCTATTGTATATATAGCACAGGGAACTCTGCTCAATTTTATGTGGCAGCTTGGATAGGAAGGGAGTTTGGGGAAGAATAGATACATACATATGAATAGCTGAGTCCTTTTGTTGTCTACCTGAAAC
>SJYQ01002241.1:2195775-2208870 GCA_006410935.1 Redunca redunca
TCTCTGAGGAATTATCTTCTGGGTTGAAACCTGAATAGAAATAAAAGATCCAGCTGTGCATTAGATTATTATTCAAGAAGCTGCATATTTCATCTGCAAGTATTCAAATTTATTTCTCAAGCCCCTGACCCTTTCATCCAGATGAAGTCACTCAACTTACCAGTGAGAACAGTCAGTTTTTCTCCTTGCAGTTTTTCCAATATTATTCTTCACACACAGAGTTATATTTGCAACTCATTGTCTATTGGACAGACTTTATGCTGCAGAAAGAACAATAAAATTATGACTTGGTGACAGATCTACTTTATTGCCAAGGTATCTTGTAGCTCTCCATTAATTTCATTGTTTCTCTTCTTTCTGTCTGTCATTTTTCAGGAAGCAAACAAAACTGATGCTTTCAATGACAAGCGGTCACAATGAAAAGATACCAATTTAAAAACAAAAACACAACAGCTTCTCAAAGATCCTTCAGATGCTGGCAGTTCAAATTTCAAAAATGCTTAAAAACTTACCACTCGTTATCAAATGAAGGATGGGAGAACATTAATAATGATTTCCCTTGTTTTTGAAATCTAAAATCTGTCCCTCTGGTCTTTTTTCTTATAGCACACAACCTAATAACAGGACAAATTGTGACCATAACTATACATCTCTGAATGAATAAATGAAAAAATTGTGCATGAAGAAAAACAAGTATAGTTTTTGTTTGTGATATCTGTATGGAATGTTTGAAGGACATGGGATAAAATAATTCCATTGTGATGGTTATTAAATAGCTTAAACAAAACAAAATTTTTGCTCCTACACGGTACGCATTACACCTTATACTGAGCAACTTGATATGCTCTTGAGATGTCCTAAACACAGAAAGAAAACAGAAAAGCTCAAACTAATTTTAAAAAGAAATAATTACAAGAAGAGAAACTGAAATGAGAGAAGTTACAACACACTGGAAAAAGGTGAAAGAAAAGACACGCTTGAAAATCTGAAGCATCTAAAATATCTAGAAGAGAAATAAAGTAATCAAAACCAAGAATGAAAAGAAATATGGGATATGTGAAGTCTGTACAATCAAAATGGGAACTAAGGTTCATTGTATGTATATGTACCATGCTGACTGAAACTCTTATTAATAAATACTGCATGCCATGCAAGATGCTAAGAAGACCCAAATGCATATTTTTTAATCCTTACAAATCTTTTATATGTGAATTACAAGTGTGTCTCAGAGAATTGAGGTGACTTTCTCAAGTACTTATAGGTGTGCACGTGTGTGCTCAGTCGTGTCCAACTTTCTGTGACTCCACTGACTGTAGCCTGCCAGGTTCCTTTGTTCATGGAATTTTCCAGGCAAGGATACTGGTGTGGGTTGCCATTTCCTTCTTGAAGGGATTTTCCCGACCCAGAGATCAAACCTGTGTCCCTTGTATCTCTTGCATGGGAACGGGAATTCTTTACCAGCTGAGCCACCAGGTAATCCCAAGTCATGGCAAGAGGTAAAAAAAATTATGAGAGCATGGTCTTTCTCTTTAGAATTCAAACGTTTTCTTGTTATACACTGTTATCTCTCAGTGAAAAATTTCTCAAACCCAGGTCTCCCACCTTGCAGGCAGACACTTTAACCTCTGCACCACCAGGGAAGCCCCAAGACATGCCTAGAACAACCCAATCCCTTTTAATCCTATTACTATTTTAAAGTTAGTCAATCACTAAGCTTCTTCTGACAGACTTTGTGGCCTCCAGGAAAGCAGTGACTGTACAGTCAGTAACACTCCTTGAGCTTGTATCTAGCAGATTCACCTAGAGGTCCTATCACATTCCATTTTCAAACAAAATGTCAGAGCAGGAATTAATACACAAAATAAGTAAAGAATTCATTCAACTCAACATCAAAAAAAAAAAAAGCCAACAACCCAATGGAAAATTGTCAGAATAGACATTTTTCCAAAGAAGACATACTGCTGGCTAACAGACAATAGAGAAATGCAAATTAAAGCACAATGAAATGCTACCAATTTACACCAACAATGGTAATGATGATCCTACATGCAAAGCAGCAAAAGAGACACAGATGTAAAGAACAGACTTTTGGACTCTTGGAGAAGGAGAGAGTGGGTTGATTTGAAAGAATAGCATTGAAATATGTATATTACTATATGTAAAACAGATGACCAGTGCAAGTTCAATGCATGAAGCAGGGCACCCAAAGCCAGTGCTCTGGGACAACCCAGAGGGATGGGGTGGGGAGGGCCGTGGGAGGGGGTTTCAGGAGTGGGGGACACATGAAAAGTGTAGCTGATTCGTGTTGCTGCTAAGTCGCTTCAGTCATGTCCGACCGTGTGACCGCACAGACGGCAGCCCATTGGGCTCTGCTGTCCCTGGGATTCTCCAGGCAAGAACATTGGAGTGGGTTTCCATTTCCTTCTCCAATGCATGAAAGTGAAAAGTGAAAGTGAAGTCGCTCAGCTGAGTCTGACTTTTAGTGACCCCATGGACTGCAGCCCACCAGGCTCCTCGTTCATGGGAGTTTCCAGGCAAGAGTACTGGAGTAGGATGCCATTGCCTTCTCTGAGCTGATTCGTGTTGATGTATGGCAAAAACCGTCACAGTATTGTAATTATCCTCCAATTAAAATAAAATAATTTAATAATAATAAAAAAGAAATACAAGGGTTGGCCCGGATGTGGAAAAAGGGATCCTGATGCAATAACACTTACTCCTTGGAAGAAAAGTTATGACCAACCTAGATAGTATATTCAAAAGCAGAGACATTACTTTGCTGACTAAGGTCCATCTAGTCAAGGCTATGGTTTTTCCAGTGGTCATGTATGGATATGAGAGTTGGACTGTGTAGAAGGCTGAGCGCCGAAGAATCAATGCGTTTAAATTGTGGTGTTGGAGAAGACTCTTGAGAATCCCTTGGACTGCAAGGAGATCCAACCAGTCCATTCTGAAGATCAATCCCGGGATTTCTTTGGAAGGAATGATGCTGAAGCTGAAACTCCAGTACTTTGGACACCTGATGCAAAGAGTTGATTCATTGGAAAAGACTCTGATGCTGGGAGGGATTGGGGGCGGGAGGAGAAGGGGACGACAGAGGATGAGATGGCTGGATGGCATCACGGACTCGATGGATGTGAGTCTGAGTGAACTCCGGGAGATGGTGATGGACAGGGAGGCCTGGCGTGCTGCGATTCATGAGGTCACAAAGAATCGGACACGACTGAGCGACTGAACTGAACTGAACTGATGCAATAACTAGACATAGGTTCTATTCTTGGGTCAGGAAGATTCCCTGGGGAAGGAAATGACAAACTACTCAGTATTCTTGCCTGGGAAACCCCATGGACAGAGAAGCCTTGCAGGCTACAGTTCATGGGTTGCCAAGAGTTGGACACAACTGAGCAGACACACACACTTGAACTGTTAATGGAGATATAAACTGGTACAGTCACTATGGAAAACAGTATGGAGATTCCTAAAGAAAATAAAAATAGAACTACCATATTAACCAGCAATTCCACTCCTGAGTATTTATCCAAAGAAGATAAAAAAAAAACTTATTCAAAAAGATATATGTACTCAAACAGTTAGAGCAGCATTATTTACAATAGCTAAGATTCGGTTCAGTTAGCACTTAGTTGTGTCTCTTTGTGACTCCATGAACCACAGCATTCCAGGTTTCCCTGTCCATCACCAACTCCCGGAGTTTACCCAAACTCATGTCCTTTGAGTCAGTGATGCCATTCAACCATCTCATCCTCTGTTGTCCCCTTCTCCTCCTGCCTTCAATCTTTCCCAACATCAGGATCTTTTCAAATGAGTCAGCTTTTTGCATCAGGTGGCCAAAATATTGGAGTTTCAGCTTCAACATCAGTCTTTCCAATGAACACCCAGGACTAAGATTAGGTGCTTCCTAATCAACAGATGACTAGATAAAAAATATATATATGGGATATTATTCAGGCACAAAAGAATAAAATTTTGCCATTTATGGCAACATGGATAGACCTGAAGGGTATAAAGCTTAGTGAAATAAGTTAGAGAAAGACAAATACTGTATGTTTTAATTTATATGTAGAATCTGAATAATAAAACATATAAATGAATATAACAAAAACAGAAAGACTCAAAGATGCAGAGAAGAAGCTAGTGGTTTCCAGAGGGCAGAAGGGTGAAGGGAGGGGTAAAACAATTGAAGAGGATTAAGATCCACAAACTACTAGGTATAAAATATATGTCACAAGGATATAATGTACAGCACAAGGATTATAGTCAATATTTTGTAACTTTGTATGAAGCATAATCTACAAAAACATCAAATGGCTATGTTGTATACCTGAAACTAAAATAATGTTGTAAGTCATCTATACTTCAATAAAAATTTTAAAATAGCTATTTGGATCAAGATTGTCTATGTGTGAACATGTGTGTATGGCAGTAGCAAGTAGTACTTGTAATCAAGCCTATAAATAAGCACAGAATCATCATTTAATTATTGTTAACTTAAAAAGAATCATTTTTCTTTAAATTTCTTTAAATTCAGTTCTCATTTTGTTACTGCTGCTACTGCTGCTAAGTCGCTTCAGTCGTGTCCGACTCTGTGCGACCCCATAGACGTCAGCCCACCAGGCTCTGCCGTCCCTGGGATT
This sequence comes from Redunca redunca, assembly GCA_006410935.1. Lineage (NCBI taxonomy): Eukaryota > Metazoa > Chordata > Mammalia > Artiodactyla > Bovidae > Redunca > Redunca redunca. Next base: position 2,200,428 of record SJYQ01002241.1, read on the forward strand.
CTCCAGGCGAGAACACTGGAGTGAGCTTACAGAAATCTGCTTTCATTTACTTTTTTTATAATATATTCCATTTAAGTATTTTCACATGGAAGATGTCATTTAAGGAAGAAAATGTAGCAGTATGTAAAGATCTTTTGCATATCATTGCTAATGATATATGATAAATATTAATACTTAATAACTACAGTAGTTAGAAAAATATTAAAATATAGTACTTTCAGGCATCATAGGAGTGAAAATAAAACCTTCACAGCATAATAATATTTCCTGATAATTATACTGTAAACAATTAGACTAAATTCTTGGAGAGAGCAATAAAATAGGTTAACCATTCAATTTGGGTTACATAATCCTACCATGTAGTTATTCAGGCTTATTATGTAATCAAATAAACAGTGAATTGATTTATCATTCAATTTCCCAGGGAACTTCATCTTTATTTAGTTATTTATTTAGCTTGACAATAAAGGATTTTTTTTTTTAATTAAAACTCCTGGGGTAAATACATTATGTTCAAGGCAATAGAGAATTTTAAAAATATACATATTCTCATCCTACCAGAAATAAAAATGAGTTTCTTACTCATTTATGAACTCAATTGCAAGGTGAACTTCTGATCGGAAGATAATAATTGGAAAAATATTGAGGTTTGTGAGAATCCTGGCCACAGACTGATGCCTACACTTAGGTCTGCATTGAATTTGCATGTTAGTCAAAGTGAAGTTTCTGCCTCACAGGGCTACAAACACACTGTTAATTTTACCACAAACTGTAAATGGTGACCAAATGGTGTGTTAAATAAAGGAAATGTTATTGAAAACAGCAAGAGAACTTTGGGATACAGTTCATTTTAGTTTACAACAAATGTCTGAATTAAATATATTTATTCTTCAAGAACTGAGTGGTTAAATCTGGCTATAAATCTGATTGTCTAATGATCTTTTCAAACATCTCCAGTTGCTTGAACAATGACATTCTTGCTCAATAAAAGTAGAGAATGTAAATTTTAATTTGCATCTCTATGTTGTTTGTTTAAGGGAGATGGAGTTACTAAATGTTTTGTGGGCTGATATAAGCATTTGTGAAATTTCTGAATATATATATGTTTTATCTGGGAAATACATGATCTTCAAACTTAGGTAGGAGCCAGATACTTCTCTCAATATTCTCACTTTGTCTCAGATCCTGAGGAGGATAATAACAATGTCCTATAGACCTTGGGTGTAGAAGACAATTTATCAGTACATGCTCAGAAATGCACTGAGATATAAAACCTTGCAAAATCATAGAAAAGAAACTTGTGGTAACCAAAGGGGAGAGGAAGTGGGGGCTGGACAAATTAGATATATGGACTTAACAGAAAAATACTACATGTAAAATAGATAATCAACAAGGATTTACTGTATAGCACAGGGAATTATTAGAGAGGGAAATGGCAACCCACTCCAGTATTCTTGCCTGGAGAATCCCATGGACAGGGGAACCTGGTGAGTTCTACATGGTTAATAATATTGGTTGCCCCCTTACATACCCAGACTCAGCACTGTGTAGAAGATGCAAACAATTGTTTATAAAGTTCAGTTTATTTTGTACATTGCTGTATTTTTATTAAAAAGATTTGAGATTTTGTAGGTCACACAACACTGTTTTTCAACAGAGTAGGTGTTTTAAAAATATATGTGTGCAATAAATGAATATAAAGAAAAAATTAAATGCTTAAAAGGCTTATGTCATTTTCATGACAGTCTTGTCTTTCTCGAGCATTGACTGTCAGTTTCCTCCTTTCAGTGGTTAGTTTTGCCAATTTGGGTGCATTTAGCTGCAAGGAATACAATGCCCAAATAATAATGGGCTAATTAATGAAAACATAGGCTTTATGTAACACTCAAACATATATTTAAATATTTGCAATCTTTCTTTACTCTCTGCCATTATCAATCATCTATTAGCAAGTATTGTTGTTTATACGCTTATCACTGCTTAATTAGAATATAACTGAGGAAGATCCAGCCATTGTTAAACTTACTGAATCATGCTGAATAGAGGAAGAAGAACACTGAGCTTTTCTATTTTTAATATCTAGATTTACAATCCATTCCAGAAGTTTGCATCTTCCACTGGATGCCAAAGCTTCACCTACCTATCACTTGACTAAGGGGATTGAAATCACTATTCAAGTTAAGACCAACTACTGTTATTCTATGGTTGATAGAAGAGATTATTCTCCCTGAACTATTATCCTGCCAGAACAAAAGTAGGGCAGAAAAGATGAATGACTTTTGATAGTCAGTCATTACTGTTCATTTCATTCAAAGTCAACTTGCAGTTACATTTTCATCACTTTTTTTTTTTTTTAAAGAGGAATCACTATTCTGTTAAGCTCACTCAGGTAATACCCACTTTAAATTCCTTTTAAGAATTCACATTTTATAGGAGAGCTACAGACTACAACTATGTCGGTCATACTACATTCATTCATCATCTGCTCTTAACATAATTGTGTGTGTGTGTGTTCAGTTGAGTCTGACTCTTTGCAACCCCATGGACTGTAGCCCACCAGGCTCTTCTGTCCATGGGATTTCCCAGGCAAAGTACTGGAGTGGGTTGCCATTTCCTTCTCCAGGGGATCTTTTTGACCCAGGGACTGAACTGGCATCTCCTGAGTCTCCTGCATTGGCAGGCAGATTCTTTACCACTGTTTCACCTGGGAAACCCAACGTAATTTACAGAAACTACTTTAAAAAGATAGGTTAAATTGTATATAAGCCATTCTACACTAAATGAAATAACCAAAAATAACTCGTTAAGGAAAATAGACATCCATTAGCTTGAAAGTTCTAGATGTGTTTTCTATAACACTATTCTTACACCACAAGACAGTTGACAAGAAGAAAAATTATTATCTAAAATTTCTACTTGAGAAGCTTTAGAAAGTTTAGCTAAGTAAAGATCATTTAACTGGTTAGGGTTCATCAGTTATTCCATTTACCCTCCAACTGAATCTAAAGCCCATCCTTCCTGATTCTTCCACTCAACTTGCACAGGAAACAGCACTCACATTGCTAGCCACCACAGATAGCACACTGGAATCTCCTTTTTTAGCAAACTTTCTAATTGCACCTGCTTCTGAAATAGTTATAACTAAAGCTGGCTTATCCATGGTGCAGTGGGAAATGTCAAAGTTTTCCCAACTTCTGCCCAGGACAGGGGTAGAGTAGGATGGAAGGATGTGGAGACTTAATCATTTTCATCGGCACAAGAGTGAGATGCCTAATTGCTGGCCACACAAAACAATTGTATTTCCATGGACAGACTTCGAGCAACATCTGCCAAATAGTTTCTTGTCACAGCAGTTGCTCAGAGTGTTCAAATATGTCTATTTTTCCCTTAGGATTGCACACAATCTTTTTCCTAGGTTGTTCTTTACTCACCTTTGCTATCTCTGAGGGAGAAGAGGAAGAATCATTTAAGAGGCTACACTCAAGCTAAGCTGGACAAAATCACTCTGTTTGGGTACATGGTGAAGAAATGATTCGTCAGGAGGTCATTCTCTTTAATCAAAAATATCATACTTGCACCCTAGTTTTGTAATCCTTATTAAAAATGTTGATATTTTCTATGATTTAGGCAACACAATTGCTGATTCACTTTCATAAATCTCTTCAACTAAAACTATGTAGAAGGCAATGAGGGACAATAAATGCACATATAAACAAGGTGAGATTAATCATTTATACAGAAGAAAGAACTTTAGAATTTTTATCTGATTTTCCCCATTCTCAGTTCCTCTTGGCTCAGAGGAAGAAAAAATAGGTCAATGGACAAAGCTCATCATTGAAACTGACTCAAGGTGGTACTCTTTCTTTCCTTCTTTTTTATAGAGGTCACTTTGGAAAGTATGCTAATGATGAAATGTGATGTTTAAGATGTTATCATGTTCTCCCTGCCATAAAGGCTGTTGGACTAATGACTATGTGCAGCTTCAAAATAAAGGACAAATTCTTGAAAAAGACACACACACAAAGACACAAAAATCTCTTGGTGATCTAGATTCTGCTTCATATATGTTCAACGTAGTCACCATGTGTTTTAACCAGACTAAACTAATCTCCTGGGAAAGAAGCAGAATTTATATGGTCCCAAGCTTCTGTATATGCCCTTTTTAATGAGTCCCATTCCATAATTAACTCCATTTCAATGGTAACTCTGCTCAAAGATAATCCCAGCCAGAAAACTTTCCTCAATGCCCTTCAGTGGTGAGTGGACATACCACATGTGTATAGCACCCACTATATGGGTGCTATATAAAATATGGACTTATATTCTGTTATCATACTTTTTTATATAATTTGTGTTTATCATCCTCACCAGATTTTGGATTATTTTGAAAATAAAAATTATTTATTGCTTTTTGTGTGTACTCATAGTTTTTAAGAGTCTAGAAGAATGCAGGGCCCAAATTTTGTCAAACACTTGCATTCCCTTATGTGAGAGAAGCAATTTGGGGAAGAAATACTTATACCCATCAATGTCCATTTTTCTGTTCTTCNGTCTAGAAGAATGCAGGGCCCAAATTTTGTCAGACAAACACTTGCATTCCCTTATGTGAGAGAAGCAATTTGGGGAAGAAATACTTATACCCATCAATGTCCATTTTTCTGTTCTTCTTGCAAAGAAATAACTGTATGATATGATTTGGTGGAGCCATTAGACCAAGTTCAAGCAATAGAACTTCTAGGCTGACCTATATAACCTCTAGCATGATTCTTCTGCTCTCTCTATACTCAAGAGCCGGATGGAAGCAATGATCCAGAATCAGAAGATGACATCAACACAATGGAAGGGTCCTAGTTCCCAGAGTGAGTCAGAGGAGAATCTAGATCCCTAAGTGAATTCATAGAAGGAGCCTGTGTTTCTTAATGACCCATTGGAATATATCCCCACTGATCTGGGTTATGATATGATGAAAACAAACGTTCATTGTGTTAAGGTATTAAAACTTGAAGGTTGTTTCAGAAATTCAACCAGCCTAATAAATTAAAAGATACTGGGGACATTGCAAAGGAGAGGCAAATAAATTTTATACTAGACAGAAAATAATATTTTTTTGCACTTCAACTTTATCTACATTACTTTCCTTGATCATTTATTCTCACTCTAAATTTTTATCTCAGGTTCATTTGTTAAACCAATGACCTGTATGTGAAAAGTCTGGCATATTGAATGAAAGGAAATCTGTTGAGCAGCTCAGATACATTATTCTGTTTTAACATTCTTTAACCTCACATATACTTTCAAGTGGGCCAGGGACGCAGTAATGGGGGCTTGTAGATCATTACTTAACGGCAGTGTTAGGTTTTTTCTACGCTGGGATAGAGGACTCACTAGATCAAAGGAAAGAAATTGGGGTTCCTCTGGTGGTCTAATGGTTAGGAATCTGTCTGCCAATGCAGGGAACATCGTTTTAATCCCTTGTCTGAGAGGATCCCACGTGCCGTGGAGCAACTAAGCCCATGCACCACAACTACTGAGCCTGCACTCATGCTCTAAAGCCTGAGTTACAGCTACTGAAGTCCATGTGCCTAGAGCCTATGCCCCACAACAAGAAAGGCCGACGCAAAGAGACACCCACATACCGCAACTACAGAAAGCGCACACGTACCAGCAGAGACCCAGCGCAGCCAAAAACAAATAATTTTTTTTTTTAAGGAAAGGAAGATGAACAAATCTGATATTCTTGCTTCATGTCAGTGGTTCAATCGTGTCTGACTCTTTGAGACCCCAGGGTCTGCAGCCTGCTAGGCTCCTCTGTCCATGGGCTCTCCCAGGCTAGAATACTGGAGTGGGTGCCATTTCTTTCTCCAGGGATCTTCCCAACTCAGGGATGGAACCCACGTATCCTGTGTCTGCTGCACTGGCAGGCAGCTTCTCTACTGTCTGAGCCTGTAAAATATCCATTTGCAGTACTGCATCAGAATCACACTGTCTTTCAATTGGCAATTATTCCCCTAGTTTTCTGTTTACATGTTCCTCAAGTGGTTTTCCTCCATTATGCAGGAGGCACAAAGACAAGTCTACTTTTTAAACACTCAGCAACCTAATCGTGTGAGTTCCTTTCAGACATCTCTGCTCGCTTCCTTACAGAGAAAAATGTACTTAGTTAAAAAAAAAATCTGAGTATTAATAGATTCACACTCTATATAATCTTATCCTCATCCTGGCAGAGTAGGATATATCCCTTATAACAGGAGCTCTCTCCTCAAACCTCATCATTACCCACTCACCTCATCTTTCTCACAATAGGTGAGAATGATTTGAAGAGATGCTACTATTAGGATTGTGTGGTTGGAAAAAAAAAAAAAGCATCAAGGTGATAAACACTGAGAATGAATCGATTAGCCGGGGATGTTTCAACACCATATGTGAGTGGGTTCCACCATATGGAAGGAACTTGGGTGGGTCATCCAATGAACCCAGTGCCCTGCAAATACTGTTAATGGAGACTTGCTTACTCAATCTACACAGTGTTGCCTTATTTCAGACTAGAATACAAGCTCTCCTAGAAATAGATTTTAAGAAGCTATTTGGCTAAGCAGTGTGTATCCAAAGTATGTAGTAGAATCTGTTTTAAAAGTCCAGATCGCTAAACTAGAATTAGTTGCTAAGGGGAACAGCAAAATGGTATTTAGATAGATGATATATGATTGATAGATAGATAGGAGAGAGAGAAGAAACAGAAGGAAGAAAAGGAGGGAGGGAGGAAGGAGGAAGAAAAAGAAACATGATGGGAAGAGAACTTCTGAGTTTAAACGAAGTGCATCAAGTTAGACAATTACAAGTTGCTTAATCCAAACTCTTAGAGTTAATTTTGAATTTATTTTCCTCAAAGATCAGTTCTAATCTATCCAAAGCCCTGAGACCATTGTCTTTAGAATATCAGATCAGTTCAGTTCTGTTCAGTCACTCATTCTTGTCCGACTCTGCGACACCAGGGACTATAACACGCCAGACTTCTCTGTCCATCAGCAACACCCAGAAGTTACTCAAACTCATGTCCATTGAGTCAGTAATGCCATCCAACCATCTCATCCTCTGTCGTCCCCTTCTCCTCCCACCTTAAATCTTTCACAGCTTCAGGGTCTTTTCAAATGAGTCAGCTCTTCACATCAGGTGACCAAAGTATTGGAGTTTCAGATTCAGCATCAGTCCTTCCAATGAACACACAGGACTAATCTCCTTGAGGATGGACTGGTTGAATCTTCTTGAAGTCCAAGGGACTCTCAAGAATCTTCTCCAACATCACAGTTCAAAAAAATCAATTCTCCGATGCTCAGCTTTCTTTATAGTCCAACACTCACATCCATACATGACTGCTGGAAAAGCCATAGCTTTGAATAGATGGAACTTTGTTGCCAAAGTAATGTCTCTCCTTTTTAATATGCTGTCTAGTTTGGTCATGACTTTTCTTCCAAGGAGTAAGTGTCTTTTAATTTCATGGCTGCAGTCACCATCTGCAGTGATTTTGGAGCCCAAGAAAATAAAGTCTGACACTGTTTCCTGCCGGGGTCCAGCCCTGGTGGATCCAGGGTGATTCGAAGGGGAGACGGATAGGCGAGGAAAACTTATGTATTTAGAAATATAAGATTACATTAGGAAGAATAGTATAGTAGGAAATTTAGGTGGAGAAAAGAGGCTGAATAACTTGGTTTACGTGGAAAGCCAATAAAGTTCCAGACAAGGAGCTTGCACCATCTACGTTAGGTCACCGGTGTCGGTTTGAATATTGGAGGGTGCCCCACCTTGGGCTCCCTCTCTCACAGATCTTAGAAGCTGGAGCAAGTAAGTAGACATGGTGAGCCTCCACACCCCAGATGGGAATTCAGCCGAAAAGAGGAGAAAAGAACGACACGGGGAAGCCCAGCATTGGTGCAAGACTCCAAAAACTATTTTTCAAAATCAGCTTATATACCCCAAGTTGTACATAAAGAAATAATGGAATATGCAGAGTTATGCAGGGGCAGCAGTCCAGACCCTCACTGAGACCAGGCTTTTTTTTGGCATACCCTACCTTATACAAAAGGTCTCAGGTCATTTACATTATCTTCTGGCCAAGAGGCCTGTTAAAATTTTTATGGTTCTCTTCCTGGATAATTATCCAGAAAACTCCTTTTCCCTAGAAGTGTTTTTTCTTTACTGAGCATCACCCTCAAAGTAAAAAATAAAGTTACATTCCTGTAGAACAAAGGTGCAGTGGGGTAGAATAAAGGTGCAGTGGGGTAGAACAAAGAAAGTACTTAACTCAAAGATCTAATGTTGCTAATACCAGGTCTACTACCTGTTTTTCTATATACCAACTATATCTAAAAATAAAAGATATGAAAATTTGGCAGCAAGTATTGGCTCAACAAATGAAACCTTTAATCAGTCCTATTCTAATGATTTT
>SJYQ01002241.1:2209427-2225788 GCA_006410935.1 Redunca redunca
GCCTTTTCTAAAACCAGTTTGAACATCTGGAAGTTCAGGGTTCACATATTATTGAAGCCTGGCTTGGAGAATTTTGAGCATTACTTTAGTAGCATGTGCAAAGAGTGCAATTGTGCAGTAGTTTGAGTATTCTTTGGGACTGGAATGAAAACTGACCTTTTGCAGTCCTGTGGCCACTGCTGAGTTTTCCAAATTTGCTGGCATGTTGAGTATAGCTCTTTCACAGCATCAACTTTTAGGTTTTGAGATAGCTCAACTGGAATTCCATCACCTCCACTAGCTTTGTTCATAGTGATGCTTCCTAAGGCCCACTTGACTTCACATTCCAGGATGTCTGGCTCTAGGTAAGTGATCACACCATCATGATTATCTGGGTCATGAAGATCTTTTTTTGTACAGTTCTGTTTTTTCTTGCCACCTCTTCCTAATGTCTTCTGCTTCTGTTAGGTCCATACCATTTCTGCCTTTTATAGAGCCCATATTTGTATGAAATGTCCCCTTGTTCTCTTTAATTTTCTTGAAGAGATCTCTAGTCTTTCCCATTCTGTTGTTTTCCTCTATTTCTTTGCATTGATCACGGAAGAAGGCTTTCTTATCTCTCCTTGCTATTCTTTGGAACTCTGCATTCAAATGGGTATATCTTTCCTTTTCTCTTTTGCTTTTCACTTCTCTTCTTTTCACAGCTATTTGTAAGGCCTCCTCAGACAGCCATTTTAGTTTTTTGCATTACTTTTTCTTAGGAATGGTCTTGATCCCTGTCTCCTGTACAATGTCACGAACCTCTGTCCATAGTTCATCAGGNCTGTACAACGTCACGAACCTGTGTCCATAGTTCATCAGGCACTTTGTCTATCAGATCTGATCCCTTGAATCTGTTTATCACTTCCACTGTATAATCCTAAGGGATCTGATTTAGGTCCTACCTGAATGGTCTAGTGGTTTTCCCTCTTCAATTTAAGCCTGGATTCGGCATAAGAAGTTTACGATCTGAGCCACAATCAGCTCCTGGTCTTGTTTTTGCTGACTGTATAGAACTTCTTCATCTTTGGCTGCAAAAAATATAATCAGTCTGATTTCAGTGTTGACCATCTGGTGATGTCCATGCCTTTAAAGTATAGCAACTTCCAAATAAAGCCCCAACCATCTATATCACTTTGCCCTCATCTAATGTACCCTGTAGCTTCCTTCTACTGGCATAATAAACATGTTATATCTACCTCTACACTAGCCCTGTGCATTCTGTTTCTACTTAGTAACCAGAGTGCTCTTGTTAAAATGTATGTTAATCACATAATTCATCTGTGAAAAACTCTCCAATGAACCCCCTTTATCAGTTTCTTATTGCTATTTTAACAAACTACCACAAACATAATGACTCAAAGCAATACAGATTTATCTTACAGTTCTGGATGTCAGAAGACTGACATGAGTTTTACAGAGGCTAAAATAAACATTTCCACTACATTCCTCTTGGAGGCTCCAGAGAGAATCAATGTCCTTGCCTTTTCCAGTTTGTAGAAGCTGCCTGCATTCCTTAGTTCATGTTCCCTTCTTTCATGTTCACGTCATGTAACATCTGCTTCCTTAGTCAAATCTTCTTTTAGTGATTTTGACTCTCTATCCCCCTTATTATAGCTCTTGTAATTATATTAGTATAATTACATCTGGATAACCTGGGATAATCTCATCTCCAAATACTTAACTTAATCACATGTGCACATTTCCTTTTGTCTTACAAGATGATATCTTCACAGGTTCCAGGGATTGGGTGTGGTAACCTTTGGGGACCATTATTCTGTTTATGGTATGTCCCTATTTCAGGCAGATTAAAAAATTGAAATCCTTACTGTACCTCAGTGGATTGAACACACAATAGTTCTGACTAGGTATGGGTTGAAATATAGCTCAGATGACATTGTAAAATAAAAAAGGTTAAACTACCCAATGCACAGTGCTAGGTAAAATATGAAATTAGCATTATCTCATGTCAGTCAAAGACAATGATTTCAAATGTTATAAAATTATCTTGGGAATTTCCTGGCGGTCAGTGGTTATGACTCTGCACTTCCAGTGCAGAGGGCACAGGTTCAATCCCTGGTCAGGGAACTAAAAGCCAACATGGTATGACACGTGGCCAAAAATTTTAGAACAAACAAACAAACAAAAGGTTATCTTTATAATCTCAGGAGAAGAAATTATTTATTTTAAAGACACAATGAGTAATAACTGCTGCAATAAGAAATAAGGATAAATACAATCATTTTAAATTTAAAAAGTTGTGTTGTGGTTCTTTCAAAGCACACAAAGGAAAATGAGGATAATCAACAAGATAGAAAAATATATTTGCAACACACACATCTGATAATTTCTGAATGTTGAGCTTTAAGCCAACTTTATTTTATTGAGGGGGGGCCTCCAAAATCAGTGCAGATAGTAACTGAAGTCATGAAATAAAAAGACGCTTACTTCTTGGAAGGAAAGTTATGACCAACCCAGATAGCATATTAAAAAGCAGAGACATTACTTTGCCAACTAAGGTTCATCAAGCCAAGGCTATGGTTTTTCCAGTAGTCATGTATGGATGTGAGAATTGGACTATAAAGAAAGCTGAATGCCAAAGAATTGATGCTTTTGAACTGTAGTGTTGGAGAAGACTCTTGAGAGTCCCTTGGACTGCAAGGATATCCAACCAGTCCATCCTAAAGGAAATCAGTCCTGAATATTCATTGGAATGACTGATGTTGAAGCTGAAACTCCAATATTTTGGCCACCTGATGTGAAGAGCTGACTCATTTGAAATGACCTTGATGCTGGGAAAGATTTAAGGTGGGAGGAGAAGGGGACAATAGAGGATGAGATGGTTGGATGGCATCACCAGATCAATGGACATGAGTTTGAGCAAGCAACAGTAGTTGGTGACGGGCAGGGAGGCCTGGCATGCTGCAGTCCATGGGGTTGCAAAGAGTCGGACATGACTGAATAACTGAACTGAACTAACTGATAACTGCTTTCCTGGTGGCTCAGAGAGTAAAGAATCTGTCTATAATGCAGGAGACCCAAGTTCAATGCCTGGGTCAGAAAGATCCTCTGGAGAAGGAAATGACAACCCATTCCAGTATCCATACCTGAGAGAATTTAAGATGTAGGGATTCTGTGTTGGTCGTCTTTCTTTGGGCTTCCCTGGTGGCTCAGGCATTAAAGAATTTGCCTGTGATGCAGGAGACCAGGGTTCAGTCCCTGGTTGAGGAAGATTCCCTGGAGAGGTAAACGGCAACCAACTCCAGCATTCTTTTCTGGGAAATCTCATGGACAGAGGAGCCCAGCAGGCTACAGTTCATGGTGTGGCAAGGAGTTGCACACGATTTAGTGACTAAACTACCAACAACTGATAATTAGTATCTAGAATAAATAGAAATTTCCCTATAAAACAATAGGAAAATGGGCAAAAGACATGAACAGGCATCTCAGAGAGAAAAATACCTGTGTGGAGATTCATAGATTTCAGGTGAAGTATTTAGTATGAACTGTTCCATATGGAGAAGGCACAATCTGTTGAAATAATTCCACAGATAAGGACTCTCCTGGCAAATACTGTTCCTGTGTTTTCCAGGGAATCTGTCATTATTATCTATACCAACAACACATTTTTTTTCTTGCCAGGAGTAGGTCCAAAAATCACAAAACTGTTTTTTGTTTAATTGGAGTATTATTTCTTTACAATGTTGTGTTAGTTTCTGCCATACAACCTGAATCAGCTGTATGTATACATATAGTCCATCCTTCTTGAGCCTCTCCCAACACCCCAGTTCCACCCCTGTAGGTCATCACAGAGCACTGAGTTGAGCTCCCTGTGCTATACAAAGCCTCCTACTAGCTCTCTATTTTATACATGATAGTTTATTTTATATATGTATATATATGTCAATGCACATATATCTCTCAATTCATCCCACCCTCCCCTGCAACTGTGTCCACAAGTTTATTCTCATCTGCATCTCTGTTCCTGCCCTTCAAACAGGTTCATCGGTACCACAGAATTGTGTTTTAACCACTTCCTTCCCAATGCATCCTCTGACCTTGGTCAATCCCTGTGCTATGCTGTGCTTAGTTTCTCGGTCATGTCCAAATCTTTGCAACCCCATGGACTGTAGCCCACCCAGCTTGGCTCCTCTGTCCATGGGGATTCTCTAGGCAAGAATACTGGAGCGGGTTACCATTCCCTTTTCCAGGGGAATCTTCCCAACCCAGCGATCAAACTCAGGTCTCTCCCATTGCAGGTGATTCCTTACCAGATGAGCCACCAGAGAAGCCACAGAATATTGGAGTGGGTAGCCTATCCCTTCTCCAGAGGAACTTCCCAACCCAGGAATTGAACCAGGGTCTCCTGCATTGTAGGCAGATTCTCGCAGCTGAGCTACCAGGGAAGCCCTGGTCAATTCCTACTTGCCACATATTTGTCTCATGTCTTCTCATTGTTCAACACTATATGATGCAAAAGACAAAAGTTCCCTAACACCCTAAACTGACCAGAATTTGAATCATTCAAATGGGATTAGGGATTCATTTTTATAAAATTTTAAGTAGAAACACATTTTTTTCACAAGGTTTTTTNTTTTGTTTTTTTTTTTTTAATTATTGTTCTCTTACTAGATCAGCTAGGTATTTTCTTCTCTATTATCCACATATACATGAACTTTTTTATACTTGAATCTTTTTATATGTGTTGATGAAAGAATCCTTCTCTATCATTTTTCTAAAGCCAAACTCCCTTCTTATTTTGCCCATCTGATTTCCATAGGTATTATTTTAATTGTGAGCAAGGATATCAGACTCTCATAATCTTTACTAACCTGAAGGTGGAAATGTATCTTCCCAACAAGAAAGGCTTTCCCCCATGGATCACACATATTGTGTTACTGGGTCATGATGAGAAAATTTTTGCATATGAAATTCGGTGTTCAGTAGTAAAAGTTCCAGATACAGCTTCCAGATCTTACATAGCAGCACTTTTTGGCACCCTAGAACAATGATAAGGTATTGTTTTTTTTCCCTCCCCTGTGAAAGTGCAAGCAGTTGTACCAGAGGGAAAGCAATTCCCCTTTTTATCTGTATCACCAGGTCTTTAGAGAACAGGGACAAAGCCACACAGCTCAGTGATCCTGCCACAACCAGGCTTTGCATTATGCTCCTTCTGGGCACCCAATATCCTTTCTCTTTAGCTTTGTACCGATATACAAAGACATCAGATCCCACAGTGATTAGAATATCTAATAGTCCTCCCTCAAAGCGATTACAAGCTTTCTTTCAGGTCGTTGATGATTATGATATTATATTCATTATTTGATGAGTCCTTTCACCTGTAAATTGCATTTGAATAATAGCTGAATTTATGTATGTGCCTATCATATTTTTTTCCTCCAAAGTATCCAGATAAAGTTTCTATGTATAGTTTAGAAGTCAGTGGGGCCTCAGTTTCCTTTGTCCAGAACAAACAAGTCTGAAGATTTCTCCCTGTATTAACTGTTATTCAATGCTAGATCTGAGAGTTATAATTCAGAGTATTATGATACTAGAGGTCAGACTTGTGGTTGCCAAAAGGGAGGGGCTGGGGAAGGGATGAATTCGGGGTTTGGGATTAGCAGATGCAAACTATTACATATAGAATGGATAAGCAACAGGATCCTATTTTATAGCACAGGGAACTCTATTCAATATCCTGTGATAAACCAGAATGGAAAATAACATGAAAAATGAAAGTGTTAGTCGCTTAGTCATGTTTGACTCTGTGATCCCATGGACTGTAGCCTGCCAGGCTCCTCTGTCCATGGAATTCTCCAAGCAAGAATACTGGAGTGGGTTGCCATTCCCTTCTCCAGGGGATCTTCTTGACCCAGGAATTGAACCAGGGTCTCTTGCATTATAGGCAGATTCTTTACCATTTGAACCACCAGGGAACCCCTCTGTGGTATATATACACATAAACTATACTTCAATAAAATAATTTTTTTATAAAGAGTGTGGTTACCTTACTCTGTGGTGTTTTTCCTGGACCTAGTATAGCTCTATTCCTCATTGGGATCATGACCCACTTATGAGTATTCCTTCTATTTACTGTGATCCCTTCCGCTTTCAATCTATTTTTGGTTTGGACCCAAACCACCCTCCAGGCTGACAATAACAGCAAGTGTGCTAAAACATCTCAGTTCCAGCCCTAGGCTGATGTTCTAGAATTTTACAAAGCCGAGTGGGTTGCCTGTGACACAGCCTTCGGTAAATCCTATATTAATTATTTTTGCTCAGAGTCCCATTTCAATTAAAGCTTCTTTTTGGAGATTATTAAGGGGAGTCAATAGGCTTCTTTGGGTAGAAATATGATTATTGTCAAAACTCAAATAGCCCTCTCTGTCTCTGAGTTTCTTGTCTGTGAGCAGGTTCTGCAAGAGATTTTTAACTTATTTTTTACAGTGATGAGTAGTGTATTTTGTTTGTTCCAGATCCTGTAAATCTCAGGAATTTTGTAAACTGGCTAGCTCTAAAACTTTAGCCAGATATATTACCTATTCTCCATTAGTCATACAGGTAACTATAGTCCTTGAGATCCTTGGAAAAGATGATAATCATGACTGCATTAGTGTAAACCATGAACTTGCACTCAATAAGTAGCAGATCCAAATCCCAACCCACTGCGCTGTTAAGTGCTACGTAGCTTCAGATGCATCGCACTATTTGTGACTTTGGACTGTAGCCTGCCAGGATCCTCTATCCACGGGATTCTCCAGACAAGAATATTGGAGTGGGTTGCCATGCCCTCCTTCAGGGGGTCTTCACAACCCAGGGATCAAATCTGTGTCTCTTGTCCTGCATTTGCAGGAGGCTTCTTTCCACTAGTGCTACCTGGGAAGCCCCCCAACTCATTCAACGAGGCAATTTTCTTGACAAAGTAGCACCCTGGTAAACTGATATATGTCTATTATATTCTATCCCTTAGGACTGTAATCTCTGCTTGGTCAAAATTCAAACTGAACAGAAGGCATCCATTAGCCTACCACCTGGGAGCTCAGACAGTGCAGAATCCACCTGCAGTTCAGGAGACCAGGATTCAGTCCCTGGGTTGGGAAGATCCCCTGAAGAAGGAAATGGCTACCCACTTCAGTATTCTTGCCTGGATAATTCCATGGACATAGGAGCCAGGCAGGTTACAGTCTATGGGGGTCACAAAGAGTCAGACACAACTGAGCAACTTTCACTTTTTTTTTTTTTTAACCTCCTTGGTCTGTTGTACTTTGTGTATTCTCCAGCATACCAGAGGCAGCTAAGATATTTAGAGAAAACATATAGCCTAATCCTTGATCATCCCTTACTGAATCCATAAAACATCTGCCTTATGCATTAGCTAGACAGAACTATTAAATAAGGGGTTCAATGAGATTCAAAACTCCTGACACAACCATTTTCCTGACCAGAGTAATGACCTAATCATCCTAAGGGCTCCACCTAGTAAATACCATCAGATAGGGCATTAGGATTTCAACATTCACATCATAGCAGAAAACATTTATTTCACAAAACTTTCTTTTCATCCTCAGTTATATTGTTTAAGGAACATTGTCCAAGGAACCATTTCTCATGAATTCAGATCCCCAATTTATTCCCCAGATGGCTCAGTGGTAAAGAATTTGACTGAAATGCAGGAGATTAAGGAGACATGGGTTTGATCTCTGGGTCAGGAAGATCCCCTGGAGGAGCAAACGACAACTCACTCCAGTATTCTTGCCTAGAGAATCCCATGGACAGAGGAGCCTCGCAGACTAAAGTCCATGGGGTCGCAAAGAGTCAGACACAACTGAGCGACTAAGCATGCATTTATTTCCTGTAAGCAAAGCTAGACAGAGCAGGTGCATCCTGTGAAAGTATCCCAAGAACAGGATATTTCAGGTATCACTTACCATTAAGTATGTCTGCCAGCAGTTCTGTCTCTGGTCTATTTACAAGGATATTTCTTGGGTCACCTACTATATAATCATTTCCTTACAAAGGAGTCCCCAACGTCATTCATCTTATGAGAGTCAGTGCCTCAAAATGTTATTTCTCTTTTATACCAACAGCACACCAATAAAATAACAAATGATGCCTAAAATATCAACCTAGGTGTGATTAATTAGTGCTAGTTTCAAACCATTTATTTACCAGCACTTACCTCTGTCCATTACTCTCTGTATCTAGTCTCCATAGAGACATTTGTGACTATTGGACTCCAGGTTACTATCTTCTGTGGAGGGCAAGCTGAGATGGTTTCAGAGCTCATGAATGATCAGACTTGTAGGTAGCCAATGAAAACAAGTGCTAGTGAAGGAGACTCAGCTTCACCTGCCCTTAAGGATGTTTGCCTAACACATCACCAGAGATGTCTAGGAGCTCCAAGAACAGTTTCCCTATATTGACAAATTTCATGTGTCTTCATGGAATGGAGGTGCTTGGTTTGTAGGCATAAAAATAACAGAAGGTTGGGTTAGAGATAGAACTCCAGATAAAATAAGTAGGATTCTATACAAAGCCTAGGTAAAATATCTGATGAGTTCTCCTTTTAGACTTAGTGATTTGGACTGCGTAGATTGGATATTTAACTATATCTTACTTGATTATTTAATCATATCTTACTGCTCTGTAAAATATATTGTATTTAAAGACGGTCATAAAATGATTTTGGAGAAGGAAATTGCAACCCACTCTAGCATTCTTGCTGAAAAGTCCCATGGACAGGGAAGCCTGGCAGGCCACAAGAGTTGGACACAGTTTTGTGACTAAACCACCACCACCACCACCACCACAGAGTGATTTAGGAGCCTGCTCTAGCATGAGATCAGAGTATTTATCACACGTGTAAAATTCAGACAAATGTTTGCACATCAGCATTGTTATTATTCTCTTTTATCACATTATAAACAGATTTGAAATTCCTTTTTGGTGCCTTGTTAGGACACAAACTTAACATTTACTAGGAAAAGGGAACGGTTTAATTGGGAAATGAAGCTTTTATACTTTATGGTGACATCATAAGTAAATAAATATTAATGAAACTTGTCTCTGGGATCATATCCTAGCTTAGACCTTTTAAGTTTCACTTATATTCTGCTTTTTGTACACATTCTCTGGAGGATTAAATGACATTTGGGCAAGTAAATGTCTAATTTACTTGGAATTATTAGTGGTTGGTAGAGAACTTCTACCTTTTTATGAAGGTGTATTTATTTTGGATTTAAAATGCATTCTTGAGAATGTAAGCTTTGTGAGGACTGTCTGCCCCATTCACTCTGTTATCCTCAGAACAGTGGTTGGCACATAAGTGTCTAAAAATTGCTCTGTATGAATGAATAACATGATAGAATTAGGAGAGCATTGCTCACAAGACATTAGGGAATATTCATAGGATATATGATTAATTTTTAAAAATTATGCCAAGATATATTGGATAGTCAGAGTGAGAGCAATTGTGCAGTGCTGATTCAGTGATATTATTTATCACTCTCTGTATGAATTACATTAGCAAGCAGGAGAGTGTGATGTCCCAAGGTGACAGATTGATTTTTTTTTTATGTTTGATCTATTAGTGTCAGAGTTGGCCTGCTGTCATACAAACACAGTTGGCCTTATACACTCACCAAACATTCCAGTCATGTGTAAAGACCTACAACCAGATAGACAAATGGCTGCCTTTCTCTTGAAATTTGGTGAAAAAGAGCTTGTTGTTCCTGGTTAGCACAGTGTTATTTGAAGCATTTACAGAGATGTGACATAGATTTCAGAGACCATCCAATCCTTGCCTTTGTTTTTCAGATAAAACAGATGCCACAAGATAGCTGATTGATTGTGAAAATGACAAAAATCTCTATATTAAAGAATTGGGAGAAAAACAAACTGACCTAAAAATAAATGCCACTGTCTTAGATCTCCAGAATTTTTTTGTCCTGAAAACTTTCTATTAATTTTAATACTGAACAATCTTTTAAAAATATAGCTTTAAATGAAATTCTGTCTTAGAAATTATTTGTAGACATTGGTGCAATTTCAGGTGATGAATTCTTTGGATTAATAATGGTAAGTAAAATAAGCACACTATCCTGATAGTAACCCATCAAAATGCACCCAAAAACATTTCTGCTGCTACTTATAACAAAGTGACTTGCTTATTTGCTTACTTACTAATTTGCTTATTTTTACTTTATTCATTTTAGGGGTGTTTCTTTGGGTAATTTCTAAGAATAGGTTGAAAATGATGCTTCTTTGGTCCAGCAAGTAGTATGAGTTGTGAATTTTGCAGAAATATTACTTTCTTGTTAAAGGTCTGCATAGTCAAAGCTATGGTTTTTCCAGTAGTCATCATATATGGATATGAGAGTTGGACCATAAAGAAGGCTGAGTGCCAAAGAATTGGTCCCTTTGAACTTTGGGGTTAGAGAAGACTCTCTAGAGTCCCTTGGACTGCAAGGAGATCAAACCAGTCAACCCTAAAGGAAATGAATCCTGAATGTTCACTGGAGAGACTACTGCTGAAGCTGAAGCTCCAATACTTTGGCCACCTGATTTGAAGAGCCGACTCACTGGAAAAGACCCTGATGTTGGGAAAGATTGAGGGCAGCAGGAGAAGGTGAGGACAGAGGACAAGATGATTTGATGGCATCATCAACTCAATGGACATGAGTGTGAGGAAGCTCTGGAAAATGGTGAATGACAGAGAAGCCTGGTATGCTGTGGTCCGTGGGGTCACAAAGAGTCAGACACAGCTGAGCAACTGAACAATAACAACACTTTATTCCACTTCTGCTACCACCACTAAATCTATGTTGCCAACATGTTTGACTGACGTATTTTTAATCTTCTAATTCACTCCCCACTGCCATTATTTCACATTACAATTTTTTTTTTGTCCAAACAGTAAGCATGATTTAGGAAAAAACAAATTTGAGGTTATATTATATCCTTACTTAAAATTCCACAATGGCTTTCTTTTGCATTCCTAATTAAGATAGTAATAATAATAATTCCACTCATCATATAAGATCCTACTAATTTAATTCTTATTTACTATTGCAATCTTGCCTGTGACACTCTTGGTACCACTCACGTTCCAATCACACAGACCTTCTGTTAGTTGCTACACATTTTCCAATTTCTGGGTTTGCTGTCTATGCTGTTCCTTCCTTTCAGAAATTGTTCCCTTTGCACCTGTACACATGAGTAACCCCTATTCACCCATTTTGCTTCATTTATTTATTTATTGTATTGTTCAATCACTAAGTCATGTCCGACTCTTTGCAACCCCATGGACTACAGCATGCCAGGTTTCCCTGTCCTTCATCATCTCCCAGAGTTTGCTCAAACTTATGTCCACTGAGTTGATGATGCCATCCAACCATCTCATCTTCTGTTGTCCCCTTCTCATTCTTCCTTCAATCTTTCCCAATGATGGTCTTTTCCAATGAGTTGGTTCTTTGTATCATTTATTTATATGTCATCTCAATTGAGAAGCCCTCAACTCCATCTGATGTAAACTGGTTCTCCTTAAAAATCTACATGTTCTTTAACTCAGTCCCACATCTATTTCCTTCTTAACACTTATAATATATTGTGGTTGGTGTAGCTCTTCCTGTCTCTGATAGTGATTATTCATATTTCCCTGTATACCATAGACTACTTGAAGACAAGGTCCATGTCTGTCAGTATTCATGGTTGAATAACAAGTGTCTGGCATATGAGCTGGGCCATAATAGTTACTAAATGTTTGATGAATGAATAATTAAATGTTTCATCATCATGAAGTAGCTATTCAGAGAAAAATGAATGGGCTCCTACATAGACATTTCTCATGCTGTAGTTCAAGAAATGTATGGTTTGAAGTTGAAGGTCCCCTTAGATATTTTAGCTAGCCTTCTGCCATAGCCTCTTGAACTGTGTTGCCAAATATGGTAGCTACAATCAACACACATGTAGCCTTTTCAATTTTAATTAGTTAAAATCCAATAAAGCTGATAATTAAATTCCTTGGTTGCACTAGCTACATTTTAAACACTCAATAGCTAGGCTAATGTCTATCTAACATAAGTCTAATCGCTGCTGTATTGTACCATATAAATGATCTATCATCAAAGAAAACTCTACTGTAAAGTTATGTTTAAAGACTCATCCTCGTAATAGTGCTTGAGTGCACTCATTTAAAATGAGAAATAGAATTATCAAGGATCTTAGGCACTGTAGTGTCAGGATCAAATCCTGAGTTCGAAGGCTCTTACCTGAAGTCCAGCTGGTATTGCTTGTTCTCTGTATCGATATGAAGAGAAACAGATGCTCTAGAGGAGAAAGAAAATTGTCAACATGAATATGCTCTTAATTTGGAGTTGATAAGTATGAAAGATGATCTATTTTGCTACTATTTATCTGTTTTGTTATTTTATGGTAAAAGCATCAATATGCCATTTTAAGATCTCCCCTATCCATTCAATATCAAGTTCTGATAAGTCAGAAAAAGAAATATTGAAACCATTTAGAATGTGGTTAAAAAGAGTAATATAATACTGATATAAAATAATAAGTATGACATTTGCAAAGTGGAATAAAATACTCTGATCTCATTGCAGAGTATACTCCTAAAATCACTCTAGGATGACAGTCTTAAATATTACAGATTCTAAAGTATAAATAAGATATAAGTCCAATAAGATATATTAAATAACTGATGTTTGCATGCTTGTGTGCTAAGTCACTTCAGTTGTGTCAGACTCTTTGTGACCCTATGGACTGACCAGGTTCCTCTATTCATGGGATTCTCCAGGCAAGGATACTGGAGTGGGCTGCTGAGTCCTCCTCCAGGGGATCTTCCAGACCCAGGGATCAAACCTGCATCTTTTATGTCTCCTGGATTGGCAGGCAGGTTCTTTACCACTAGCACCACCTGGGAAGCCCAACTCATGCTTAGATGTTTCAAAATCTTTGCTCTAAATGAAACATTTTTAGACATTTTACTGAATTCTGTTCACTTTATCTGCAGTGTCATCTCTAACTTGATCATTTTTTATACTGATGCCTACAAACTAACTCCATCCACTAAAGACATGAGAGTTGTCAACATGAGGGTACTGTTCTGGGAGCACCTATAAATCCCAGTGACATATTACACAGGTGTCCTTAAGAGCAGGTGAAGCTCAATCTGTTTCACTATCACCTGCTTTTGTTGGCCACACACAAGTGGTTCCTCATTCATGTGCTCTCAAATAATCTCAGCTTGCTCTCCAGAGAAGAATCTAACTTTGAGTTGAATAGTTCACATTTCTCTATGGCTACTGGCTGGATGGGGATCAGAGGAGCAAGCAAGGCCACAGGTATTTGTTGGTCAGCAAGAGACTTGTTATCTCATTATAACCTTTTCAACATCCCACTGAGGTGTGCTTGCCTTCATTTTTCAGATGAGAATAATGAAACTCAGAGTTTACATTTGATGCCCAAGGTCAACGGGCAATACCAACTAGCCTAGTGAGTTGTTCTAAGAATTATAATGTATTAACAAATGTATAACTATGAACTGCGGTACCTTGTATATTGAATCATTTTTTTCTGAAAAAACTAAAAAGACTGCCAACAGCCTATAGCTACCTTATTGTGTGTGTGTGTGTGTGTGCACCTGAGCACACACACTTAGCCATGTCTCTTTCTGTAACCTCATGGAAAGGCCAGATTTCTCTGGCCATGGGATTTTCCAGGCAAGAATACTGGAGTAGGTTGCCATTTCCTTCTCCAGGGGATCTTCCCAACAAGGGATCAAACTTGGGTCTCCCACACTGCGGGCAGATTCTTTACCATGTGAGCCACCAGCTGCCATTTTCTCCTCCAGGAGATCCTCCTGACCCAGAGATTGAATAAAAGTCTCCTGGGCCTCCTGCACTGGCAGGTAGATTCTTTAACAATGAGCCACTTTGGAAGTCCCACCTTATTAAACTTCACTGAAAACTGAAATATCTTCAACACTCTATCTATAAAATTTACTTGTCAACCTGAAAACATGATAGCTCACCCTCACATAAAAGATAGCAGTGATAAACATTAAAAACAAGAACAGTTGTAAATACAGTCATTTACCTTGGGAGAATAAATATATCTTTTTGATTTCTGCATTCCTACTGAATTTTGCATATTGATAACATCATTTTTAAAGAACTGCATAGAAACTTATTATCAAGTCAAAAAAAAGAGAGAGAGAGATTTATGTTTGAATATTTCAATCAGTTTCAGCCCAGGTATAAGAAAGGTTCTTTTGGCCAATATGGTTGGAGAGAAAACAATTTAATCCATGCTAAAATGAGCTGCACTAATACTTCTGGGCTGTCAGAAAATTCTGTACTTAAAATTTCTCTTTATGTTCCTACTTCCTTGCAGCAGAACTTCTAATATTTTCACAGTGACGGTATGAAGGAAAAATCAACAGAAGATATCTTTTCTTTAATTAGGACCATTTAATGCAGGGCAAAAGCCAGTCTTGAGAATCACAGATTATACTTGAAAGGTACCTATTTTGAGTTCTTATTCATCCCATAGGGCTTGCATGTGGAAGGCCCATGAACAGGCTTCAAAGAGTTCATGGCTCCCTGAAACTTTATAAAAATATATATGCATATTTCTCAGTGTGGGTTTATAGCTTTCATTAGATTCCAGCATGACTGGAAAATAACCAGGCACTTGCTTTCCCCAGCACCTGTGCTAATTTAAAACCTCAATTAGCATTTGTAAGATGCTAAATCCAAGATGCAATATCCAAATGTTGGAGCCATAAATGGATATAGCAGAGATATTGGTTGGAAGAAATCCGTCTACAACAAAGAAACTCAGAATTCAAAGAAACCTTAAGAATAATCTACTATCCTCTTACAGTTTTCGTTTTATTTTTTAACCTGAATCTCCTTTACTCATCTCCAATAGATATTTATATTTTTTCTCTATTTATAGAAAGTCCGCACTGTGTAAATGTTGGTTGCTTCAAATAGCGATTCGTTAAAATGTTACTAATCTTAATATGGTGACTCAGTGTTGAAGAATACACCTGCCAATGCAGGAGACCCAAGTTTAAGCCTTGGGTTGGGAAGATCCCTTGGAGAAGGAAATGGCAATCCACTCCCATATTCTTGCCTGGGAAATCCCATGGATAGAGGACTCTGGCAGGCCAAGGTCCATGCGGTAACAAAAGAGTCATATATAATTTAGTGAATAAACAATAACAACAACAAAAAGTTACTATAAATAATGAACACCACTTAGAGTAACAGCCCAAGAAAGAGCAGCCCTAAGAAATGACTTCTCTAGTCTTTCAAAAGAGCTTCATTTCATCAGGAGAGTAGATTACTGACCAACTTCACCATCCTCCCCTGTCACAAGAAATTAGTTATTATCATCCAATGAAGCCCCTCACTTTAAATGAAGAAAATCAGTAGTATCCCATTTGAATGCCTCAATCTTTCAACTGAAGCCAGAATTTGCAAACAGAAATCTCCAATCCCAAGTCATTTGGTGTTTTCATTGTGCTAAAAGTCTTTAACAACTAACCCTAATTTGTACCCAGTAACTTCTATCTGTAAAACCCTTCCATGCCGTCCTGGTCCACTTCAAATAAAATAATCATAATATATATTAAAAAAACCGTATACTTAGAAACTGCCCTGGTGGTCCAGTGGTTAAAACTTCACCTTCAATGTAGGGGGTATGGATTTTATCCCTGATCAAGAAACTGAGATCCCACATGGCTCATGGCCAAAAAACCAAAACATAAGAGCAATATTGTAACAAATTGAATAAAGACTTTAAAAGTGGTCCACATTAAAAAAAAAAAAAAAACTATACTGCCTAGAAGACATTATAGAATTGTTAGGTAGTTAGAATAGTAAAAAGGAGTCCAAAATGGCAGTGGCTGCTGGGAGAAATATCAATAACCTCAGATATGCAGATGACACCAGCCTTATGGCAGAAAGTGAAGAGGAACTAAAAAGCCTCTTGATGAAAGTGAAAGAGGACAGTGAAAAAGTTGGCTTAAAGCTCAACATTCAGAAAACAAAGATCATGACATCTGGTCCCATCACTTCATGGGAAATAGATGGGGAAACAGTGGAAACAGTGTCAGACTTTATTTTGGGGGGCTCCAAAATCACTGCAGATGGTGATTGCAGCCATGAAATTAAAAGACGCTTACTCCTTGGAAGAAAAGTTATGACCAACCTAGATAGCATATTGAAAAGCAGAGACATTACTTTGCTGACTAAGGTCCATATAGTCAAGGCTATGGTTTTTCCAGTAGTCATGTATGGATGTGAGAGTTGGACTGTGAA
>SJYQ01002241.1:2226309-2237157 GCA_006410935.1 Redunca redunca
TGTAAAAACCCTGATTCTGGGAAAGATTGAGGGCAGGAGGAGAAGGGGAAGACAGAGGATGAGATGGTTGGATGGCATCACTGACTCAGTTGACATGAGTTTGAGAAAACTCTGGGAGATGGTAGACAGGGAAGCCTTGCATGCTGCAGTTCATGGGGTTGAAAGAGTCAGACACAACTTAGCATCTGAACAACAACAGGTTATTATCTATCTATGAGAAAATTCTTCTCAGATAATCTCAAATAAAAATCAGAAACATCAGTTTTAATATTTTTTAGTTTTAGTTGTGGAAAATTCTGAAAGAGATGGGAATACCAGACCATCTGACATGCTTCTTGAGAAATCTGTATGCAGGTCAGAAAGCAACAGTTAGAACTGGACATGGAACAACAGACTGGTTCCAAATAGGAAAAGGGGTATGTCAAGGCTGTATATTGTCACTGTGCTTATTTAATTTTTATGCAGAGTAAAAGTTACTCTCATTTACATCATGAGAAATGCTGGGCTGGATGAAGCACAAGCTGGAATCAAGATTGCTGGGAGAAATACCAATAACCTCAGATATGCAGATGCCAACACCCTTATGGCAGAAGGTGAAGAACTAAAGAGCCTCTTGATGAAAGTGAAAGAGGAGAGTGAAAAAGTTGAGTTAAAGTTCAACATTCAGAAAACAAAGATCATGGCATCTGGTCCCATCACTTCATGGCAGATAGATGGGGAAAGAGTGGAAACAGAAATAAAGACGTTATTTTTATTTTTTATTTTTATGGGCTCCATAAAAATATTTTTTTGGCTCCAAAATCACTGCAGACGGTGACTGCAGCCATGAAATAAAAAGATGCTTACTCTTTGGAAGGAAAGTTATGACTAACCTAGACAGCATATTAAAAACTAAAGACATTACTTTACCAACAAAAGTCCATCTAGTCAAGGCTATGGTTTTTTCACTAGTCATGTATGGATGTGAGAGTTGGACTATAAATGCGTCGAAGAATTGATGCTTTTGAACTGTGGTGTTGGAGAAGACTCTTGGGAGTCCCTTGGACTGCAAGGATATCCAACCAGTCCATGCTAAAGGAAATCAGTCCTATTGTTCATTGGAAGGACTAATGTTGAAGCTGAAACTCCAATACTTTGGCCACCTGATGCAAAGAGCTGACTCATTTGAAAAGACCTTGATGCTGGGAAACATTGAAGGCAAGAGAAGAAGGGGATGACAGAGGGGTGAGATGGTTGGATGGCATCACTGACTCAATGGACATGAGTTTGAGTAAACTCTGGGACTTAGTGATGGACGGGGGGCCTGAAGTGCTGCAGTCCACGGAGATGCAAAGAGTCAGACATGACTGAGCGACTGAACTGAACTAAATGAATTCCATTATTATTTGCATGTTAAATAATTAATTGGGATTTGATTTATAATCTTTAGCAAACACTTCTAAATCTTTTTCCCCAGTTCTCTTGGAACCATCTCATAAACCAAACTCCTAAAATTCCCTTCACAATAACCCTTGAGATTTTTGGTGTTCTTTCCCTAGCTCTTTCTCTATGTACAACCTTAACTTCTCCATAAAATTTTTTCTCCCTTCACTAGTGCTTTCTTCTCATTCTTTATACAGCTCACAATTTTATCATCACATTTCTCCTAAACCTATACTTAAACATCAAGAATGTTCAGTAATAGCTTGAAAATGGACCATAAAGGGACCATTCTCCTTAGTGAGATGGGGATCAAGATGGAGGAGGATAAATCTGATTGGGAGAGTACTGATAATAAAGGCATTCTCCAGGTGCTTTATTTTATCCTGCACAGAACTCACACTCAAACATTATAATGACATTTGTTTGTCTACAAAGCATCTTCATTTTTATTCCATTGCAAATCAGATATGCCTTCTTTTTAAAGCACTATTTTAAAGCACTATTAAAGATTGTTACTGCTGCTGCTGCTGCTGCTAACTCTCTTCAGTCGTGTCCGACTCTGTGCGATCCCACAGATGGCAGCCTACCAGGCTCCTCCATCCCTGGGATACTCCAGGCAAGAGTACTGGAGTGGGCTGCCATTTCCTTCTCCAATGCATGAAAGTGAAAACTGAAAGTGAAGTCTCTGAGACCCCATGGACTGCAGCCTACCAAGCCCCTCCGTCCGTGGGAGTTTCCAGGCAAGAGTACTGGAGTGGGTTGCCACTGCCTTCTCCAATTAAAGATTGTTACTATATTATTATCCTTTATAGGCAGCTGGGGAAAACCACAAACAATTGTGAAAACAAAATATGCATAATTATTCAAGAAAGTAAAGAGAAAATAAAAGAAATTTTGGAGGTAAAAATATAAGCATTAGAATTAAAAAATGAGATAGAATAAGAACTACACAGGTTGATATTATGAAAAATATAGTGAAATTGCATGTACTGTCAATTTACTCAGGATGCACTATGGAGAAAAATATATCAGAAATACGGAAGAGGATTAGACATCAATGGAAGATAGACTAATACCACCACATATGCGGATTTTTAAAATGGATAAAATTTTGTAAAGATATCTTGAGGGTATATCATCCAAGAATTGTTCATGAATCTCGAAATTGAAGGTGAACGCTGAATACTGAACATGAAAATTATTATCACTCAGATGTCTCATGGGCAGATTTCAGAACATCAGTGACTAAATAAAACTTTAAGTGACCTGCCACTAGGGTATTTTTAAAGCAACAATATATTTCAGAAGTTACTAGAGTATATATTCCAAGTGCCTATAAACATTTCTGAATCTAGAATTTCACCAAGTGAAATTATCATCCAAGAGGGACAACAGAAAGAAGACATTTTCAGGCACACAAAGACACTTAGCTCACAATTCACACACTAAATAACAATGGGAACCTCATCCTCAAACAGACACTTCACAAGGTAACAGCTTTCACTTATGGTCCCATCCCAGGGCTCCGTGCCGTTGCTGGGTAACACTGTCTTTACTCTTTCACCTCAGAAACCGGGTCAGTTCAATGCCAAAGGCAAGGACCCCAAGGGCAGCAATGACTCCTCTTTCTCAGGCCCCAGTGACCAAACTCGTATACCTGAGTGGGTCAACAGGTAGGCTGTTGCTAACAACCAGGAGGCTGAAGAGGGCGTTCTGCTTGAGCTCCAACACGAAGCAGGCGTGGAAGAGGGAGCCGTGAAGTCGGGGCGGAAGCCTGGACTGATGGTACCGTTGAAAGGGCTGACAAACAGCCGCGCGATCATAAGGTCACCTTTGCCGCCGCCAGGGACACCCGGAAGTAATTAGCGTACACAGGGCGCTTAAGGGGCCGGCCTCCAGCGGTATCCCCGCCCAGTCAAGGCATCAGGCTCCACCCCGCCGTGCTGCCCGGAACCACCCTGGAAACGTCTCTGCTAGCTCATTTTAAACATTGCATAAAGCTGAAACTCCAGTACTTTGGCCACCTCATGCAAAGAGTTGACTCATCGGAAAAGACTCTGATGCTGGAAGGGATTAGGGGCAGGAGGAGAGGGGGACGACAGAGGATGAGATGGCTGGATGGCATCACTGACTCGATGGACGTGAGTCTGAGTGAACTCCGGGAGTTGGTGATGCACAGGGAGGCCTGGCGTGCTGCGATTCATGGGGTCACAAAGAGTCGGACACAACTGAGTGACTGAACTGAACTGATCGTGTTCTAACGTAAGAATGTACCCCCATTTATTTCCTTATTTTTCTCTTCATGGACATAGCAAGTATTTCCTTCTTGTGCGTGTCTCCTTTTGTAGTATCTTCAGGACTTTCTAGGTTTTCTAGAGAATGCCAAATTGCTTTCAAAAAGTAAGTTTTCCCTTTTCATACTCCCATCAGTTGTGTTGGCATCTGACACTTGGTGTTGCTGTTTTTAACTCTGTCAATTTGAAATGATTTGAAATGATGCTATTTCAGTTTGCTGATCACTCCTCTGGTTGAGTTTTTAGATCTTTAGAACTTTAGGGGTTCCTCTGATGAATGTTTTGTTCAATCCTACAAAACTGTTTGAAGTAACTATTTGGGATTGTATTTTATCGAAATGAAAGGGTCAACCTAAAAAAGATGAACTGATAGTTTCTGGAAAGTACTGAGTCCTGCAAAAGAGAGCTGTAAAAAGGGAGGCCAGACTAACAGCTGTGGAAAGCAGGAGAATAGCTGTAGAACAATTATCTAAAAAGCCAAAAGCATAGGGGAAAAGATAACTATCAGATTATTAAGTGTGCCTTTGCATTTCTTAAAATTATTAGGAGATATTTGAGATTTCGAAAGGAAATTTGCTTTTTAAAAGTTAGCAAGAGGTACATAGAACATTAAGCATAATTTTACAAATATGAAATAATATTAACTCAAGGGAAATAAAAATGTTGCAAGAGAAAAAAGCTGTAAAAAGGTTTGGTAAAAGTAATCCCGAAGCAAATGTGGTTTGACTTCGTTGCTGTCCAGACCCCAACCTGACTAGCAATAAAACTGTGTTGTTCCTCGAACAAAAACCTTAAGACCTTAATAGTTCAGATCTGCTCCCCCTAAACCATATATCCCTATTGCCCTGCCTTTTCCATCAGATTTCTCAGGGACACAGTCTATTCTAGGTGGGGGTCGCTCTGCCCTGGGTACACGATGAAGGCCAAGGTGGCCTCCAGGTGAGGGCCAGTAGAGGCATCTGAAGTCCTCATGTTGAGCTTACTATCTGCTGGTTCTCCAGAAATAAAGATATGGTTACAGCTCTAAGTGATACTGGGGCTGAATTTTCTCTAATACGTGATAACCCTCAGAAGTTTTCTGGCCTTGTCAGCACCATCAATGAGTACGGAGGGCAAATGGTTACAGTCTAAAATGTACCTTTGACACTGCAATTGGGTATTTTCCTTCATGAGGAGACAAGGCTTTTATTACTTCAAAACTAAAGAACATATATTAATAATATATTAGGTATTGACATGTCAAATTTTGCAAACCTCTATATAAGAATTCTGCCTCTGGTTTAAAGGCAAAGCCCAGTGCTGAGGGGAAATGTCCACTGGGAATCAGTAAGTCTACGACTCCCTTAAAGACTGGTGTCAACTGAACTTATAGTCACAACCTCAAAGTAGAGAGATATTTTATTCGGTGGGAATGTTTAGGACTCTGAGCCCAGGAGATAGTATCTCAGTAGCACTAAGAAAATTGCTCCAAGGAGGAAGGAGGGGAAATCAGGCTATGTACAAGTTTGCAACAATAGAAGTAGGCGTTCTGAACACCAAAGACCAGGTATCAAATAAAGGAATTTAGTGTTCTGTGTGTGGGAAGATGCACGCCTCTGGGCTCACTGAAATTCACTCCTGTCACATGCTCCTCAGCTGTCTGGGGCCAATCCTGTTTCCTGTTCACCTTGCTTCCTGCATTCCACCAGATCCTCAGCAATCACCATGGAGGGGATGGGGGATGGCATCATTTGCTGAATCACAGTTTGGGGAGCCCTCAATCACATTTGGAGGCCAGAAGTTGCTGATGGCTGTGACATTTTTTGTTTATTAATATGGTATATGATATTTTCATTTCGAACCGGTAATGAAGTGGACTCAAGCTTCTATATCCTCACACCTGAGAGGCAGAGTTTTGGGTAAAGTAGAAAAGAATATCTTTGTTGTTGTTCCAGGCAAAGGGGACCACAGTGGGGCAGTACCCTCAAAATTGTGTGTCTCAACCTGGAGAGGGTAGTGAGAAGTTGTATAGTAGCAGTTCAAAGCGAGTATGATCAGCCCATGGACATTCTTCTGATTGGTTGGTGGTGAGGTAAGTAGGAGTCAGCATCATCCACTTTCTGGTTCCAACAGGTCTCAGGTCTACGTGCTTATGTGCAGCATACATTCTTTAACCTTTAACTTCTCCACATGGTGGTGTTTCAATATCTGAAAACAGCTCAGAGATATTGTTGTGTGTATCCCTTGATGGGGAACCAGAACCTTGAACCAGGGGCTATTTTTAATAGTTTAATATCCAGAAATCTTTGCTTACAGACACATCGTATACAAAAAATGTGTTCTCTATCTCAAATAATTTATAGAAACAAACACAATCCTTTTGAAAAGTTGCTAGACTATTTAGAAATTTACTGATAACAATAGCATTGATGTCNTTGTTCCTGACATTAAAGACTAAAAAGTGACTGATGGGAATGGGAAAAGGTTTCCTTAATAATTTGATGGTGTCATCAAATTCACCAAAGTATCTGCTTCTCAGTGAAATAAAAAGGCCAAGAGAGATAGGTGGATCTTAGTGAAAAGATTTTCATACATCTTTTCAAGGATTTCTTACCTACTACTGCTAAGTCACTACCTACTAATTTCACTGTAAAATAAATCCCTCAATTATGAATCCAAATATATCAGTTAGCATTCTCTCTTTTCTGTGTGCTCCAGAATAGCTGTTTTAAACAAGGTTGTCTTTAAGAAATTCAGTGTAAATATATAGGAAATGAACTCAGACCATGACTGGTATTCTTTATTAGTCATTATTTTTACTGCATTTTCTTCCATTGGGAAAAAAAAAAAAACATTATAGTAGGATTGNAATTGGCAAGTAAAAATAAATGACAGTTAATTTGAATTTCAGGTAAAGGATAAATGAAACTAAATATATAGTTGTTATTTTTTTCTGAAATTTAAACTTAACTGAGTGCATTTTATCTGTCAAACATAATTATAAATTCTTGCCAACATAAGCATACCTCTTTTCTCAAGAAATTTACTCACATGGTCATTATACTTTTTTCAGGTACATATGCCATTAGTCTCATGAAACCACACACACACACACACACACACACACACACACACAGACACTTGTACACAAAAACTAATAAAACAAATCCTTAAGATTTGAGAGTGATCCAAGCTCTAAATGATTTGGAAATAAATAAATAATGAGGATTATATGTTACTACATTTACTGATAGAACCAATACTGGAGAATGTGACTTAGCTGAACAGTAATAACAATATAGCATTTCTAGTAGTGAATCCTAAACTTAAAAAAAATAATTATAAGCAGCCTTGATCAATCCATCTTTTCCATATGGAGATCTCAAGGCTTGTGTAAAAAACAAAAAAAAAAAAAAAAAAAGATTTTTGTCCAGTACTACATCCATCAAGTTAGAATTACTCATCCTTATACCCTCTAATAGAACTCAGTAGAAGTCCAACAGATGTTTGCTGACTGAATGAAAAAACAATTAAGATAAAAAGCATTTGGTTTTAGCTGTCACATGATATTCATTGAAAAAAAAAAAATCCTAGGGTAAATGCACCAAACTTGAAAATCCATAAAAATAAAGAGCGGAAAGTATAAAGTAATTGCTGTATTTCAACACATTACCTCTAATGATTCCTCTGCAAATCATCATAATTTGAGTTATGCTCATGCATGAATTCCTTTCAGTGGTAAGCCAATACAATGTGGAAAAGGCAAAATAGAATAAAACAAGAGGTCTACCAAGTCACCATAAGGAGCTGTTATTAAATATTTATCTTTTCATTGTCCCCATTTTGGTGATTGAAAAATTACTGTGCATTTTTCAAGTTAGCTATAAAGACAAAGTTGACAATTAACAACTATATTTCTGAGTGTGGAGATCAAAATTAAAGGTGTTTTTTTTTTCTTTTGAACTGATTATGAGTCTATAAGTGACATATAATTTTTACCATTGTTAATCCATCTGGCAAAATAATGTTGTTGTTTAAGTGGTACTTACATGAGTATGGAAAAAAATTATTCATAGCCCATGTGAAGTTGTACATGGAAAATATAATATTAGTTGTGATATGTGAGTGACAAATAACTCTTACCTAAAAAGTTTAGCATTTATCAATATATGTATAGTCAGGCAAATGTCAAGTTTAAAATAATGTCAGGAGTTAAATTCATGCCAATCAATCTTTCAGCATTCAAAAGACACTGTTTTGAACTAAATAATTATAAAATCAAAATAATCCTGCCAATATAAGATTTAGTTTAAAAAGAGGCAAATCTTGGACCCACATGTTTTATCAAAATTTCTCTATTTCTCCCTGAAACCACATGCATGGAATCTGTTTCTCTTTCCCCATCGAGAGTGTTTGGCTTTGCCTTAATACTTTTTTATCTCTGTATCGTTTGTACTGGTCTCTCTCTCCATTTCTCCATATATACTTTTTTGTGCTCTTCATTTTTTATTATTACTATTTTTTCTTTACAATACTGTATTGGTTTTGCCATACATTGACATAAATCCACCTTTTATAGTTTTGCTCTCTCTCACAAGGTCCCTTTGAATAAAAGACTCTTTCCTAAAAAGTTAATGCATTGCCCTCTTTCAAAAAAAATTCAGTTACTTTCCTAGAACTCCATCTGCTCAAACTGGAGGGAAAAGGAACTTCCAGGGTAGTCCATAGGCTAAGATTCAGCCCTCCCAATGCAGGGGGCCAGGGTTCAATCCCTGGTGGGGGAATTAGATCCCACATTCCATGACTAAGAGTTTGCAAGTTGCAACTAAAATTCCCACATGCCACAACAAAGACTGAAGATCCCCTATGACTAAGACCTGGTGCAGCCAAATAAACACATTAAAAAAAAAAGTTGGAGAAAAGAACATTTTGTCCTCCTGCTCAAGAGACCCCACAGTAGTTTGCTTTACCCCACTCTCTGATACAAACAGGCTTAATTCTATCTAGACCCAATTAAAAAAAATTTTTCAAAGAAGGTATTATTTCTCTCATTTGCAGTCTAAATATTAGAAATTTCAACTTTCTGTAAAAGTTGTATCTTAATTTTTGCACCAATTATTTAAAAATTATTATTTTCCAGCTAGTAGGTGAGAAGAGGGTGGAGAATAGAAAGAAGTCAATTAACTCTCTCATTGTTCACTACAACTACTGTGTTTTCTACTGTTTTATGTTTCAATTTGGATGACTTCCACTGTTAAAACATAACCATCTGATATTTCTCTTGCCCCTATAAATGCATTTTGGACAGTAGATTTTGCTTTGCCTGCTTTATTTGTATTAATTAAAGCAAATGACTTTTCAGAAAGAAAGCAACTTCTTTCATTGGCTGAACTCCTGAATCTCCTGAAAATGTACACCATTGCAGAAGAAATTAAGATAACAAAATAAAGTCAATAAAGACATGACTTTAGAAAAAGCAGCATGATTCTCTTCACCTGCCAACAGCATGGAACAATATAACAATGGTTGATTTCAGAAAACATGCTTATTACTTTTAATTTCTTACAGTCACTACAATTTTTGTATTATTCATTGAAAGACTTTAATTGTACAAGCTGATGTTTCTGAGCATAGCATATGCATCTTGCTTATATACTGATCTCAAATGCATAAACCACTGAGAAGTTACAGTGAGGTGCCTCTATTTTTTGAGGGGGGAAATTCCAAGAATACCTAGCATATTGTCCTATTATTAATATCCACTCACTGAATATCTCTTAAATAGATAACTAAATTAATGAAGGCTGCAAGAAGTACTTAGTATATCTAATTTAAAACATAACGTTAGGCTATAGTTGAAAAACTAGAGTGAATTTATGGCTTAGATCTTGATCAGGTACAAGTACATAGAGTTGATTCCTGAGCACATAGAGATTAGGGGCACCAATCCCCAGCACAATCAAAAACCTGAGTATAAGTTTACAGTGGCCCTCCATACCTAAGTTCTAAGGCCCTCCAACCTAAGTTCTACATCAGTGGATTCAACCACCTGTGGATGGTGTCCTAGTGTATTACTTAATGAAAAAAAATCTTGTATAACAAGACTCATTAATTTCAAATTTATGTTATTCAAAGGTGACTAGACTTAAAAATTCAAATGAATCTTATGAGATTTTGTAAAACCATCTGATAGTACACACCAAGAAATTCTGTTGAGATGCTTAAAAATAAAGATAATGAAAAAAACTAAAAAGAATAAAAATCAATGGGAGGTGAACTCAGATAGTTATAGGTCAACAATAAGTGCAAGTCATATTCATGTAGTACTTTCTCCAAATTTCTGTGAATGTGCCTGTGTTCAAAAATAAATGGCAAAATTCCTCATGTTCACTGAAACTGTTAGTTCTTTTTCTTAGGTTGTGCAAAATGTCATATATAGATTCATAGAAAATATTGACCATAAAAAGAGATGACCCTGCAGTTGAAATACATTGCTGTGATGTTCAAGACTGAGAAGAATTTTGACCCTAGGTACTTCCCAAAGTCTTAGAACAAAGATTAAGAAATATCCATTCTGGTCAAAAGTTTATGACATGCAGAATACTAGAAATATCTGTATTGAATTTTCTCGTGTATTTCTGAGATTTTCTTGACTTGTATTTTTTTCTTAATTAAAAAAAAAAATCAAGCAACGCATAGGTGACGCATTCTCAGACCTCAGAGGATTACCATATGATCTCCTTCATTGTAGGAAAGTTCTGGGGCATATCTTAATTTAGGAGAAACTTTGAAGAGGTTCCACTTTTTTATTGTTTTAAATCAAGTTAATTTTTTTTTAATTTTAAAGATGTTTAATATACTATTGCCTAATCATTCTTTGAAAAGCAAAAAGTTTTAAATGATGAGACAGTGTTAATTGTTTAGTCATTGTTAGTGTTGGGTGCAATCAGTTCATAATATAATTCCTCTCTCAGAAATGTCTCCAAAGAAAATAATTCAGGAGCGGGAAAATAAAATCTTTTTTTGCTCTAAATTATGGAGAAAATTGTAACATGTCTTATATGATATATTCTCTGTAACTGCATGCTTACAAATAAAATATTCTAAATATTTGCTGAAATAATTAGTAAATGCTAAAGTGGAGCTGTGTTTC
>SJYQ01002241.1:2247315-2258780 GCA_006410935.1 Redunca redunca
TATCCTTTAATAGAATGAGAGAAAGGGCAGCAGCCCTAGCAAAATTCCATCAGAATGGTTGTGGTTCCATACTCAGAAAACAAAGGATGGGCATGCTCTACCAGTCTTGACCTTGCCTCTATGTAAAAAAACAAAAAAAAAACAAAAAAAAACAAGTTTTGGTTATCTATACCTATGACAAAAGATAAGAATGCATGGATATTAAATTTCAATGGTTAGCAGACAGCCAAGAATCATCAAGCTTTGAAGGAAGCAAAGAGCTGGACTTGACTGAATGCCGTTCACTTTCACTTTCAACAGTTTTAAAGAGGAGAATCGATTTAACAGAAGAAATAACATAGGGAGAAACAAGTTTAATACACAAGAAGAGTACATGAATCTGAATTAGTGATATAAAACTTCAAGGTCAGGGTTATGCTAGAATGTCAAATGTAATTTACACTAGAATACATGCTGCTCACTAGAATGCACATTCCATAAGAGCAATTACTTTTCCTGTTTTTTTATTGATAAAATTCTAGATGACACTTAGTAAGTTTTCAATAAATATTTATTGACTGTAGTACAGTTCAAAAAGATGGAATATAAAATGAGAATTTTGTCTTTTTAAAAAAGGCAAAATTTTCCAACGTCTTTTCTCTGTATACTATATGCTTGTGTTTAGTCATTCAATTGTGTCCGACTCTTTGTGACCCTTTGGATTGTGGCCCACCAAACTGGTCTTCCATGGGATTTTTTTCAGGCAAGAATACTGGAGGGGGTTGCCATTTTCCTCCGCCACAGGATCTTCCTGATCCAGGGATCAAACCTGGGTCTCCTCCTGCATTATAGGCAGATTCTTTACTGTCGAGGCACCAGGGAAGCCTCTGTATACCACAGGAAGGAAAAATATCCTATGAATCACAGAAAGAGACTTCTCAGAGCAAAGATATAAAACCTTTTCAGAAACATTAATAAACTTAATAGAAACACGACTTTTGAATATTCCAATGAACATGGATTATTAGGTATTACATTTGTAGTCGAAAAATAGAGAATACTTTTTTTTTCGAGTACTTGTGGCTCATTTTCCAAATCCCACCATTTCACTATTTTTTAAAACCAGCAAATATCACAACATGAGTCATACATTCACTAAAATGCAGTTGACTTAGAAATTAACAGTGAAAAGAGAGCTCAACAGATCTATCCACTTAGAAATTTAAATGTGTCTGCATAAATTACTATCTTTATTAAAGAGGAAAGCAAAACAGTGACTAGAGACTACTTAAAAGTAATGTAAAGTAAAAATGCTGCACATCAACTGTGAAGTGTGTCCAAATCAGAACACCTAGGAAAATATTGTGACTTTAATGTATATATTAGAATATAGCAAGATTTGAGGCAAATTATGTAAATAACCAAGAATCTAGAAATAAGAGCTAGAATATGCGGAGGGGCCAAGTTAATTGAGATATTCCTTCACCAGTCATTAATGTACCATATATGCCAGTCACTTAAAAAAAAAAAAATGGCTAAAAATGCACTTAAAAAACAGATACTATTTCTGACTTTAGTCAGCTTAGCTTCTACTAAGAAAGATAGATACCAAAGAAGTAGGCCAAAATTATACAAACAAAAGGTTAGATAGGTGTCACAAAGAACATTTGATGAGACGGTTTCACTTTGTTAAGGAATTCAGAAAAGATTTTCTTTAGGAAGGTATACGTCTGAGATACGAAAGGTGAGTATGTGGTAACCAGGTGAAGCTGATGGGGCGGGTGTGCTGAAAGACCAGGGCCAGCCCAAAGCACTGTGGTCTGAACGGCCCAATGAAGGAACTAAAGGGCATGGCCTCAGGAGAAGCTTTGGAGAAAGCTAACACGTTCTTTAGTCCCTGTTGATGACATTGGTTTTGATGTGAAAGCAATGTGAAGCCACGGAAATGGTTTAAGCTAAGGAAGCCATGTGCTGTGGTCAGATTCTGCTACACGTGTTGACTGAAGGATGGTTTTGGTCAGAGTGAACCCAGAGACACCAGTTAGGAAACTGCAGTAATCCATGCGAGAAAACACAGGTGCCTCCCGAAAATGGCCATGAGAGTGGTAAAGTGATATAGCTAACACTGAGGAATATTTAAGTTTTAAGATCAATAAAAGCACAAAGCAATAAAATAAAAATCAATGCAACCAATGGATTTGATCAAATACTTAAAATAATTAGAAATCAGAACAAGGTACATTGAAATGATGAGAAACCTTTTTCACATATAAGATTGGAAGAAATGAAATGGCAATTTTTTGACACTCTGAGACTGTAAATCAATTAAATTCCAGGAGTTGGTGATGGACAGGGAGGCCTGGCATGCTGCAGTCCATGGGGTCGCAAAGAGTTGGACACGACTGAGCGACTGAACTGAACTGAAACTCCTTGTGAATGATGTGATGGAATGAGTTACAATTTGAAATGTTCATATTCTTACCCCCAGCAACTCAATACCATAATCTACCCAAGGGGTGTGATTGTGGATAGGGCAGAAAGTCATGTATAGCATGTACATGCCAATACTTGTAGCATGTACAATTATTATTTGATAATAGAAAAATTATTTGATAATAGAAAAAAATTTGGAAAGAGCTTAAAGATTCATTAAAAGAGGCTTCCCTGGTTGCTCAGTGGTGAAGAATCTACCTGACAATACAGAAATCACAAGTTCAATCCCTGATCCAGGAAGATCCCACATGAGGTGGGACAACTTAAGCCCATGTCCCACAGCTACTGAGCCCACGTGCTGCAACTACTGATGCCTGCATGCCTGAGAGCTTGTGCTCTGCCAACAAGGAAAGTCATCACAATGAGAAGCTCATGCACCACAGCTAGAGATTAGCCCCGCTCAGTGCAACTAGAGAAAAAGCCTGCGCAACAATGAAGACCCAGTACAGATAAAAATAAACAAATAAAAAGAAAGATTTATTAGAAGGAGATTGACTGAAAAGAGATGGTAGACACGCATAAATGAGATTAGGTTTGAGAAATATTTTTACCAGATTAAAACTCAAGTTGGAAACTATAAAAATGAGTCACACTGTATACTGAGTGTAGTAGAATAAGCATAGGGCAGAGTAATCATGCTAAGTGTCAATACTCTCTCTTTCACTCTGTCTTTTTAACTCAATATTCTTTATTTTTCCTTTGCTATAATTTCTTTTCTAGCAGATTGTGACCATTAAATTGCCAGAAAATTATGTGTCTTCTTCATAATTGCATCTTCAACACCTTCATATGTACCAGGCATGTTATGAATAGTCAATGCATATTCATTATTAAGTATGTGTGAATGTTTACATAAATGAATAAAAAATGTTGAAAAATTAATTGAAAAATTAATGAAAAATTATTATTACATCTAAAGAAGACAAAACCACTAATTAAAAACTTTACATGCACCTCAGTGTTTATAGCAGCAATATTTACAATTGCCAAAGTATGAATAACAAAAATGCCATCAACAGATGAATAGCAACAGATGAATGGCTAATGAAGATGTTGCATATATATGTGGGATACTACTCAACCATAAAAAATAATAATTTTTTTTTCATTTTTTCCATTTGCAACAACATTGATGAACTTGGAAGATATTATGCTAAGTGAAAGAAGTCAGGCAGTAAAAGACAAATACAATATGATATCACTTATAGGTGGGATCTAGGAAAAATAGGAAACTAGTGAATATAATGAAGAAGAGGCAGGTTCACAGATACAGAAAACAAACTAGTGGTTATCAGTGGAGGGAAGGAGTGATATGGGAGTGGAAGAGTAGGAGATGCAAAAAAATAAAAAAGAGTGGGTATAAGATAGACTCAAGAAAATATTGTACAATGGGAAATACAGCCAATATTTTGTAATAACTGTAAGTGGATAGTAATCTTTAGAATTGTATTAAAATTTTTAAATACTTTAAATGAAAATAAATTTTCCAAATGCATTCACAGGCCAAAAGAAATCTCATCATATGTTTAATGCAAATGAGCAATGGAACATATTTAAGTGCAGCTCAGAAAGGTCAGAGAGGATCTGCATCAGGATATAAAACAGACAACTTTGGTAAATGTGAATTGAATAGATGTTTAAGTACTTCAGTTTATCTGTTCCTTTGGGCTAATAGTACCATAAAATAAAACTGGGGATGTGCTGTGCTGTGATTAGTAGCTCAGCCATGTCTGATTCTTTGTGACCCCTTGGACTATAGCCTACCAGGCTTCTCTGACCATAGGGATTCTCCAGGCAAGAATACTGGAGTGGGCATGTCTACCTCCAGAGAATCTTCCCAGCCTAGGGATGGATTCCAGGTCTTCTGCATTGCAGGCGGATTCTTAACTGTCTGAGCCACCAGGGAAGCCCTTAAATTGGAGATATTCTCCCCAAAAATCTGCTTTATATTGTAGAAATGATGAAGTTTATACTAGACTGTACCCTAGATTACAATCCTATAATTTTGTAATCCAACGACCCCACCACAGCCCTTCACATGTGACACCGCTGAGTAGAAACACATCAAACCAATTATATAATATCTTTCAGCTACTTGGCTTGTTGTCACAGTTCAGGTTCACTTTGCACTTCATTACATAGAGACAGACTGGAGCCTGAGGGGACCACTAATTAATATAGTCTTGTTCTCTGATTCTCAAACTCTGAAAGCCTATTGATATGTTCCTTTCTCTATATATATAGAAAATAAAGTTGTCCTTCTGACAATATAGTTTCCATGTCACATTACACTACCATGACATTTCATCTCTCCAACCTTTTCATTGAAGTATTTAAATGTTTATCTCCTCTCTGAGCAACACAAAATAAAAATCCATTGTCCCTGGAAGTGGAAATCAAGTAAATGAAAGCATTTAAATTCAGACAAATGCTCGTGATAAATCATAATATTTGAAATATATTCACTTTATCTCTTTATGGTATCTCCCAATCCCCACATCAAAAGGATTTTTATGTCTCTACCCCGTTTTATTTCCAGGTTGGTCATATGACTTGCTTCATTTAGTGGAAAGTGAAAGAATGTGAAATGTGCCATTTTTAAGTAGAATACTTAATAGCTACTGAGTGGACTACCACCTTCCCTTTTCCCTCTATTGTTTCCCCATCTTCAAACTTAGAAAAAGAAGTAAAGAAAAGCTTGCAGCCAAAATGTAAGGTGAGAAAATAAAAAAGGTGTGGTTATAAGACAGTGAGATTTTGGTGAGTTTTGTTATACAGCTTTTTGTCACAGAAGCTAGCTAATACACTGTTTAAAAGTGACACGTTATAATTCTCATCAGGAAATTAGTAAATATTTTAATGAAAATAAAACATACTTAAGTTTAAAATATAAATTAACATGCATTAATTTCTAGCAGAACTAGGGAAAGAATCCTCCAGCACTGATTTTATTTTATTTTTTCTGTAAAGTAGAAAAAGGTTAGTATTAGATTTGCAATCAAAATCTTAGTCATATTTGCCTAATAATTACTAATTATTTATCATTTTTNCCTATTCATATATAAGTAAATTTTTCTTAAACCTTATGTTGTTGTTGTTCAGTCTCTAAGTTGTGTCTGACCCTTGGCAATCCCATGGACTGCAGCATGCCAGGCTTCTCTGTCCTTCACTATCTCCCAGAGTCTGCTAAATTTCATATTCGTCGAGTGATGCTGTCTAACCATCTCATCCTCTTTGCTTTTTTTCTTAATATTTTTATTGTAAGTGTTGTAGATTGTGATATATTATTTGTTTATTTGTTCTTTTCATACTGGTGCCATTGTTACTTGCCATGTTAATTTTGAACATTATCATATAACAATATTTTTTAGGATCTATCATTTCTAAGCAGAAATATAAGCATAACTGGCTGGTTTGGCTGGAATTTTTTTTTTCTCCAGACCATTCTTATGAAAAGAGTAGTTCGCAACAGATGATATTCTATTAACCTATGTGACAGAATGAGAACATGAGGAGTTAATAAGAGCCTGGATGATCCCAGCAGAAACCTGCAGTCCCTGGCTGAGCTGGGAGAACCATGGTTGATCCATAACTCTTATGTAACACATCTTAGAAATAAATATGTTTTTGTAACCAACTGAGATTTTGAAGTAGACTCTTACACAAATAATATAGCAGAAGTTAACTAGTACATTAATTGGAATTGAAAATTAGAAGTGTGATAACATAAAATAAAAAAGCAAACAAAAAAACATATGACAGTGGTTTTTAAGGGTGGGTGACCAGTGACAAGCTATTATAAGAGGATGAAAAATGCTACCCAGAATTTACAATG
The DNA here is from genome assembly GCA_006410935.1 of Redunca redunca. Lineage (NCBI taxonomy): Eukaryota > Metazoa > Chordata > Mammalia > Artiodactyla > Bovidae > Redunca > Redunca redunca. The sequence goes on from SJYQ01002241.1 coordinate 2,253,623, forward strand.
ATGAAATATTTGATTTAACTGTCATTATTGATAACTGGTTGGAAGATAAAATATATCTGCAGAATCTGGGGCTTTGGGTAATGAATTGTGTGTTATTAGGTATATGTGTGTTCTTAGTCACTCACTCAGTCATGTCCAACCAGGCTTCTCTGTTCATGGAATTTTCTAGTCAGAATACTGGAGCAGGTTGCCATTCCTTCTTCAGAGGATCTTTCTGACCTGGGAATCGACCCACATCTCTTACACCTCCTGCATTGGCAGGAAGATTCTTTACCACTGAGCCACCTGGGAAGTCCATGGATTATTAGGTGCACTTGATTAAATGAAATGTTTAGAAAAAATTGGTCTTTTCATAATTAGATGAAAGAGAAAATAAAGAAACCAGAAATTCCATGGGCTTCAGTGTTGAAAAAGGCAACTTTTCTTATCCTCATTTTGTAAAAGATTCTCAAATTAAGGCCCAGATGCTGGACAACAGCAAGATTAAGATCTGGTTGCATGATGTTGGCCCCCAGTAAATCCTTTCAGATAGAATAACTTGGAAAAAGAGATCAAGTGTATGGTTCTGTGGAAGTCTCATAAGTTCAGAGTACCCTTTATTAGTTCTGGATAGGGGAACATCACACACACACACACACAAAGAATCATTGAGGTTGCTATTGATGCACAAAATTTACTGGAATAAAGGAGTTTATTTTTTAGTAAGGAAGCTCTATTTGGGGGAAGGAAAGTTCCATGTTATGAGAGTAAAGAGACATTACAACACTTGCCTGAATGATTTTAAAGAAATGATTAGAACCAGTGATTAATCTGCCTTCCCTTTCCTCCTTTTTTTCTGAATGCAAGTGTTTGTAGGGAATTTCACTCCTTTTTCACCCCGTATTTTGGTGTGTTGGGTATTTTTGGCTCATGTATCTCTAGATGAATTATAGATTTAGTATAGATTACATGATCAAAAGGAACTCAAAATCCACCTTAGATAGATCATGACATCTTTTATTTTGCGTCAGATATGTGGTTGAACTTCCCGGGTGGCTTAAAGAAGATATGAATATATTCTTCTCACAGAAAATAATCAAATATTTGTAATAATAATAGAAAGGAGCAAGTAGCAGACTGTTGTTTGCTCACAATAATCTATTTGTTCTTCTCCCTTCCCCTACTGTCTTATAAATGTAGCATATTTTCTTACCATGAGAACAGAGGCTAGGGACCAAACTGGGAAGCCATACAGAGCCAAGCTAATCCCAGACTGATTCCAGAGGAGCCCATGAGAGGTGAGAGGGACCCAGTAAAGGCACAGCCACCATGTAGCACTCATGACACAACAAGAAGTAAATAGATGTTCCTGTAAGAGAGAGAAATTTGGAGGTGACCTTGGCCATAAGAAAAGTCTTAGTTATAGCTTCTCTCTCCAACCCCTGTCTATTTCACTAGAACCTGGCATTTTGTTCTCATCATTTTTTGGACCCTGTAAATTTGTTTTTCCACTGCTTGTATAATTTTCTTGTAGGCACTTTCTGTAAAGAGTCTTCACCTCTCTTTTTTTTTTTTTTAAAGTAAGTTCTTCCCCTAATAAAATCTTTCAAATTGTACATTGTATATTATATGCCATCATCGAGCTTTACTTTTTTCTTAACATTAAAGAAATTTTATCTGTATATTTTTGGTCATACATCTATTTGAAAAATATTGGTCTCTCCAACTAGAGTGCATGTTCCATGAGGTCAGGAACTGAGTCAATTTCTTTCTCTGCTACATACCAGCATCTGAAACAGTGCTTGACATCTAAAACAAATTCAACAAATATGTGTTGTATCAGTCAATATACCCAAATAGCTACTAATGAATTCAAGCCACAAAATCTATATAACCACTTATGCTTGCATCAGAGTCTTTTCCAATGCTGGGAAAGATTGAAGGCGGGAGAAGGATGACAGAGGATGGGATGGTTGGATGTCATCACCGACTCGATGGACATGAGTTTGAGCAAGCTCCAGGAGTTGGTGATGGACAGGGAGGCCTGGCACGCTGCAGTCCATGGGGTCTCAGAGTCAGACACGACTGAGCGACTGAACTGAACTGATGCCTGCATATTTTTCTTGTGAATTTTTACTAACTTGTACCCAGTCATTGCATGAGTTTCAAATTAGAAAAGTGGCTTATTGATAATTTCCTTCAAATACTTTTCCCATTCCAGGCAGTGCATCTGCCTATTTGCTATAAAACATGCTATTGTCTCTCCATACACTTTATCTCATGATTCCTGATGCTTCAGCTACTCTGAATAAAGCCTTTGGGATACAAGAATGAACAATGAGTGAGGGAAAGTCGCTCAGTCGTGTCTGACTTTTTGTGACCCCATGGCCTACTCAGTCCATGGAATTCTCTAGGCCAGAATACTGAGGTGGATAGCTTTTCCTTTCTCCAGGGGATCTTCCCAATCCAGGGATAAAACCCAGGTATGCCACATTGCAGGTGAACTCTTTAACAGCTGAGCCACAAGGGAAGCCCAGTGAGATGTGCCATGAGTAAACCTTGTAGAATTCTGTTCAGTGAGAATATTATTAGGAGGTTTGAGAGAACAATACTTAAAGTTTACTCTCAGATGATTTTTTTCCTTCATAAAATTAGAATTTTCTATTAAAAGAACACTCAAAATGTTCAATTTAATTTATTGTGTAGTAAAGTAATGGCCCAAGGCATCTTTTAAGTAGATGTTAAAGAATCTACTGTGGTTCTACTCCAAAGAATATATTACAGTGATTCACAAATTGTTCTCCCCTCCTCTTTTGCCATGACACATCACATCTAAACTGTTGCTCTGTTATGAACTTTGATTTTCTCCTTGGCAAAATGGTGCTGAGAGGCTTAAACACAAGCTTAATTATCAGAGTGGGGCTTCCCTGGTGGCTCAGTAGTAAAGAATTCACAGGTTCTATCACCAGGTTGGGAAGATCCCTTGGAGGTGGAAATAGCAACCTATTCCAGTATTCTTGCCTGGGAAATCCCATATGGACAGAGGACTCTGGTGGGCTACAGTCCATGGGATTACACAGAGTCAGACACAACTTGACTAAACAACAATTATCAGAGAGCCATATGTTTGTTTATATTTTCATTCCTGGTCACCTTTCTTTAGTTATTTTATCTTAAGAAATAAAATTTTAAAATTTCATTCATTGTTTTGAATATTAAAATTTATACCAGTATGCAGAAGATACAATCTTTCTAATACACGGTTTAATTTAAGTAACTAGTTTTCCTCTCATTTCCTAGAATCATTAGAATAACTAGGTACTACCATTTAAATTGTGTGTACGTCAGAAAGAGTACTCAGTACCCATTTTTTCCCTCTTTTTCTGTCAACCCAGTATTATTTTACATAGAGGAAATTTATCATACAATAAATTCTTTCAATTCTTTTTTTTAAATAACTTTTATTTTTATTTGTGTAGGTCTTCGAGAACATGATTTGGGATATCGTATTTGCCCCACACATTCAATTTAGATATTTGATCTCTAGATTTTCTTGGAGCTCTGGGATCAGTCCTGACCATCAACCTTCCCTCTTCCTTGCTTGCACACTGAACCGTAAATTCCACAGAAGATCAAAATATCACACATTTATCTTTTCAGACAATCAACATATCAATATGCCTAGAAGCAAAAGATAAATTTTCCCTTTGTTTGATCAATAGATTAATAACTACAAGTGCTATGGATGAAGATAAAGCTATCTCTTCTATTTTCATATCTAACCACATTATTTGACTTGATCTCATCTGCCTCAGAGTTCTATTGCCTGACTATACACAATGCAATGAATGTGTTTCCTTTTATTGATTCTCAGTTTCCCCATCATTAATTTCATTGACTTGGTTGCAGGCTTTCAAATTAGAGAAAAGTAAAACTCAAACAATAAAGTTCCATCAGTCTAGTATTAATGATATTCTTTATCCTTTTCTGGGTGCAGGGTAGAGGGGTAGATGGGCAGGGCTCTGACTGCTGAAGCAATTTATTTATTTATTTTTTTCATGCTACCTAAGAGAAGAGAAGGTAACGGCAAAATCATGCATAATAGTGAAATTCTATTGCCTAGAATAGTTCTTGAGGATTACAAAATAAGCAATAAATATCAATTGATTACATACATCAAGAGTAATGAGCAAAGCAATCAATTGTTGTTGCTATTTAGTCACTAAGTCGTATCTGATTCTTTTGGCAACCCATGGACTATAGGCTGCCAGGCTCCTCTGTCCATGAGATTTCCCAGGCAGGAATACTGGAGTGGGTCACCATTTCCTTCTCCAGGGGATCTTCATGTTGCAGGGATAGACTTCATCTCCAGTGTTGACAGGCAGATTCTTTACTACTGAGTCACCAGAAAAGCCCTCAATACATAAATCCCATTCATTCATCAGATAGTCAATAGAGAAACATTTATTGGTGAGGCTTCCCAGGTGCCTCAGTGGTAAAGAATCCACCCACCAAGCAGGAGACCCAGGTTTGATCCCTGGCTCAGGAAGATCCCCTGGAGAAGGAAATGGCAATCCACTCCAGTATTTTAGCAAGGGAAGAGAAGCCGGGTAGGCTACCAGCAAAAGAGTTGGACACAACTTAGCAACTAAACAACAATGGCAAATTACACCAAGACTGTGAAAAATACCGCCAGGAACTGAATGCAATTCATGGTTCTGCCCTCAAGAATCTTATAACCAGTGGGAGACCTCATGTTAATAACTGTAGCAGAGATATATTAATGCAATAGAAAGGATAGACTACCTACTACTATCTGAAGAAGTTCAGGGGCTTTTAATTTATGTGTTCTCATACCCTTCATTCTTTTTCATTCATTTGTCATCTTTCCATTCATTATCACATCATATACATGGATAGTATTAAACCTATCTTATTGGAGAGGGGAATTAAAACTTTTTAATGACTCTTATCTTTGATACAGTTTTATAGAAATTGAACATATTTCTTATATTTATTGCAATCTAGTCCAGTCCTGATCTGATTAAATGAGTAAATTCTACTTAATTTTTAAGCTTGTGTGTTTATTGAGACATGTTTTTGACATTATAATGCTATATTTCTCATGTATAGAATATTGTTTAGGTTAAATAAAAAGTATAAAAAAAATAAATAAAAA
>SJYQ01002241.1:2259188-2272080 GCA_006410935.1 Redunca redunca
CTCAGATATGCAGATGACACCAACCTTATGGCAGAAAGTGAAGAGGAACTAAAAAGCCTCTTGATGAAAGTGAAAGTGGAGAGTGAAAATGTTGGCTTAAAGCTCAACATTCAGAAAATGAAGATCATGGCATCCGGTCCCATCACTTCATGGGAAATAGATGGGGAAACAGTGGAAACAGTGTCAGACTTTATTTTGGGGGGCTCCAAAATCACTGCAGATGGTGACTGCAGCCATGAAATTAAAAGACACTTACTCCCTGGAAGGAAAGTTATGACCAACCTAGATAGCATATTGAAAAGCAGAGACATTATTTTGCCAACAAAGGTCCCTCTAGTAAAGGCTATGGTTTTTGCAGTGGTCATGTGTGGATGTGAGAGTTGGACTGCGAAGAAAGCTGAGCACTGAAGAACTGATGCTTTTGCACTGTGGTGTTGGAGAAGACTCTTAAGAGTCCCTTGGACTGCAAGAAGATCCAACCAGTCCATTCTGAAGGAGATCAGCCCTGGGATTTATTTAGAGGGAATGATGCTGAAGCTGAAACTCCAATACTTTGGCCACCTCAAGCGAAGAGCTGACTCATTGGAAAAGACTCTGATGCTGGGAGGAATTGGGGGCAGGAGGAGAAGGGGACAACCCAGGATAAGATGGCTGGATGGCATCACGGACTCTATGGACCTGAGTATGAGTGAACTCCGGGAGTTGGTGATGGACAGGGAGGCCTGGTGTGCTGCGATTCATGGGGTCGCAAAGAGTCGGACATGACTGAGCGACTGAACTGAACTGAAGAGTACATCATGAGGAACTCTGGGTTGGATGAAGCACAAGCTGGAATCAAGTTGCCGGGAAAAAAAATGAATAACCTCAGATATGCAGATGACACCACTCTTATGGCAGAAAGTCAAGAAGAACTAAAGAGCCTCTTGATGAAAGTGATAGATGGGAGTGAAAAAGTTGGCTTAAAGCTCAACATTTAGAAAACTAAGATCATGGCGTCCAGTCCCATCACTTCATGGCAAATAGATGGGGAAATGACGGGCTTTATTTTGGGGGGCTCCAAAATCACTGTTGATGGTGACTGCAGCCATGAAATTAAAAGACACTTACTCCTTGAAAGAAAAGCTATGCCCAACCTATATAGCATATTAAAAAGCAGAGACATTACTTTGCCAACAAATTTCCATCTAGCCAAAGCTTTGATTTTTCCAGCAGTGGATGTGAGAGTTGGACTATAAAGAAAGCTGAGTCCCAAAGAATTGATGCTTTTGAACTGTGATGTTGAAGACTCTTGAGAGTCCCATGGACTGCAAGGAGATCCAACCAGTCCATCCTAAAGGAAATCAGTGCTGAATATTCACTGGAAGGGCTGATGCTGAAGCTGAAACTCCAGTACTTTGGCCACCTGATACAAAGAATTGACTCATTGGAAAGGACCCTGCTTCTGGGAAAGATTGAAGGTGGGAGGAAAAGGGGACAACAGAAGATGAAATGGTTGGATGGCATCACATCATGAGTTTGAGTAAACTGTGGAAGTCAGTAATGGACAGGGTGGCCTGGCATGCTGCGGTCCATGGGGTTGCAAAGAGTTGGACATGACTGAGTGACTGAACTGAAAGCCAGGATAATGAGTATGATAGTTATTTTGAGCTGTATATAAAGTCTTTGGCACAATTATTCTCAACAGGGTGACAGTTCTGCTCCCTAGGGGACCCTTAGCAATGTGGACACATCTTTGGTTGTCACAAATGGGGTGGGAGTGCTATTGGCATTCAGTGAGCTGAGTTGAAAGCTGATACTAAACATCATACAATACACAGGACAGTTTCTCACTACACTTTACCTGAAATGCTGTAGTGTCCAGCTTTAAAAATGTTTTAGGAGATTGAAAAGAGGTAAGTATACAGTGATAAAAACATTTTTTTTTTTTTTGCCACACCTTCTGCATTAGAAGTGTGGCATCTTAACCACTGGACTACCAGGGAAGTCCCTGAAGTGATACAATATAACATCCTTGTGTGCAACCCCATAGATGGCAGCCCAGCAGGTTCCCCCATCCCTGGGATTCTCCAGGCAAGAACACTGGAGTGGGTTGCCATTTCCTTCTCCAATGCATGAAAGTGAAAAGCGAAAGTGAAGCCGCTCAGTCATGTCTGACTAGTAGTGACCCCATGGACTGCAGCTTACCAGGCTCCTCTGTCCGTGGGATTTTCCAGGCAAGAGTACTGGAGTGGGGTGCCATTGCCTTCTCCGAGAATGGATCCCAGAAAATAGCAAAAGGCATTTGTAGTGGCCAAAAAATAATGCACAACACACATTTGTATTGATCATATATCTTCTCTATGTTAGTTTTATTTCTAAAAATATGATTTCATCCATGTCATACATAAACATATAATAAGTCAAACTTCTGTGTTCTAGTGCATTTGTCTTGCCTGAAAGGCTTTCAGCTTTAACAACCTCAACATTAGGGAAGACAAGGGATCAATCTATCATAAACAGAATATTTAACAATTCAGTGAAGTCTCATATTGATCTCACCCTCAGACCCACATCCTATTTTTTATTTGTTTTGCTCTCTTCAGGGTCCTAACAAATAAAATATAGCATTTCTTACTGTGGCGATTTATATCACTGGAAGGAAGATGAAATGTGAATGTTGAACATTCTCCATTAACTATTATTTATATACTATTTCTAGTTGTCAAAATTATTCACAGAAGATCAAATATGACAGTGTTTTTTTTCCTTCTTCTTCTTCAATTCTAGTCAATTTGATTAAGTTGCTACACATTCATACATCATTCAGTGAAAAACAGTGTTTGAACTACAGCAAAAAAAGGGGGGGATATAATTTTGATATTTCAGAAAACAATTCAGGCATCTAGGAATTGGGAATTTAAAAACTTTTTTCAAATCCATCATGTGCTTTGTAGCTAAAGCTAACAAAAACTACAAGGATCATGGTCCCCGTTTGTGCCTATTGACCACTCATTTCAAATACAGACTTTCTAGACAGCTATTTTTTTCAAATCTCACCTCTGCGATTGATAACTTTTGGACAAAACCCAGTCAAATCTCTCTAAGCCAGATATATTTCTTTATAAATTGGGGATGATATTAGATTTAAAATGACAAAACAACACACAAGACATATAGTGCATGCTGTTAATTTAGCAGCATGATGAATTAGAATGATTATGTTGTTCAGATTTCTATCCAAATTGTGTGGTCATTGTTGAGTAGCCATATTTTAATAAAGCAGGCTCATTTTATTTGTCTTATCAATATTGGAGATAAGAAATACTTTGAATGATATCAGTCTTCTTGCTCTTGAATGTCCAATAAAACACACATTTATACATACTCATCAGCCATACCCTGGCCCTCAGCTGCACTGACTGACATTGCAGGGATCAGTCAAGTGGTAAATCCCTACTGGCTCAGTTCACAATCACAGGAAAGAACAAAACTCCTTGTTATTTGAGCATGCCAAAAACCAAAGAGAGATTGGACCTCCTTTTGCATATATGTCTTTTTTGTTTTTGTCCAATCATTTTGCAACCCCATGGAATGTAGCCTCCAGGCTCCTCTGTCCATGGGATTTCCCAGGCAAGAATACTGGAGTGGGTTGCCGTTATATGTCTTTAAGAAACAAAGAAACAAAAAAGAACTGTTTTTATAAAACTTGAATTCACAAGCTCAAAAAGATTTGAATAGTGAATGGGAGTCTTATCCTGGAAGACTGAAGGGAAGAAAGTAGATGGAAAGGAAAAGTCACACTTTCTATTACTTATTTTATGACAAAGTGTGTGGAGCACAAATTTCACATATGGTGTTTCATTTAATATTCATAACTAAAGAATGAAGAAAATATTCCATTCATATTTACAGATGAGACAACTGAGATTATAGAAAGAGGTTATATAAATTGCCTACATACTTACAGCTAGAAAATGGTAGAGCAAGGATTTTTATATTGTTTTATCTTCATACAAAGCCAATCATCTCTCTAATCCAGTGTATTTTTTGTTTGAATCATTGTTGTTGGTGCAGTTGCTAAGTCACGTCCAGTCTTTGTGAACCCATGGATAGTAGTATGCCAGACTCCTCTATCCTCCAATATCTCCCAGAGTTTGTTCAAATGTAACATCCATTTTGTAAAATAGTGTGTCATTTTAGCATCGTCTTTGACAGCATAAAATACCTTTGGATCATGTTTAGATTCAAGAACATAATTGAAATAAAAACTGGGGAAAAGATAAGATGATGTATCTGTGACAAAAAGTATAATCATGGAAGTTATATATCAGCTATCATGAGTTTTCATATATGGAAGGTGATTTGTTAAGATTCAAGTGACTCTAAAGTTTTATTAATAAGAAGGAGAATAAAGCAAAGTTATCCTTAATGCACCTATTAATTATTAAAAGCAAAGTCAAAACTATATCTTTCACTATATATTGAGAAGTGACAATAGCTGCCTCAGTTCAGAAAAGTTTCATTGTCCCAGTTAAAGGCAATATGCTTACTTAGAAGTTGCATTCAAATATTGTTTTTCCTTTTGAGAAAAGAATCATGTCTTTATGAAAAGGAGTAATAAAAATACTTGAAAATATAATGTGATTGAACATAACCATACGAAAGAATTAATAAGGAGGAAATATCCAAGTAAAATTTATAATCTTTCAACTGAGCACTACTACACTTTTCCCTGCTTAGAATTTGAGTTAAATGTTTCTATACTATTTTTAAATACAGACTTTCAATTTTATATCTTTTGTAGCTGATATGTGGTTTGCATACTTTAATGTCAAATAATTTCTAGCAATTGATCATCAACTTTACGGTTTGGAACTAAAAATGGATACATACATACATACATATACATGTATATACATATATGAAGAGAGAAAAATTTCTTATGACTATATGTATAGGTAACCTGGGATATGTCAAAAGAATAAATTCAAAATTAGCAGGCATGAGTCATTGGGAAATCAAGGACGTGATTCAAAATCTCTAAGATTTTTTGCTCATTTGTTCATTGTGCAGCTTTGACAAAGGTGATCCCTTGTGGCTTAACCGTATGACTTTTGGTCTAGTCCATTCTGCTAATTTACTAGTTTACTTTAATTCAACCAGCCTAGAATCTCTCTGTTTCCTACAGCTCTAAAAAATATAATGGTATAGAGGTTAAAAAATAAAGATTTGGAGTAAATCTCTATCCTTTAAAGACTACACAGTAGCTAATGACCATTCTCTTAATTTTCAAAAGTGAATCAAACAAACCTCTTTCCCTGAACCCCATGGAGAATTTCACTAGTAGCATTTGACAATAAAATTTCCCCAGATAAGCTGCAACTTTAAAAACCTGCTTCGGGAAAACAATATTCTCAAACTATTTTATGGATATAAATTTTAATCAAACTATTTCTAGAACAAGGGAAAATGCAAAAACAAAATTCTAAATTTGTGAAGAATATAAAATACTTTGGGGGATTTTTGAACTGTATTGAGATTATAACATGCAGCAAGGGAAAGTTGTCAGATTCAGCTCTCTAACTCAAATCCATTATTGGCATTTAACTTTTAAAAACTTGACCTTTGGTGCTATCCAGTATATTCTCATTAGTTACCCAGCTTATACAGAGAACTCAACTTAACCCTTGGTGGTGACGTAAATGGGACGGAAATCCAAAGCAGGGGGCTATACGTGTATTTATAACTGATTCATTTTGCTGTACAGTAGAAACTAACACAACATTGTAAAACAACTTCCCTCAAAAAAAAAAAAAAAAAAAAACTAGAAACAATTAAAAAAAATTGATCTCTGAGAAGTCTCAATTTTCTCATTTGTGAAACAGATTAAGTAAGCATGGATGGGTATTATATTTGACAGTTTTTGCAAACTGTAATACCAACATCAATATGGATTAGGAGACTCTTATATATATGTAGACAGTTGCATGTCTCGGAGGCAAATTTTCAATGATTTCTGAAAATTGCTTATCTGCCAATTTTGTGACAGATGTATTTATATTTACCATAAACATTACTTCTCTTGAGCAAAAATACATTTAGTCTGTTTGCCACTTCCTTTTCCAAAATTCACTTTTATGTTTTGGTGAAGTCTTCTGGTTTCCCAAACACAAGTAAGAAAGAAAGCCAAAGCAGGAAAAAAAAAAAAAAAGAATCTTCAAGGCTTATTTTGGGTTACATGAAAAAACAGTTTCTACTTCTAATGTTAAATTTTCTTAAAGTGCATCATCATCTTAATGTTAATCCTAATGAACCAGAAAAAAGCATAGTGAAAAAGAAAACACTGAGGGGATATTTGAAAGTCTTACATACTGAGAAATTTCTGTAAAGAATGTTATTTCCTTTTTTTTTGTAATTATTTTTTTCTAAAGTATTTCTTTGGTACTTTGTCCTTTGCTTATGTGCAAAGGATAGAATAGTGATTACAGGAAATGAAAAATCCATTAGCTTGAGTGGCGCCCTTTGGCTGATAGGCTTAGTGTTTTCAAGCTGGAGTACTTCACATTGCCAGACTCTACTAATGGAGAACCACTACACTTATGTCTATGGCTATTCTAAAATATTTTTCTTTTTATAAAGAATTGGACAGAAAAAGGTAGACTATGAAAAATCATTTATTCAGTGCAGCAAGAAAGCCATTAGGATCATAATTCCCAGGCATTAAAAAAGAGATAATGAAACTTGGAGGAGAATAATCTTACATATGTACCTATGTCATCAGCTTACTCCCAATAGGGAACAAGAAAGAAAGAAATAAAAGAAAGAAAGTGAAGTTGCTCAGTCGTGTCCGACTCTGCAACCCCATGGACTGTAGCCTACCAGGTTCCTCTGTCCATGGAATTGTCCAGGCAAGAATACTGGAGTGGATTGCCATTTCCTTCTGTCCATGGAATTTTCCAGGCAAGAATACTGGAGTGGATTGCCATTTCCTTCTCCCATTTCTTCCCAACCCAGGGATTGAACCCAGGTCTACTGCATTGTAGGTAGACACTTTACCATCTGAGCCACCAGGGGAACAAGAGAGAGGTTAAAATGCTCCAACTGATATATAAAGAATTTCTTCTGAGAGAAACACTACCTTCATAAATATCTCAATAAAATGCTCACAAAAGTCTCTCAATCTAACTTAACATAAAGTGTTAAGTGATACACTTTTACCTCTGGTAAAAATATACTTTGTAAATTTGGATTTCAAAAATTGGATTCCATCTTAAAAGCCAAAGCAATAAAAGAGGAGAAATAAAGAAAAGTAGCAAAAGAATAAATAAATAAATAAAAGTTATCTCTATTTTTTTTTTCTATTCAATTCTCTCCACATTTAGGGCATCAGCAGAATTAAAAGGTCCCTGAGCACCAATTATTGAATTAACTACCAGCAATGTTTAGTTATAAAAGTCAGCCTAAGCTTTATACCGTGACACAAGACTGATTCAGTTTTGAGGACAGGAAGCAGTCATTCCTATTCAAAACTTACACTTAAGGGAATAGGATAAAAGAAACAATGTGACTTGAATTGTGAACCCAGTAAGTGAATCTGACTGCAGCCAGGGTTATGTATACCAAGTGAGGAGTTCCATAGGTCCACATTGCTTCTCTACTATAGTCAAAAACAGTCATCTCAATATTGCTGGATCTTGGTCCTGCAAGAATTGAAGTCACCCCTCTGCCCTAACAGCAAATAAAAATAAAATAAAGGGTTAACTTTCAGGAGCTTGACCAGTTTCTCAAGGTGAGTAATGATAAATAATCCTCTCCTGCTTTTAGCATGGGGACAGAAAGAGAAACCATTTTAAATATACCAAAGTATTCATTCTTGATGAAGTCTGCCATTAGAGGAAACTAATTAAACTGAGCCTGACATGCTGGAGTATTATCACAGTCTAACTAACCTGGGAGAAGAGAAATACTCCTCACCCTAACTCATTCTAGCCAACTTGTCCCCACCAAACTGGGAGAAAATGTTTGAGAAACTATTATGAATTTTATAATCTAGACCAATATGTTCACTAAAAGTCTGAGACTTAATGATAGTACTATAGAATGCTTCCTCTTCCCTGTATCTCATCACATCTTACTAAAACCTACTAACATCATTTCCTTTTATTCTGTACAGCTTGTCCACCCATCAGGGAAAAATTACAAGGTCAACTAAAAGGCAAAATATACAAATTGACAAGAGATAGTGTGTATCTGATCAGAAAAATGATGTTGGAATGAATGGATTAGGAATTTAAAACAACCATGATTTTTATGCTAAGGGCTCTAGTGGATAAAGTAGATGACCTGCCAAGACTGATAAACAATATAAGCAGAGAGATAGAAATCCTAAGAAAGAACCCCCCAAAAAATGCTGGAGATAAAATAATAATAATAATAATGATGAAGGATGGCCTTGATACTAAATAGCTGGAAACAGCTCAGGAAAAAATCTCTGAGCTAGAGAATACTCAAAAACCAAAAGGCAAGGAGAACAATGACTGAAAAAACAGAACAGAATATTCAAGAACGGTGAGACAAGTACAAAAGGTAGCCGTAGTAACGTAATTGGGAAACTCAAAAGGAGAAGAGAGAGGAGAAGAAATATTTGAAAAACTAATGACTAAGAATTTCCCTCAAGTTAATGGCAGGCATTAAACCAGAAATCCATGAAACTGAGAACAAGAAACAGGATAAATGCCAACAAAACAAAAACAACAACAGCCACAATGACAAACTACTCTTAGGTATATAATTTTGAAACTACAGAACATCTAGTTTAATGAAAAAACCTGAAAGAAACCAGAGGAAGTAAACAACTTTCACACAGAGGAACAAAGATGAGAATCATATCTGACTTTTTCTCAGTAACCATACAGGTAAGGAAAACATGAATTATATATATAAAGTGTTTAAAGAAAAGACCAACTAACCCAGGATTCTATACTTTGTGACAATATCCTTCAAAGTTAAAGAAGAAATAAAGATTTTCTTAGACAAACAAAATTTGAGAGACTTTGTTATCAGGAGACCTATATTGCAAAAATTGTTAAAAGAGGTTCATTTGAGAGAAGGAAAAAAAATAATATAGGTCAGAAACTCATATCTACATAAAGTAAGAACATTAAAGAAGGAAAAGAGAAAGCTAAATTTAAAAAACAGCTTTTTTATTCTTAATTAATATAGCAGATAACAGTTTGTTCAAAATAACAATATGAGCAATATATTCAACTACCTATACTTGTATATATATCTAGCAATTATACATACACACACACATATACATAGGTGCCACTGTGCTTGGTCATGTCTGACTCTTTGCAACGTTATGGACTGTAGCCCATCAGGCTCCTCTGTCCTTGGGATTTTTCAGGCAAGAACACTGGAGCAGATTGCCATTTCTTTCTCCAGGGAATCTCCCTGACCCAGGCATAGAACCTGTCTCTTGTCTCAGGCACTTGCAGGTGGATTCTTTACCACTATTGCCACCATATACAAATAAGTGAAATGCTTATATACAAGTGAAATAAATTACAACAATGATACAAAGGACAGAAAAGAGAATTATTTTATTACTATAAAATACTCAGAATGCCTATGAAGTGATATAGTGTTATATGAAAATGGGCTTGGTGTAGCTGTAAATATATATTGCCCTAAAAAAATAAAGAAGAAGTATAACCGATATGCTAAGAATGACAGGAAAGTAGGATCATATAAATGTTCAATTAAAACCACAAAAGATGCAAAAATAATAGAAAAAAAAAACAAGTGCAACAAAGAGAAAACAGTAAGAAATATGGTAGATATTAGTCTGCCAATAATCACTTTGAACATCAGGAGTATAAATCCATTAAATAAAAGAGCTTGTCAGAGTGTGTTTTAAAAAAACATCCAACTATACACAGTCTACAAGAATCTCTCTGTAGATATAAAGACATGCATGTGTGCATGCTCAGTTATGTCTGACTCTTGCAACTTCATGGACTGTAGCCCACCAGGCTTCTCTGTCCACATGATTTTCTAGGCAAGAATACTGGAGTGGGTTGTCATATCCTCCTCAAGGGACTCTTCCTGACCTAAGGATCAAATTCACATCTCCTGCATTTCTTGCATTGGCAGACAGATTCTTTAGATTAAAATTAAATGGATGGAGAAAAAATGTACCATGCCAACATCAATTAAAAGAAAGCAGGAATAACTATGTTAATTCCAGACAGAGACGACATCAAAGCAAGGAAAGTTATGAGGGATAAAGAAGGGCATCACATAATTATAGAGAGGTTTAATTCTTCAAGAAAACATAACATTTTAAAATATGTAAGCACCTGACAATGGAGTATCAAATTCCGTGGATAAGTACTAAGAGACTTACAAGGGTAAAATAATGAATTCACTATCATAGTTGAGACTTCATGCCATCTGTCAGAAATAGATAGATTCAGCCAGCAGAAATAGGTGAACACAATCGCACAGGGAGAAATGGCCATGTAAACACTGCAGAGACAGACCTCAGAGGAAACCAGTCCTATGACACCTTGATCTCAGACTTCTAGCCTCCAGAAATAGGAGAAAATTAATTCCTATTCTTTAAGTCACCCAATCAGCGGTACTTCGTGATGGTAATCATTGTACACTAAAACAGTTGCCTAGCTAGAGAACAGCGGGATAAAAGCCAAGTGAAGGGGCCACCTTGAGCATAAAACCAAACCACAAGGTGTTAGAGAAAAGCCTACATATTAGCCTTGTTCTTTGTATAATGACATTAATAGCAGTGCTTGGACTGAGAGAGAGGAGGAAATGAATGAGGAAAGCAAAAGATAGAAAGGCTAGGAAAGCTGGGAAAATGAAAGAACTTACATCGTAAGGGAATTCATTCAGAATGAAGTGCTGGGTTGCAGACCAGATGACAAGATGAGGACTAACCCTCACAAACTCTGGATTTGTGTACAAGAAACAATTGTTTCATATGAAATGTAAAGTGAATGCTAACAACATACTAACATTATTTTTAAACTCTTAGTATTGCAGACATTTCAAAGGAACTGAAAAGCAAGAGAGGCTGTTTTAAGACATTTATTTATTTATTTTTTATCAAACATATTTTCCATACTTGGATTGTAAATTTCCCAGAGTCTAAATCACAATAAATATAAAACATCAAACACTAGGGAATTTTAACTATCTCATTTAACAATGTAAACACAATACTTACAGGGCTTTGTGAAAGAGGGAAGTGTTCTCTTTTTAAATCTGCAACCAGATGTTAGATTACTGGTCTTTGTTTCAACCACAATGATAATGGAGGGAATGGGAGGAAGAAATTAATTGCAATTTTGATGAATGGAAAGCCTGGCAAAATGATAGTTTTTAGCAGATCATTGTTTTCACTCTTTAATTTCTATCCAACAAAGTTTTATTTCAATGGTACATCATAATAATTGCCATTTTTATAAACATCAAACTCTGCAGGTGCATTTGTAAACCCAGCCTCTGTGAGAAATACAATGTACTAAGAAATGGTAGAAGAGATTATGAAATTGCAGAATTTCTTTGAGCATATGGTGACATGCAGAATGTTTGCCTTAAAGAAAACAGAAAACTAGCTGGCCTTTCCAACTGGGTAGCTAGCCATAAGCAAAAAATAAAAAGAACTCCTACAGTTAAATATTTAATGATTTAATAATTCACTTTCACTGCATTTCCAAGATTTTGGTTCTTTCTGCCATTAACCTTTAACATTAGGTTTAATGTGTTTATATCCTTCAAATCAATACATTGGATATAAGCACTGATAAAAAATAATTATGGGTTAAAGACAGGTTGGTCCATAAATGAAATATTTTGAGAGTAGTTTGGATGCCATGGGAACATTGGTACACTTAGTGGAATATGTTGTTTTTCCAAAATCCATTAATTATAATTTGAGATTAAACATAAAAGCAATTTTAATAAAACTTTTTATTTTATATTGATGTATAGCCAATTAACAATGTTGTCATAGTTTCAGGTAGGCAGGAAAGGGCCTCTGGCATACATATACACAGTCTCCATTCTCCCCTAAATACCCCTTCCATCGAGGTTGCCACATAATATTGAGCAGAGTTGGGTATCCTTCAAGTATTTGCATTAATTTATTTATTTCAGGTACTACCCAATGAAAAATATAGAAATGTGTATTTAAGTCATTAGGATTCAATTTTTAGCCATTCTTCAAGAACTCATATAAATTTCAAAGTGAAGTGAAGTCACTCAGTCGTGTCCGACTCTTTGTGACCCCATGGACTGTAGCCTACCAGGCTCCTCCCTCCATGGGATTCTCCAGGCAAGAGTACTGGAGTGGGTTGCCATTTCCTTCTCCATAAATTTCAAAACCCCAGTTAAAGTCTAACATGCTTATAGTTGGTATGACTTACCTATCTGGAAAAAAAAAAGAAGGAGAAGACTAATAACAAATGCAAAGAGCTTCATTTTTAACAGATGTATCAGATTAGTGCATGATTCACACAATTTGGTATCATTGAAAACAATAAGCAGAGAAAATATCATAAATATAGTATTATTTTCTGGTGACCAGAAATATTTACTACCCAAAATACTTTCCCATTTAGCTGTTTAATTGCTGAAAACATTCATCTAGGCTAATACTCAATTTCTTCTTTCTTTTAAAAGAATGGTTATATCAACGTTTACCATTAGAATTCTTTTTCATAGCTTTATATGATCTAAGCTTTAGAGATATACTTACCAGAATTTATTTCATGAAACTAAATTTATTTATGTACTTCCTCTCCAATCTCTTCATGAGTTTGAGATTCAATTCATTTTCTCTTTGAAAATACTCTTTAGTTAAAAAGACACTTCCATTGTTAGACAG
>SJYQ01002241.1:2287788-2299356 GCA_006410935.1 Redunca redunca
AATAATAATTGCTATAAAGTAGGACAAAGAGGGAATGGGTGAGGTAAGATGGCAATGATAAAGGGAGTGAGATTTTCAAAGAGAAAAGAAGCAGTCAGAGAAGCCCTCACTGCTCACTGATAGAGTGAGGGTCAGGAAGATCGCCTGGAGAAGGAAATGGCTATCCACTCCAGTGTTCTTGTCTGGAGATCTCCACAGACTGAGGAGCCTGGCTGGCTACAGTCCATGGGGTCACAAAGAGTCAGACAAGAATGAGTGACACAACTCTCATTTACAAGGTAAGAGAAGTAACAGAGGCCCAGATTATTAATAGTGAGATAAGCTTTATCTGTGCACAAGGAAGCTCTGAGAGCTGTTGGGAATAGAGGAGGAAGAGTGGGAGGAAGGCGATCCATGAGGAAGCAATGGGAATTGTTCAAGAGAAACAAGAGTTTTGGATACGAATGTTTAGGGTGGAGATGGTGAGAAGTGGCTCAATTTTAGGTTATTTTGAAAATAAAGTTAATAAAGTTTTTTGTTTATTTGTTTGTTTAACTGATTAGATATGTATTGGAATAGAAAGACAGCTGTGGTGGTACCCAAGTCTTTGTTCTGAGCATCCAACACTGGACATTTACACATTTACTAAAATGACCAGGCAATGGAAAGAACCTAGAGTTTGGATATGGGCATGGTTAGCTTGAAATGTCTATAGGCAACCAAATGCAGATTCTAAGTAGACAGTTGGAAATATGAAGTTGAAACTCAGGGGTGCGTGGAGTGAGGTAAACCAGAAAGCATTTATGTGTGAAGCACTGAGCTGATATACAGTGAATGAAGCAAAGATAAATCAGACCTTGCACCTGCCTCCAATAAAGCATATGATTTTAGTAAAGAATACACATTTAGTAAAAACTGATGATTCTATGAAAAATATTGCCATGAGGGGGAAGAGAATATTATGACCACAGGAATTTTCTTGGAGTTGTTTCCATGTCTCATATATTCAGAATCTGAAAGTTTTAACAAAATACAATTAACGAAAATGTGGGTTATCTGTACTTAAATGCTTATTCATTTTTTAATATTATATACCTTGTTTGTTCATCCATTAAGTGTTACAAAAGAACATTTAAAATATAACATCAACTAAACTGTTCTATACAGAAATGTTATCTTTTGCTTTTAAGATATAACACACACACACACACACACACACACACACACACACATAGTAATTACACTTACTGCATGACAATAGCCAATTAAACTAACCCAAGATGATATAATATTCCCTACAGAAATTTGTCTATAAAGTATGGGAGGGAGTCATAAAGTGGGAAGGTTGCTGGTAGAAATGAAAGGAGCAGAATCTAACAGATAATTTCAAACTCTTAAATGCTGGCTAAACAATAACTATATTTACCTTTGAGTTACATAAAAGAACTCTAACTAGTTTTTCAATTAATTACATTTAAGAAGACTCAGATACCTGAGATCTAATTTTACATCTAATTTTACTATACTAGTCATCTTTTAACTAAGCTTAAACATTTTTATACCAGTTTCTACCCTACTCACAACTATCTCCCATTACCAAAGCGGTGTGAAATTTGCAGACTTTAACAAAAGTTATTTTCATTTCAGTTCAGTCACTCAGTCATGTCCAACTCTGCCACCCCATGAACTGCAGAACACCAGGCCTCCCTGTCTATTACCAACTCCCAGAGTTCATCCAGACCCACGTCCATCGAGTCCGTGATGCCATCCAGTCATCTCATCCTCTGTCATCCACTTCTCCTCCTGCCCCCAATCCCTCCCAGCATCAGACTCTTTTCCAGTGAGTCAACTCTTCACATGAGGTGGCCAAAGTACTGGAGTTTCAGCTTTAGTATAACTCCTTCCAAAGAACACCCAGGATTGATCTCCTTTAGAATGGACTGGTTGGATCTCCTTGCCGTCCAAGGGACTCTCAAGAGTCTTCTCCAGCACCACAGTTCAAAAGCATCAATTCTTTGGCACTCAGCTTTCTTCACAGTTCAACTCTCACATCCATACATGAACACAGGAAAAACCATAACCTTGACTAGATGGACCTTTATTGGCAAAGTAATGTCTCTGCTTTTGAATATGCTATCTAGGTTGGTTATAATTTTCCTTCCAGGGGGTAAGTGTCTTTTAATTTCATGGCTGCAATCACCATCTGCAGTAATTTTGGAGCCTCCCCCTGAAAAAAAAAAAGTCTGACATTGTTTCCACTGTTTCCCCATCTATTTCCCATGAAGTGATGGGACCAGATGCCATGATCTTCGTTTTCTGAATGTTGAGCTTTAGGCCAACTTTTTCACTCTCCTCTTTCACTTTCATCAAGAGGCTTTTTAGTTCCTCTTCACTTTCTGCCATAAGGGTGGTGTCATCTGCACGTCTGAGGTTTTTGATATTTCTCCTGGCAATCTTGATTCCAGCTTATGCTTTTTCCAACCCAGCGTTTCTCATGATGTACTCTGCATATAATTTAAATAAGCAGGCAATAAGTGACAATATACAGGCTTGATGTACTCCTTTTCTTATTTGGAGCCAGTCTGTTGTTTCATGTCCAGTTCTAAATGTTGCTTTCTGACCTGCATACAGGTTTCTCAAGGGGCAGGTCAGGTGGTCTGGTATTCCCATCTTTCTCAGAATTTTCCATAGTTTATTGTGATCCACACAGTCAAAGGCTTTGGCATAGTCAATAAAGCAGAAATAGATGTTTTTTTCTGAAACTCTCTTGCTTTTTCCATGATCCAGCAGATGTTGGCAATTTCATCTCTGGTTCCTCTGCCTTTTCTAAAACCAGCTTGAACATCCGGATGTTCATCGTTCACGTATTACTGAAGCCTGACTTGGAGAATTTTGAGCATCACTTTACTAGCGTGTGAGATGAGTGCAATTGTGCAGTAGTTTGAGCATTCCTTGCATTACCTTTCTTTGGGATTGGAATGAAAACTGACTTTTTCCAGTCCTGTGGCCACTGCTGAGTTTTCCAAATTTGCTGGCATATTGAGTGCAGCACTTTCACAGCATCATCTTTCAGAATTTGAAATAGCTCAACTGGAATTCTGTCACCTCATCTAGCTTTGTTCATAGTGATGCTTTCTAAGGCCCACTTGACTTCACATTTCAGGATGTCTGGCTCTAGATGAGTGATCACACCATCGTGATTATCTTGGTCATGAAGATCTTTTTTGTATAGTTCTTCTTCAGTTCAGTTCAGTCACTCAGTCGTGTCCGACTCTTTGAGACCCCATGAATCGCAGGACGCCAGGCCTCCCTGTCTATCACCATCTCCCAGAGTTCACTCAGACTCACGTCCATCATGTCCGTGATGCCATCCAGCCATCTCATCCTCGGTCGTCCCCTTCTCCTCCTGCCACCAATCCCTCCCAGCATCAGAGTCTTTTCCAGTGAATCAACTCTTCACATGAGGTGGCCAAAGTACTGGAGTTTCAGCTTCAGCATCATTCCTTCCAAAGAAATCCCAGGATTGATCTCCTTCAGAATGGGCTGGTTGGATCTCCTTGCAGTCCAAGGGACTCTCAAGAGTCTTCTCCAACACCACAGTTCAAACGCATCAATTCTTTGGCACTCAGCCTTTTTCACAGTCCAACTCTCACATCCATACATGACCACAGGAAAAACCATAGCCTTGACTAGAAGGACCTTAGTCGGCGAGGTAATGTCTCTGCTTTTGAATATACTATCTAGGTTGGTCATAACTTTTCTTCCAAGGAGTAAGCGTCTTTAATTTAATGGCTGCAGTCACCATCTGCAGTGATTTTGGAGCCCAAAAAAGTAAAGTCTGACACTGTTTCCCCATCTATTTCCCATGAAGTGATAGGACTGGATGCCATGATCTTTGTTTTCTGAATGTTGAGATTTAAGCCAACTTTTTTGCTCTCTTCTTTCACCTTCATCAAGAGGCTTTTTAGCGCCTCTTCACTTTCTGCCATAAGGGTGGTGTCATCTGCATATCTGAGGTTATTGATATTTCTCCCAGCAATCTTGATTCCAGTTTGTGTTTCTTCCAGTCCAGCATTTCTCATGATGTACTCTGCATATAAGTTAAATAAGTAGGGTTACAGTATACAGCCTTGACGTACTCCTTTTCCTATTTGGAACCAGTCTGTTCCATGTCCAGTTCTAACTGTTGCTTCCTTAGCTGCATATAGATTTCTCCCCAGGTGTCTCAGTGATAAAAAACATTTGCCTGATGAAACAGAAGATGGAGGTTTGATACATGGATTGGGAAAATCCCTTTTGGAAGGAAATGGCAACCCACACCAGTATTCTTGCCTGAGAAATTCCATGGATGGAGGAGCCTGGTGGGCTACCACCCATAAAGTCGCAAAGAGTCAGACACAATGAGTAACAATAAGCAACAAGTAGTTTAACAAAGTGAATTAAAATATTTTTCTAGTTTGAATATATCTTATTATTTTGAAGATTATACATTTCCTAAAGTTATGATGCTACACAGTATGTGTTGTGAGAACTTCCAGATGTTCAAACTGGATTCAGAAAATGCAGAGGAACCAGAGATCAAACTGCCAACATCCATTGGATCACTAAAAGAGCAAGAGAGTTCCAGAAAAACATCTATTGACTATACCAAACATTTATTTACTATACCAAAAACTTTTAATGTGTGGATCACAACAAACTGTGGAAAATTCTTAAAGAGATGGGAATACCAGACTGCCTCCTGAGAAATCTGTATGCATATCAAGAATCAACAGTTAGAATCAGACATGAAACAATGGACTGGTTCCAAATTGGGAAAGGAGTACCTCAAGGCTGTATATTGTCACCTTACTTATTTAACTGATGTGCTGAGTACATCATGCCAGGCTGGAAGAAGCACAAGCTGGAATCAAGATTGCTGGGAGAAATATCAATAATCTCAGATATGCAGATGGTACCACCCTTATGGCAGAAAGTAAAGAAGAACTAAAGGACCTCTTGATGAAAGTGAAATAGGAGAGTGAAAAAGCTGGCTTAAACTCAACATTCAAAAAACAAAGATCATGGCATCTAGTCCCATCACTTCATGGCAAATAGATGGGGAAACAATTGAAACAGTGACAGACTTTATTTTCTTGGGCTCCAAAATCACTGCTGATAGTACTGCAGCCATGAAATGAAAAGATGCTTGCTCTTTGGGAGAAAAGCTATGACCAACCAAGACAGCATAGTAAAAAGCAGAGACATTACTTTGCTGACAAAGGTACGTCTAGTCAAAGCTATGGTTTTCCCAGTAGTCATGTATGGATGTGAGAGTTGGACCACAAAGAAAGCTGAGATTCGAAGAATTGATGCTTTTGAACTGTGGTGGTGAAGAAGACTCTTGAGAATCCCTTGGACTGCAAGGAGATCAAACCAGTCAATCCTAAAGGAAATCAGTCCTAATTATTCATCGGAAGGACTGATGCTAAAGCTGACACTCCAATACTTTGGCCACCTGATGCAAAGAACTAACTCAATGGAAAAGACTCTGTTACTGGGAAAGATTGAAGGCAGGAGGAGAAGGGAATGACAGAGGATAAGATGGCTGGGTGACATCACCAACTTGATGGACATGAGTTTGAGCAAGCTCCAGGAGTTTGTGATGGGCAGGGAAGCCTGGTGTGGTATAGTCCATGGGGTTTCAACTGAGCAACAGGACTGAGCAACTGAACTGAGCTTGATGTATATGACAGGAAGTACATTAGTTGAGGCCTTCCTAAGAGCAAAGCATGATACAAGGACATCAAGATACAGTTGTATTATTTGGAAAGCTCAAAATCAGGAGTAAAGGGTCAGAAAAAGGAAGCCAGGGAAGAAGGATTTAGGATGTGTTTAGGGAACCAATACGGAGGGTTTCTCAGGTGTCACTAGTGGTAAAGAAAGAACCTGCCTGCCAATGCAGGAGATGTTAGAGCTGCAGATTTGCTCCCTGGGTTGGGAAGATCCTCTGGAGGAGAACACAGCAACCCATTCTAGTATTTTTGCCTGGATAATCTCAGGAACAGAGAAGCCTGTTGGGCCACTATCCTTTGGAGGATAGTCAACAATGACAGGTTTAGGTGGTGTAGTTCAAAGACAAAAGGCTCAAGTGCCACTGATGACCTTACAGGTTAACTTTAGAGTTGTTCAAAATCCAAATTTTTCTGGGCAAGACCAGAGGCCTGAAGACACATGTTAAAGAGGATTTTTTTTTTCAAGCTCACTATGAATCCATTGTATTCCTGTGGTTCCAGAGGACAGTTTTATTTTTACCAAAGAATCATGAAACAAATGGTGGAATTCTGACAGCTAGTGTAGGCTTTTGATGACACATGTCACATCCCCTTGCAATGATGTCTCAGCATTTTGCTGTTCTGCGGATAATTTTAGAACAATCCTAACTCCTTTGAGATACTTGGCAGAATCAAGGCATTTCAAGCCACCATCTTTTTCCTGTGCCATTTTCATGGATATTTTGATAGCTGTAAATCCAAATACAGATAATCCTATCTGTCAGATCCCAGATGAAATGTAAAAGTCTCAATACTTAGTTTCTTTTACCATTATAAATGGATGTATTCTCTATTTACTATCTCTTTCCAAGTCCTACATTAGCTTCCACCAGACATGTATATTTCAAATAAAGCCATTCCAAAATGCTAGACAGTCATCTGCAGAAAGTATGAGCTATCTTATTTATGATTCATTTGCCTTTTTAATCTAGGTTCTCCACTGGAAGCCTCTGATACTGACAGTTTGAAGAGATAAATTGGCCAACTGTGGTCATTACACAGAGATATGCTCAAACACATAAGAACATTCTTGTCTCCTCTTTTAATCTACATAATTTCTAAATGTGCTAAGAATGGAAAGCATTGTTCATTGATGGCAATTTTTACTACAGAACAATCAGCAACATAAAACATCTATTGCCTTAACCAGAGTTGAGAAAGTGCTTGCTAAAAATTGTTGATGTTGCTTTCATATCTCCCTTGTCAGAAAGTTTTCTTATGGATGTTGCTATTTCCATCAAACGTTCTACCACAGGCACATTTAAAAGTGGGCCAAGCAGGCCATTCTCTGAGAATCAGAATTTATGTTTAAGATTCAGGGGATTCATGTACCATTTTAAGTTAATATTTTTGCTTTGGTAAATACCCAGGGGTGGAATGAAAATAGAACATGGTAGTTCTGTTTTCATTTGAGGACTGTCCATTCTGTTTTCCATAGTGGTTGCATCGATTTCCATTCCCACCAACAATATTCAAGGGTTCCTTTTTCTCCACATCCTTGCCAACTTTTGTTTTCTATGTCGTTTTTTGTGATCATCAGTCTGAAAGGTGTGACATAATATCTCATTGTGACTTTTGATTTGCATCTCCCTGACGATTAGTGTGTTGAATGTCTTTTTATGTGACTGTTAAGCATCTGCTTGTCTTCTTTGGAAAAGTGTCTATCCAGTTCTCCTGTCCATTTTTAACTGGGTCTCTCGCTTTTTTGTTGTTGAGTTGCATAAGCTATTTACACATGTCGGATATTAATCTCTTTTGTGTCATATCATTTGCAAATATTTTTTCCTACTCAGTAAGTGGCGTTTTCTTTTTGTCCATTGTTTCTGTGGCTGTGCAAAAGCCTTTATGTTTGATTAGATACCATTTGTTTATTTTTGTTTTTATTTCCTTTGTGTTGGGAAGCATAACCACACAAATAGATACATGCACCTTAATTGTTCATAGCAGCACTATTTACAATAGCCAAAATATGTAATATGTCCATCAACAGATGAATGGATAAATAATATGTGGTAATATATACACACAGCAGAATACTACTCAGCCATAAAGAGAATAAAATTTTACCATTTGCCGTAACATAGGTGAATTTGGAGGGCATTATGCTAAGTGAAGTGGCTCCCCTGTGGCTCAGTGAATCTGCCTACAATGCAAGAACCACAGGAGACCTGGGTTTAATCCCTGAGTTGAGAAGATCCCCTGGAGGAGGGCATGGCAATCCACTCCAGTACTATTGCCTAGAAAATCCCCATGGTCAGAGGGGCCTGGCGGGCTACAGTCCATGCGGTTGCAAAGAGTAACTAAGTGACTAAACAGCAAGAGCAAATGGATCACTTTAAAAATGGTCCACATTCAAGATAATAATAATAATAATGAGAACCACTGAAGAGAGGGAGAGAGAAAATGCTAGCCTAACACAGATTGCTTTCCTTTGAAGAAGTTTTATGCAAAGTGGCTTAGACAAAAAGATTTGTCTCAAACAGGGGAAGCCCTCTAGGTTTTATAGCTCTTCTCTCACTTTTTAAAAATCAGAGGGGTAATAATAAACCCTCCCTCTTTAAGGGGTTCCTGTGGAGAACTATGTGGATAGGCCTTAAAGAGATGTGCCTGCCAAGTCGCTTCACTCATTTCTGACTCTGTGATCCCATGGACTGTAGCCCACCAGGCTCCTCTATCCATGGGAATCTCCAGGCAAAAACACTGGATTGAGTTGCCATGTCCTCCTCCAGGGGATCGTCCCCACCCATGGATCCAACCTATGTCTCTTATGTCTCCTGTATTAGTAGTCAGGTTCTTTACCACTAGCACCATCTGGGAAGCCAAAAGTGACATTCAGTATGCGTAGTATCAGAGCTTCTAAAAATATAAGGGAATGACTCCTACACATTTACATAAGAATGTTTGGTAACAGCATTGATGAATGGTTTAGTGGAATGAGCATTAACGTTCAAATCTAAATTTTCTGGGTTCTTGTTTTGGCTTGCTGTCTGAGTGAACTTGAAGAAACAACAAGATTTTTGCACCTCTAATTACTTCATCAGTGAAATAGAGTTAATACCACTAATTTCAGAGATATGACGTAAGTCTCTTACATGGCCCAGGCTCCAACTTTCAGCCTTCAGGAGCAGTTTAACTCCTAAGTGTGCAAGTTAAATATTGCTCTGTATTTATCTGTTGCAGTTACTTACTAGCTGTTTCAGTTCAGTCAATCAGTCGTGTCCGACTCTTTGCGACCCCATGAACCAGAGCATGCCAGGCCTCCCAGTCCATCACCAACTACTGGAGTCCACCCATACCCATGTCCATTGTGTCGGTGATGCCATCCAACAATTTCATCCTCTGTAGTCCCCTTCTCCCCCTGCCCTCAGTCTTTCCCAGCATCAGGGCCTTTTCCAATGAGTCAGCTCTTCTTATTAGGTGGCCAAGTATTGGAGTTTCAGCTTCAACATCAGTCCTTCCAGTGAACACCTGGGACTGATCTCCTTTAGGATGGACTGGTTGTATCTCTTTGCAGTCCAAGGGACTCTCAAGAGTCTCCTCCAATACCACAGTTCAAAAGCATCAGTTCTTCTGCACTCAGCTTTCCTTATAGTCCAACTCTCACATCCATACATGACTACTGGAAAAACCGTAGCCTTGACTAGATGGACCTTTGTTGGCAAAGTAATGTCTCTGCTTTTTAATAAGCTATCTAGGTTGGACACAGCTTTCCTTCCAAGGAGTAAGCATCTTTTAATTTCATGGCTGCAATTACCACCTGCAGTGATTTTGAAGCCCTGAAAAATAAAATCAGCCACTGTTTCCCCTGTTTCCCCATCTATTTCCCATGAAGTGATGGGACCAGATGCCATGATCTTAGTTTTCTGAATGTTGAGCTTTAAGCCAACTTTTTCACTCTCCTCTTTCACTTTCATCAAGAGGCTTTTTAGCTCCTCTTCACTTTCTGCCATAAGGGTGGTGTCATCTGCATATCTGAGGTTCTTGGTATTTCTCCCAGCAATCTTGATTCCACCTTGTGCTTCCTCCGGTCCAGCATTTCTCATGATGTACTCTGCATAGAAGTTAAATAAGCAGGATGACAATATATAACATTGACATACTCCTTGTCCTATTTGGAACCAGTCTGTTGTTCCATGTCCAGTTCTAACTGTTTCTTCCTGACCTGCATACAGGTTTCTCAAGAGGCAAGTCAGGTGGTCTGGTATTCCCATTTCTCTCAGAATTTTCCACAGTTTGTTGTGATCCACACAGTCAAAGGCTTTGGCATAGTCAATAAGGCAGAAATAGATGATTTTTTTTGGAATTCTCTTGCTTTTTTGATGATCCAGTGCATGTTGGAAATTTGATCTCTGGTTCCTCTGTCTTTTCTAAAACCAGCTTGAACATCTGGAAGTTCACCGTTCACGTATTACTGAAGCCTAGCTTGGAGAATTTTGAGCATTACTTTACTAACATGTGAGATGAGTGCAATTGTACAGTAGTTTGAGAATTCTTTGGCATTACCTTTCTTTGGGATTGGAATGAAAACTGCCCTTTTCCAGTCCTGTGGCCACTGCTGAGTTTTCCAAATTTGCTGGTGTATTGAGTGCAGCACTTTCACAGCATCATCTTTTAGATTTGAAATAGCTCAACTGGAATTCTATCACCTCCACTAGCTTTGTTCTTAGTGATGCTTCCTAAGGCCCAGTTGACTTCACATTCCAAGATGTCTGGCTCTACATGAGTGATCACACCATCATGACTATCTGAGCCATGTAGATCCTTTTTGTATAGTTCTGTGTATTCTTGCTACCTCTTCTTAATATCGTCTGCTTCTGTAGGTCCCTACCATTTCTGTCCTTTATTGAACCCATCTTTGCATGAAATGTTCCCTTGGTATCTCTAATTTTCTTGAAGAGATCTCTAGTCTTTCTCATTCTCTTGTTTTCATCTATTTCTTTGCACTGATTGCTGAGGAAGGCTTTCTAATCTCTCCTTGCTATTCTTTGGAACTCTGCATTCAAGTGGGTATATCTTTCCTTTTCTCCTTTGCTTTTCAGTTCCCTTCTTTTCTCAGCTATTTGTAAGGCCTCCTCAGACAGCCATTTTTCTTTTTTGCATTTCTTTTTCTTGGGGACGGTCTTGATCCCTGCCTCCTATATAATGTCAGAAACCTCCATCCATAGTTCATCAGGCACTACTTGTTTGAGTGAGTGAGTGAAAGT
Organism: Redunca redunca; assembly: GCA_006410935.1. Taxonomy (NCBI): domain Eukaryota; kingdom Metazoa; phylum Chordata; class Mammalia; order Artiodactyla; family Bovidae; genus Redunca; species Redunca redunca. The sequence goes on from SJYQ01002241.1 coordinate 2,298,785, forward strand.
TGCTCAGTCGTATCCAACTCTTTGCGACTCTATAGACTATACAGTCCATGGAATTCTCCAGGCCAGAATACTGGAGTGGGTAGCCTTTCCCTTATCCAAGGGATCTTCCCAACCCAGGGATCGAACTTAGGTCTACCGTATTGCAGGCGGATTCTTTACCAGCTAAGCTATCAGGGATAGTTCATCAGGCACTACCTGTTTATCACCTTCTAAATTCATATCACAATGCTAGATGCTAGGAAGTGGCTTTTCAGACTTCACTTGGATAAATTAAATAAAAAATATTTTATTTTATGTTTTGGTGTAGGGAATAGGATTCAATAAAAGGTGACTTATTCCTTAGACATTTCTCTGCTCATAGATTTTTTTCTCTCTTTTCTTCACTAGGCGAATTTTCATTACCTGAATTGTGAAGAGCTATAGTTCAATTCACGCTGTGGTGTGTATACTTAAATACCAGTCTTCTCCCATGAAATATAAACTTCTTTTGGCTGGGCCTCTATATTACAGTTCATTAGGTTTCCTGCAATACTTCAAATATTATGTTATGTGTAGAGGAACTGTTGATAAAG
>SJYQ01002241.1:2320773-2338254 GCA_006410935.1 Redunca redunca
AGTGTTCTTGCCTGGAGAATCCCAGGGATGGGGGAGCCTGGTGGGCTGACGTCTATGGGGTCGCACAGAGTCGGACACGACTGAAACGACTTAGCAGCAGCAGCAGCAGCAACGCTAAAAGCAAATATTGAATTAAAAAAAGATGTGATAATGCATTTGCAGGATAATAATTTAATGCCAATTTTACTAACATGTATCTTTTCTATCTACATTATTTTTATCCATCTGTTAGCTTCCATCTCTTCATTATTCATCTGATAAGTGAAAACATTGTCAGTATAACAAATATTAATTTTTGGATATTAGAATTATCAAAAATTTAATCTCTTTTTTTGTATTCTTATTCAACATTTCTCAGGGAACACTTTTAAAATCAGAATCAAATGTTAAATTATTATAATGAAAATAAATAGCTTTATACCTATTAAGTGTTTTCACCTTTGCTTTTCTTATCTCATTGTAAGTAGGTAGGTGTTAGTGGTTCAGTTGTGTCTGACTCTTTGCAACCTCTCGGACGATAACCCTCCAGGCTCCTCTGTCCGTGGAATTCTCCAGGCAATAACACTAGTGTGAGATGTCATTTTTCTCTCCAGGGGTCTTCTCAACCCAGGGATCAAACCCAGGTCTCCTGCATTGCAGGTAGGTTCTTTACAATCTGAGCCCCCAGAGAATCTCTATCTCTTAGTAGTTGGCAAAAACTACAAACAACTCTGAACAAACAAATGGTAAATTGACCTATACACGATAAAAGTAGATAACATTGCTTAAGCTGAGTTTGGAGATTTTAAGAAAGTTGCTATACAAATGAAAAATGGCATTTTATCATTTAGTTATGGCATGAGATAAAATAGCTAGCATTTTATTTTTATATACAAAAATAAATTTATGGCAAAATTAAAATTCCAAAGTAATTAACTACTGTCTTTTCCATATGTCTTCATTGGAAATGATAGGCACCCAGCGGGAAGAAAACCAGCACTGACTGAATGGAAACGTGTAATAAAATAAAGGGGAAAAAAATGAGCGGATATGAGAAATGATGTAAGAAGATGCAATTAATCATGTTTTAACTGGCCTCAGAGAGACCCATTTTAAAATGCAAGCTTTCACTTGACAGTACCCGTTTTTCTCTATGAAGTGGCCTTTAGAAACCGAATGAAGTTTAAGACATCATCTAGGATGAGAAGGGCCTTTTGTTCCTTATTGTTTATTTTACCTTCACATCTCACCACCCTCACACGTGTCTCAGCAGGATGAGGAAGGTATTCTCCTAGTTTTTCAGCAGCTGTGTTTCCTTTATTGGCAGCTAGAGTGGGATTATTGAAGGGCACTTGCTAAATTCACATAGCATATAAATCATGAGAACCACAATTTAAAAAACTGCTGATTTAATTTTGCTAAAATTCCTTTTTTGTAGCCACATTGAAAGCAAAGATTTGTTCTAGGGAACACATCTTGAAAAAAATGTGCGTCATTTATAACTGAGCCAGATAAGTGCACTGGACTTGTATTTAGCATGAACAATGGCACCATGATGTGGTAAGACATAAACACGGGTTCCAGAACACTGGCCTTGGTAAACATGCATAAAATGTGAACTACACGATACATATGCATTTCCTTACTTAAAATAACCTCATTTGGTGGTAAACTAGGGAGTGAAAATGCAATGATTAAAAGTTTATATTATCAACACAGAAAAAGATGAAGACTAGGAGGACAAGGGATATTTCTTATGCATCTCTTTCTAAGCACTGAGCAAAAGAATCAGGAAAAATGTGGCACTATATAATTCAGTCATGACTTTAATCATTTAACAAATATTACATTTCTACTATGGCAAATCTAAATATGGGAGAGAGAAGGGGAGGGCCTATAAAGTAAGGCAACCATATTCTAGTGATAAGGATAGTGTTTTTTGAATGAGTGAATATACCAACTTAGGTAAATTCAGCTAAAGAAGTGGGGAAAATCAAATAAGCATAAAGAGTTTGAATGTGTCTTTTTTATTGTATGCATATTATTCATACCTCAGATTTATAGAGCATTTATTTTATCAAAACTTTAGATTTACTGATTATTACTTTACCTCACAGCAACACTCCAAGAAGATATTAACATATATTGTGAGTTTAATTTCAGATAGTATCAATAAATTAAATTAAATATCACAGTAAAGTGAGTCATACAAAATTTTTGGCTTCCCAGTGTTCAAAAAATGTATTTACACTGTATTATAGTGATGATTAAGCAACTGAACAACAATAACAACAAAATATTTCTTTCAAGAAAACACTGTTCATCCATGAAAGGCAGTTCCTCATCCATTCAACTTCTATCATGAAATTGCAGCGATTCAGTCACATCTTCAGGCTCCACTTCTATTGCTAGTTCTTTCCACCTACTTTATTTCTAGTTCTTTCCATCTATTGTACTTCGAATCCCTTAAAGTCATCCATGAGGATAGGGATAAACCTCTTCCAAAGTCCTATTAATATTGATTATTTAATCTCTTCCTGGTGAATTCTTTCCATAAGTTTTTTTAATTTATTTCTCCAAGAACCATCAGAAGAATCATCATTTATAGGCTATAGCCTTGTGAAAAATATTTCTTAAATAATAAAATTTGAAAATCAAAATTAACTCCTTGTATCATGGGCTGCAGAATGGATGTCCTGACAGCAGGAATGAAAACAAAATGAATTTCCTTATACGTCTCCATCAGAGCTCTTGGCTAATCAGGTGCATTGCTAATGAGCAGCTATATTTTGAAAAGAATATTTTATTTCCCTGAGCAGTAGGTCTCCATAGTGGGCAGTAAATCCTTTTGTAAGCAAATGTGCCTTCATATAGACTTTGCTAGTCTATGGAGAAGGAAAAGGCAATCCACTCCAGCACTCTTGCCTGGAAAATCCCATGGACGGAGGAGCCTGATAGGCTACAATCCATGGGATCGCAAAGAGTTGGACATGACTGAGCAACTTCACTTCACTTCAGTCCATTTCTAAAGCACAGGCAGAGTAGATTTAGCATCTTTCTTGAGGGTCCTAGGAGTTTTGGAATGGTAAATGAGTTTTGGCTTCTACTTAAAGTCACCAGATGCATTAGCCCCTAACAGAAGTCAGCCTGTCTGTCCTTCGAAACCTTGAAGCCAAGCATTGACTTCTCTAGCTATTAAAGTCCTAGATGGCATCTTCTTCCAAATATAAGATTGCTTCATCTATGTTGAAAATATGTTGTTTGGTATAACCATTTGTATTAATTGAGCTAGATCTGGATAACTTGCTGCAGTTCTTTGTGAATACTCATGGCTTCACCTTGCACTGTGATGGTGTAGAAATGGCTTCTTCCCTTTATCCTCATAAATCAAACTCTGCTGTCTTCAAAGGTCTTTTTTCAACTTCCTCACCTCTCTCAGCCTTAGCAGCACTGAAATGAGTTGGGGCTTTTTTTGGGGGGGGAGGAGGCAGTTAGCTTTTGATTCTAAGGAATATTATGGCTGGTATGATCTTCTGTTCAAATCACTAATACTTTATCCATACTAGCAATAAATCTTTTGCTTTCTTTTCATTTCTTTGTTCACTGAAGCAGCATTTTTAATTTCCTACAAGAACTTTTCCTTCACATTCACATCTTGGCTAGCTGGTGCAAGAGGTCTAGTTTTGGCCTATGTGGGCTTTTAGCATGCCTTCCTCATGAACTTCAATCATTTCTAACTTTTGATTTAAAGTGAGACTTGTGACTCTTCCTTTCAGTTGAACACTTGTAGGGTTATTAATTGGTTTAATTTCAATATTGTAGTGTCTCAGGAGGAGATGAGGAAACAGCTGGCCAGTGGAGCACTCAGAATGTAATAGTATTAATGTTACCACCTTACATGGCACAGCTTGTGGTACTTCAGCACAATTACAGTGGTAACATCAAAGATCAGTGATCACTGTTTGCCATAACAAATATAAGAATAATGAAAAAATTTGAAATTTTGTGAGAACCACCAAATGTAACACAGAGACATAAAGTGAGCAAAGGCCGCTAGAAAAATGACTAAAGAAGTTGCTAATCGGTTACAATGAGAGTATAGTGAGGCTCTCAGTCTATTGGAAGTCAAATCTTCTACCATCTTCAGCCTATTTGGTTTTAATCAGTCTGTGTTATGTCTTTGGGCTATGTCATTCTTTTAAAGGTTATGCCCTGCCCCCTTCCCCCTGCAGCATGCCTGCATTTGCCTATGTTGATGTTCACTTCATTTCTGAGGAAACTTCTGCAAGCTTCTATCCCACTACAATCAATGGTCAGTCCTCCAGCATAGACAGAAGAAAAATAGATTTTACTCGTTTTTTCTTGAATTGTCTGTTTATCAATGTTTCTTGGGGGTATTCTGAAGCCAAGCATTGACTTCTATAGCTATTAAAGTCCTAGATGCCATCTTCTTCCAAATAAAAGATTGTTTCATTATGTTGAAAATCTGTTGTTTGGGATAACCATCTGTATTAATTGAGCTATATCTGGATAATTTGTCACCTACTTTTAGCAGTCTTAGAAGTTCCTTAGGATCAGGACCTCTTCTAGAACTCCCAGCTTCACTGTTTCCTCAATAGGACTCAACATTCTTTCTGACTAGTGCCATTGGAGACGTTACTCTAGGACAAGTTACCCTTTCTTTATTGTCCTATATCTTTATTTTCCATGACACTATTATATAAAACATACATGTGTATCAGATGTAATTAAAGGCTTGAGAAGATGAATGTAATTACAGTGTAGAAGGAGAAAACTTAGAAATGTATGCCACATAATAATTTTCTTAGAGAACAAGGGTAGTTATTCAACAGGTTAAGCTTTAAGGAGGCAGGGAGGGGAAGATTACTTTATAAAAAGACTGTTTTTATCCTAATTTCTTTCATTCTGACTTTTTTCTTTCTTCAAAAATTGCTCTAACCTCTGCTATTTTGCTAACTTTCTCTACTCATAAAATTTTATCTCATGCCAAGCTCCATAGTGCTTCCTTTCTAATCAGGTGGGATGAATACACTTATACATGTATCAGGACAGCTCGAGATGGATAATCAATGTCTCTATTTAAAAGTATATTAATTACATGCTTAGAAGTACTGGGAATATCTAGTCTTCTTGACTGGATGATGAGAATTAAATTTTAGAATGCTTTGACTTCACCCCCTTACACAGTACTATATGTAATCTTAATGTCCCACAGTCATCACCAACATGTACTTTGCATGGAAAATTGCTTTTTTAGTTGATCTTAAAGTCCACATGGGCCAATTATACAACTTTCGTTCTTTGTGTGTGTGTGTGTGTGTTTTAACAGAATTTAGGGTTAGGTTTAGGATTAGGGTTAGGGTTAGTCTAGGTTCGTTTCTTACATGATAGTATACATGTTTCAATGCCATCCTCCAAATCATCCCCCTCTCCCCCCCTCCCACAGAGTCCAAAAGACTGTTCTATACATCTGTGTCTCTTTTGCTGTCTCGCATACAGGGTTATCATTACCATCTTTCTAAATTCCATATATATGTGTTAGTATACTGTATACTTACTTCACTCTGTATAATCAGCTCCAGTTTCATCCACCTCATTAAAACTGATTCAAATGTATTATTTTTAATGGCTGAGTAATACTCCATTGTGTATATGTACCACAGCTTTCTTATCCATTCATCTGCTGATGGACATCTAGGTTGCTTCCATGTCCTGGCTATTATAAACAATGCTGCAATGAACATCGGGGTACATGTGTCTCTTTCAATTCTGGTTTCCTCGGTGTGTATGCCCAGCAGTGGGATTGCTGGGTCATAAGGCAGTTCTATTTGCAGTTTTTTAAGGAATCTCCACACTGTTCTCCATAGTGGCTGTACCAGTTTGCATTTCCACCAACAGTGTAAGAGGGTTCTTTTTTCTCCACACCCTAGCCAGCATTTATTGTTTGTAGACTTTGTGATGATGGCCATTCTGACTGGTGTGAGATGATACCTTATTGTGGTTTTGATTTGCATTTCTCTAATACTGAATGCTGAGCGCTGAAAAATTGATGCTTTTGAACTGTGGTGTTGGAGAAGATTCTTGAGAGTCCCTTGGACTGCAAGGAGATCCAACCAGTCTGTTCTGAAGGAGATCAGCCCTGGGATTTCTTTGGAAGGAATGATCCTAAAGCTGAAACTCCAGTACTTTGGCCACCTCATGCGAAGAGTTGACTCATTGAAAAAGACTTTGATGCTGGGAGGGATTGGGGGCAGGAGGAGAAGGGGATGACAGAGGATGAGATGACTGGATGGCATCACTGACTCGATGGACGTGAGTCTGAGTGAACTCCGGGAGTTGGTGATGGACAGGGAGGCCTGGCGTGCTGCAATTCATGGGGTCGCAAAGAAACGGACACGACTGAGTGACTGAACTGAACTGAACTGAATACTGAATGATGTTGAGCATCTTTTCATGTATTTATTAGCCATCTGCATGTCTTCTTTGGAGNGTCATAGAGGATCCTGCTGTGATTTATGTTGGAGAGTGTTTTGCCTATGTTCTCCTCTGGGAGTTTTATAGTTTCTGGTCTTACATTTAGATCTTTAATCCATTTTGAGTTTATCTTTGTGTATGGTNAAGTGATCTAGTTTCATTCTTTTACAAGTGGTTGACCAGTTTTCCCAGCACCACTTGTTAAAGAGATTGTCTTTTCTCCATTGTATATTCTTGTCTCCTTTGTCAAAGATAAAGTGTCCATAGGTGTGTGGATTTATCCCTGGGCTTTCTATTATGTTCCATTGATCTACCTTTCTGTCTTTGTGCCACTGTCTTGATGACTGTGGCTTTGTAGTAAAGCCTGAAGTCAGGCAGGTTGATTCCTCCAATTTCATTCTTCTTTCTCAAGATTGCTTTGTCTATTCGAGGTTTTTTTGTATTTCCATACAAATTGTGAAGTTATTTGTTCTAGCTCTGTGAAAAATACCGCTAGTAGCTTGATAAGGATTGCATTGAATCTGTAGATTGCTTTGGGAAGTATAATCATTTTCACTATATTGATTCTTCCGATCCATGAACATCGTATATTTCTCCATCTATTAGTGTCCTCTTTAATTTCTTTCATCACTGTTTTATAGTTTTCTATATATAGGTCTTTAGTTTCTTTAGGTAGATATATTCCTAAGTATTTTATTCTTTTCATTGCAATGGCGAATGGAATTGTTTCTTTAATTTCTTTTTCTACTTTCTCATTATTAGTGTATAGGAATGCAAGGGATTTCTGTGTGTTGATTTTATATCCCACAACTTTACTATATTCTTTGATTAGCTCTAGTAATTTTCTGGTGGAGTCTTTAGGGTTTTCTATGTTGATGCTTTTGAACTGTGGTATTGGAGAAGACTCTTGAAAGGCCCTTGGACTGCAAGGAGATCCAACCAGTCCATTCTGAAGGAGATCAGCCCTGGGGTTTCTTTGGAAGGAATGGTGCTAAAGCTGAAACTCCAGTACTTTGGCCACCTCATGTGAAGTGTTGACTCACTGGAAAAGACTCTGATGCTGGGAGGAATTGGTGGCAGGAGGACAAGGGGATGACAGAGGATGAGATGGCTGGATGGAATCACTGACTTGGTAGACGTGAATCTGAGTGAACTCCAGGAGTTGGTGATGGACAGGGAGGCCTGGTGTGCTGCGATTCATGGGGTCACAAAGAGTCGGACATGACTGAGTGACTGAACTGATGTAGAGGATCATGTCAACTGCAAACAGTGAGAGTTTTACTTCTTTTCCCATTTGGATTCCTTTTATTTCTTTTTCTGCTCTGATTGCTGTGGCCAAAACAACTTTCAAACAATGAAATGTAACCCTCTTCTTCTGTTCTTCTCTTGAGGGTTTCCAAGCCACTTCATCAAAATACCTCCTTTCCTGCTGTCCTAACCCTCCAGCAGGTGCTCTTCATCTGTATCCACAGTTGTTATGGCCATTAGCATTTGAATTGATTCAAGTTCCTGCTAGTCTTCATCATTGCCTAAATTCTTGTTCCATTTTTCCTAAAAACTATTGTCTGCACTTCTCCTGATTGTCTGTTGCTAGTTCTCGAGCAGCTCAGTTGGTGATAATCCACCCACAATGCAATTCAAGGCATGGACTCTTCCAGCATAGAGTATTTGCAGCTGGGTGACTGTCTCATGTCACTTTTCTAGTGTTCCCTTCTTTTTTCTTGGTAGTATGGCAATATCTCCCTTATTTTCACTTGCACTCACAACATAGTGGTATAGGTCCAAATATCAATACATTTTTTTTTCAAATATCAATACATTTTGAATTTCCACACTTAACTCCTTGGTGGCAGGATGCCCTTACCATATTTATTTGGATTTCTGTTAATAAAGATATTTTCTTTTCACCTTTGGCCATCTCAACCTCTGTTTTAAAATTAAGGAATGGGAACTATGTCAGTACAATGCACAAGACTTCTTTACTTTGTGCCAGGGATCGAAACATGGCATGGCTCATGAGTACATTATGAGAAATGCTGGGCTGAATGAAGTACAGGCTGGAATCAAGATTGTTAGAGAAATAGCAATAAACTCATATCCCACAACTTTACTATATGCAGATGACATCACCCTTATGGCAGAAAGAGAAGAGGAACTAAAGAGCCTCTTGATGAAGTTGAAAGAGGAGAGTGAAAACATTAGCTTTTAACTAAGCATTCCAAAAATGAAGATCATGGCATCCAGTCCCATCACTTCATGGCAAATAGATGGAGAGACAATGAAAACAGTGAAAGACTTTATTTTCTTGGGCTCCAAAATCACTGCAAATGGTGACTGTAGCCATGAAATTAAAAGATGCTTGGTCCTTGGAAGAAATGATATGACAAACTGAGACAGTCTATTAAAAAGCAGAGGCATTACTTTGCCAACAAAGGTCCATATACTCAAAGCTATGGTTTTTCCACTAGTCATGTATGAATGTGAGAATTGGACCATAAAGAAGGTTGAGTGCCAAAGAATTGACGGTTTTGAACTGTGGTGTTGGAGAACACTTTTGAGAGTCCCTTGGACTGGAAGGAGATCAAAACAGTAAATCCTAAAGGAAATCAATCCTGGATATTCATTGGAAGGACTGAAGCTGAAGCTCCAATACTCTGGCCACCTGATGCAAACAGCCAACTCATTGGAAAAGACCCTGATGCTGGGAAAGATTGAAAGCAGGAGGAGAAGGGGATGACAGAGGATAAATGGTCAGATGGTTTCACTGACTCAATGGACGTGAGTTTGAGCAAGCTCCAGGTGTTGGAGAAGGACAGGGAAGCCTGGTGTGCTGCAGTTCATAAAGTTGTAAATATTTGGACACAACTGAGTTACTGAACTGCAACAACAATAACAAGGGATCACTATTCTTTTGTGATTATGTTGTGAAAATGTAACCAAAATATTTAAATTAATAAAAAAGATGAATGGAATGAACTAAAAGCCACAGGGGAAAAACCAAAAGAAATGTCTTAAGTTTGATTTGTTTCCAATTGGCTGAAAGCCTCAAACTGAGTAAAGCTGTTGGTTAGCTGTATATTTTCTTTTAATCTAGAGCACATGGCAAATTTTGTTCAATAAAACAGAAAACCACAAGATTATGCTTTTTAATTTTTATTGTATATTTGATTTACAATGTTGTATTAGTTTCAGTGTACAGCAAAGTGACTCAGTTACACATATATGTATATCTATTTTTTTTACAATTCTTTTCTCATTTAGGTTATTACAGAATATTGTGCAGAATTCCCTGTGCTATACAGTAGGTCACTGTTAATTATCTATTTTATATATGATAGTGTGCACACAGTTATGTTTTATTTCTCTATGAGATATTAAGAAGTTTTTATGTAATCAAGTAATTTTATTCTAATATTACTTTCATAAATTTACTTCAAATACCCTAGTTTCTATGTGTTGTGTGGATATTTTAACATCTTCCTCATTAATTAATGAATTAAATTATTTTTCAATATGCCTGAAAGTCATGATTTTACTTTTCAGAAAATTTAACTTTAAATATTCTGCTCCCACCAGTGAATATTCTTTTAGGATGTTCTTCATCCTTGTGTGACTTTTCTTGACTATGCCCTTCTGATTTCTAGTAGTATTAACTCAATGGATGATACTACATGTAATGGGCCTCACAAATTTCCTTTTAATTCACTTTTTAGAGTCATTCAATTGATGCTATTATACTTCCCAGACCTCTGACCAACCATTTTAGATTTTTTTAATCAGATAAAAAAATCTTCTGATTTAAAACCTCATGTAAATATATATGAAAGACAATTNNNCATATGCCTTTTTACAGTAGAAATTCAGTCACATATTTGGAATTCAAAGTTAGTTTCAACCAATTCAAAACATTTTAAGAGAAAAGTTTATTTATCTGGAATATTAGCCTAAAGTTTCCAAAATTAATAAAGATTACTCTTTATGGAGCTGTAAGCTTGGAGCCAAAGGACATATGAAGCAACCATTTGAAGAGATTTGTATTGGGGATATAGTATATTTAAAATTTCACTTTAGAATCTTACATGGTCACTGGGTGTTATGTATATATATCAGCATTCTGTTCAAGTTTTATATCAGGAAAACCCAAAATAAGTACATACCAGAAACTAATTTCTTCTGATTATTATTACAATAGAATTCTAAAGCCCCTGCTCCAGCACCACATGGATCTTTGTTATTGTAACTTGTGTCATGTTTAAGAGAGAGAATTTTATATGATGGGCTGATTCTTGTCCACAATGCCATGAATTTCTGATGTCTGAAAGGAAAGTAAGTGATGTAATAACATCAAGGCCCTCAAGAAACTGGATGGGGCCCTCAAGAAACTCATCCTAAGGACCACTCTTCTACCTTCAAGAAACCTGCTTGCTTTCCAGTCCTGTAGAACCACCACTACCACCCCATCACTCACAAAGGCACAGTTGATAATGCTTGCCTGAGAGCATTCTAGAAGTTGTATGAAATCCTGTATTTAAAAGTTATTTCTTTTTTGTTGCTGTTTGGTTTCTGGTAAACACAACTGATTCACCTTTCATAAAAAATATTTATTTATTTGACTATGCTAGGTGTCAGCTGCAGCATGTGGGATCTAGTTTCCTGACCAGGAGTTGAACCCAGGCCCTCTGCATTGGGAGTGCAGCATCTGTAGCCCACCGGGCCACTAGGGAAGTCCCTGGATTTACCCCTATGATAGCCATATAAAACTTCATCTTTAAATAAATTTAAGTAAAAATGAATTCACACTAGAAAATTGTTGAGTAAATAATAGTTCTGGTGACAAATGGTTGGAAAAAAAGGTCGAAACTCAAATTAGTGCACAAAAATAACCTTAGTCATTCATGAAAATCAAATTGATTGCCAGAAAGTCTAAAACAGAGATAACTCTTTATTGTATTACTTTGTTTGTTTGTTTGTTTGTTTGTTTTCCCAGAAAATACCAAGGTGAGATTAGTATAGTCAATGGAGAGTATACTCTGGCTTTTTGATTAGGCCAGGGTGAGATTAGTATAGTCAATGGAGAGTATACTCTGGCTTTTTGATTAGGCAAATCACAGATCAAATGCCACCGCTGTTTAAGGAGACCTTGGTCCCAGGGTCCTCATTTTATTAAATAAAAATCTTACCCCATCAGACTGGTATATGGATTAAATGACATTGCATATATAAAGTGAATTGTATGTAAGTGCTATTCGTTCATTACTTTTGACTCCTTGAATAATAATATTAGCTGTTTGTATTTATTAATGGTTTATGAACTGGATGCTTTTGAACTGTGGTGTTGGAGAAGACTCTTGAGAGTCCCTTGGATTGCAAGGAGATCCAACCAGTCCATTATAAAGGAGATCAGTCCTGGGTGTTCTTTGGAAGGAATGATGCTAAAGCTGAAACTCCAGTAGTTTGGCCACCTCATGCGAAGTTGACTCATTGGAAAAGACTCTGATGCTGGGAGGGATTGGGGGCAGGAGGAGAAGGGGACGACAGAGGATGAGATGGCTGGATGGCATCACTGAGTGAATGGACATGAGTCTGAGTGAACTCCGGGAGATGGTGATGGACAGGGAGGCTTGGCGTGCTGCAGTTCATGGAGTTGCAGAGTTGGACACGATTGAACAAATGAACTGAACTGAACTGAACTGAACTATGAACTGGAAGTAGGTCATCTTTGCATTCCATTATTTTTTTGTAATGTGCCAGCAAAGTAAGGCAAAGTCAGATCTTTAAAACCCTGAACTACTGTGGCACAGAGAAATAAAGTCTATGTCAATGGCAAAGGAAAAAAGCAAAAGAAAAGAAATGGAGGAAGGAAAGAAAAAAGAAAGAAAGAAAATTATAGATCATGCACTGAAATGCCAAGTGGATGAAACTGATGGCAGCAAGTAAACAATAATAGCAGAGCAGGGTACCCCATGAGAGATTTAAGAACAGAAATATCTTTTGCTAGTCTCAACAGTGAATCCCAAATGGCAATAGTACTAACACATTTGTGACTTTTTTTTCTACTGTTTTTATCATTTTGTTTTTGATTCTAGTTTGATCACAGACAAGTTATTCTACTTCAGTAGTAATACAAGTCAAATATTTGATTTTACAGCCTAAATATTTCATAGTCTCTGTCAAAAGATTATAGGGACCTATACTATATTGCTTGTTAGTCTATTTGTTCCTTTTAATATAAATTTATTTATTTTAATTGGAGGCTAATTATTTTACAATATTGTATTGGTTTTGCCATACATCAACATGAATCTGCCACAGGTATACACATGTTCCCCATCCTGAGCCTCCCTCCCCGTACTCCCCTCCCCGTACCATCCCTCTGGGTCATCTCAGTGCACCAGCCCCAACCATCTTTTTAGACTGCTTTACTTGTGAGTGCAAATCCATTAAGAATTGCATTCCTACTCAGAAATAATACAGCTCTTTGAAATATGAAGAGATGATTTTTTATTTTGTGATTACTTTTGACTTGGGGTTTAGTTTTTAGAATTGAAGATACAATTTGTCTATGTTGTGTAACTGAGAGAAGCTTTAACCTTTCATTTTGAGTATGAAATTTGTTCCTAATTCTGAAAGGTACAAAGTAGATTATAGCATTTCTTAATAAAGTAGACTATCTTCCAATTATTTTATATATATGTGTGTGCACATATAAAGGGAGAAGGCAATGGCACCCCACACCAGTACTCTTGCCAGGGAAGAGTCAGATGCAACTGAACGGCTTCACTTTCACTTTTCACTTTCATGCATTGGAGAAGGAAATGGGAACCCACTCCAGTGTTCTTGCTTGGAGAATACCAGGGATGGGGGAGCCTGGTGGGCTGCCNAAATTAATCTGAAATTTCTAAACTTCTCATACTAGTTTACTAACACTAAATCTATATAATGTATAGGCTATTAAAATGTAAGTGCAGATTTAATTAAGTCATAATTCTGACAAGGTTTTTATGAAAAGCATAAATACGCTTTATAGTATATCATGCTGAAAAAATTTCTTAGATCTTTAGATAACCAAAATCCTTTGACTAATACTAAAATCAGTTAGTGAATGATCTTTAAGTTCTTAGATAATTTCCAAGGGAGACTGAGTAATGCTCCACTGGTTACGTAGCATAATTTAATTCTGTATTGTTTATCTTTTACTTGCGTGTGTATGGAGTGGCTACATCTTTGGTTCATGGTAATAAACCTGTTCATTCTTGCCACATTCAGTTTAGTTCAGTCATTCAGTCATGTCTGACTCTTTGTGCCCCCATGGACTGCAGCACACCAGGCTTCCCTGTCCACCACCAACTCCAGGAGCTTGCTCAAACTCATGTCCATCTAGGCGGTGGATGGTCCATCCAACCATCTCATCCTCTGTCATCCCCTTCTCCTCCTGCCTTCAATCTTTTCCAGCATCAGGGTCTTTTCCAATGAGTCAGTTCTTCACATCAGGTGGCCAAATTATTAGAGCTTCAGTAAGGCAGAAAAAGATGTCTGTAGCTACACTTATATCTATCTATGAGCTATGATAATTTGTTAAAATTGTGCTTAGATGATATAGTGAAAGTGAAAGTGAAGTCGCTCAGTCGTGTCCAACTCTTTGCAACCCCATGGACTGTAGCCCACCAGACTCCTCCATCCCTGGGATTTTCCAAGCAACATACTGGAGTGGGTTGCCATTTCCATCTCCAGGTAGATGATATAAGGTTTCAGTATTATCTCTCCTAGTTTTCCTTTTCAATATATTGTTATGTGTTAGTTGCTCAGCCATGCCTGATCCTTTGCTACCCCATGCTTTATCTAGGCAATAATACTGGAGTGGGTTGCCATTCCCTTCTCCAGGGGATCTTCCCAACACAGGGATCGAACCCAGGTCTCCTGCATTACAGGCAGATTCTTTGCTGTCTGAGGTATAAAGGAAGCCCATGGTGAATAATAATTTTGGTTAATACTTATATCTAATGAGGGTTATTGAGACTATATTATTCTCAATAATCAATGAAAAAATCACTGTGTTTGTAAAGTTGAGGCATTTGCTTTCGAAGAAAAGAGAGTAATTTTGTTTTAAAGTATGTTGATCCAAAATAAGGAAAAACATAGAAGAAAAAAAAAAAAACACTTCAGTGTGTACAGCAACTGGTAGAAGATATGAAGGAATTTAATTTTGTTTGCTTTGGTTTATAATACCTGGGCTTGAAAGGCTCTCTGAAGAGTTTTAAATTTTGGCAAAGTTAAGTGAGTTTTGATGGGCTTATCGATAATTTCTTAAGGCTGTAGGAGACTCATGAAAACTTTTCTGTCAAACATGCATTGATGCAAAATTAAAACTTGTCTTTTTTCTCTGTCAAATGGAAAATTAAGTCTTAGAAACTCTTAATGGATAATAAAATACCATTCTCTGCCTTCCATGTAAACTTTCCACATAGCAGATATGCCATATCCTATCATAATAAAATTTTCTGCCTAGGTTTGATTTTATATGCAATTGACTTTTTGAAACAGAAGAACAAAATATTTCCTCACTTATGAAAAAAATGAATCTTGTTAAAAAACTATTATAATATTTTATGTTTATTTGATCATTTTGATTAATTACATGACCAAATACTTTTTCTCAGCATCAACGGTCCTATCAAATCTGCTTTACCTTTTTGGTTTCCCTCAACTATATCAGATCCCAAATTTAGAAAAAAATTATATATTCAGGGGGCCTTTGTAGGTCTTCTGAAAAAAGTGAAAGTCGCTCAGTTGTGTGACTCTTTGCAACTCCATGGACTATAGCCTGTCAGGCTCCTCTGTCCATGGAACTTTCCTGGCAAGAATACTGGAGTGGGCAGGCATTCTCTTCTCCAGGGAGTCTTCCCCACCCAGGGAATGAACGTAGGTCTCCCACATTGCAGGGCTTCCCTGACAGCTCAGTTGGTAACAAATTTGCCCACAATGCATGAGACCTGGGTTTAAGCCCTGGATTGGGAAGATCCCCTGGAGAAGGGAAAGGCTACCCAACTCCAATATTCTGGCCTGGAGAATTCTACAGATGAGTCCATGGGGTCGCAAAGAGTCAGACAAAACTGAATGACTTTCACTTTCACTTTCTCCCTCATTGCAGGTAGATTCTTTACCATCTGAGTCACCAGAGAAGCCCTATATATCTTCTAGACAAGTACAAAGTTCTGTTACTTTACCTTATATATTAAGAGATAGTAGTAACAATTAGTGTTGTTTACTGTGTTCCATATTTCATAATTAGCTTCACACTAAAATCTGGAGGAAATAATCATCAAAGTAGAAGGAACACATACAATCTTTCCTTTAGTTAAGACTATATAGGTCAAATACTATTAAAATAAGTATTTCAGAATTATGCAGCTTATGACCCTAGGGATCTTTTTAATTCCTTCACTCCTCATAATATTTTGTTACCCTCAGGAGAAAAAAAGTAGAAAATTTATACTCCTTCTTTCTGATTTTCTTATTCACTCTAATTATTTGCCAGAAGCCTAGGTAAGAACTATAGGTTGGACTTTGTGTTATTGATTTAAAACGGCAATCAAATTCCTACTGAAAGGACTTCATCAGACACTGTAAATTACTGGTGCTTCAAGGAATAGATAATTAGAAGTGTCTTCCAAGCTGACAATGCTTAGAAAATATTCATACAAGGTAGGTGGTCTGAGTCAGTAATTCTAGAACTCTTTTGTATCTGGCAGAAGACTTACTTTATGAAAACAGGCTGCTTACTTGAGATCCATAGTTACAAATGACATACCTGGAGAAGGCTATGGACAAAGAAGCCCAGATCATAGTAGGTGATGCTTTTCTGAACTGAAATTAATAACCATTTTAATAATTTTTGTTCTCAATAACTCTTCAGAATAGAGAGAAAAATGCTTTGCCAAATTACCTCTCATTTTCTTGGCAATCACATTATTTACACAGGCTCATAAAAATCCATCCTCCTTTTTACCAAGATATATAATTGGACAAGTAGACTCATCACTTGTCAAATTGATTATGTAACCAGTATCATGCCCATAGTGTCATACTGGAGAATAAATCTCATTTAATAAGATATGATGAACCATTCTTTAAAAACATGGATACTCTACCCAATATCAAGTAACAGACAGAATTTATGCTCTGGTCTAAAACAAAAAAAATCTCCATGAAGTACATGAAACATGAGTTATCAAGACACTAAACATTAGCAATCTGATGTAAATTGACCTTCAGGAAATCATTATCCACTTCTGTCTTTCTTTCTCTACTTTTTCATTCAGTTTGCAATTGCTTCTGAAACTAGCTGGTTTCAGTCTAGATCGGATTTCTAGCAGTTCAATTCAATACATTTTCAGCTTATACTTCCAGTATTTCTACTAGATAAAATAGCAGTGGTGTAAATTTGACATTTGGCTATGACCCACTGCTGCTGCTGCTAAGTCGCTTCAGTCGTGTCCGACTCTGTGCGACCCCATAGATGCCAGCCCACCAGGCTCCTGTGTCCCTGGGATTCTCCAGGCAAGAACACTGGAGTGGGTTGCCATTTCCTTCTCCAATGCACGAAAGTGAAAAGTGAAAGTAAAGTCGCTCAGTCGTGCCTGACTCTTAGACCCCATGGACTGAAGCCTGCCAGGCTCCTCTGTCCATGGGATTTTCCAGGCAAAACAGTACTAGACTGGGGTGCCATTGCCTTCTCCGCTACTTCTCATCATTTGACACGTCTCTTACAGTAGAACAAGGGAACACTCACGGCGATGTTTCACAGGCGAGCCCCGAAGAATCCTGGGCACCCTTGGATTGATTGTAAAGCAGGGGTCTAGTCTGAGTCCTAGCTCTCCTTGGCTTCTGAGCATCTGATGTCCCTGCCTTCGCTCCTAGGAGTGCCTTGGTTTTATTGCATTGGGAGCAGGGCTGGACCCCAAAGGGTGTACTAAATGGCTTTGGAGCTGAGGGTTGCTCCCTCGTGGG
>SJYQ01002241.1:2338339-2371113 GCA_006410935.1 Redunca redunca
CTGTGGTGTTGGAGAAGACTCTTGAGAGTCCCTTGGACTGCAAGGAGATCCAACCAGTCCGTTCTGAAGGAGATCAACCCTGGGATTTCTCTGGAAGGAATGATGCTAAAGCTGAAACTCCAGTACATTGGCCACCTCATGCGAAGAGTTGACTCGTTGGAAAAGACTCTGATGCTGGGAAGGATTGGGGGCAGGAGAAGAAGGGGACGACCGAGGATGAGATGGCTGGATGGCATCACTGACTCGATGGACGTGAGTCTGAGTGAACTCTGGGAGTTGGTGATGGACAGGGAGGCCTGGCGTGCTGCAATTCATGGGGTCACAAAGAGTTGGACATGACTGAGCGACTGAACTGAACTGAAGAGAAAGATGACAAAGTCTTTCATCAGAAATAACTTTGGAGACTGCCACAGTTATTGATGGAACAAAAAGTGTAATTTAGATCAGCAGTGTGGTTATTTTTTTTAATTGTTCTGTTTTTAGTTAGAGAACATTGGAAGAATTGAAATATACCCCTTTGTTCTTTGCATTATTGTCTTAAAATCAACATTTTTCTCAAGCACACAAATACTCTTTGTTGCTAAAGAAACATGAACTCTGTCACACTGAGTTTCAGATCACACGTTATTGAATTTCTAGCTTGATTTCTAGATCAAAATAACATGAAGTTAGGAACCTTAGTTCTTTTCAAAGAAGCTTCTAGATAAAACACTGCTTACTTAGAAATTGGCATTTCCTTAAACTATAATTCCATTTAAAAAATAATAAAATGTTTACAATGAAGAGAGATTAAATTGAACAATTTCAAATATTAAATATTATTTTCCCTATGACAAAAAAATTTGACATTTCAGGAAAACATGTCTTAAATACAGTCTAGAAATCTAAGATTGATTGATAAATTATCTAATCTGTAAAACAAGGGTACTATCTTGTTCTGGTAACCACCAGGTGACAGGTGAAGTGCTAATTGCTTCATCTAGTTTAATCCTCATAACTATCCTAGGAAATAGTTATCAGAAAGTGAGGAAATTCAAACTTAGTATTAAGCTAAGATCACATAACCAAGAAATCAGTCCAAGAAGTGTTTGACACATCCCTCCATACTCACTGTTCTCAAACTTATTATCTTCCATATAATATTCACAAGATAGAAAGGAGTACTTTCTGTTACAATAATAAAATAAACCATAAAGAACTCAGTTAATCAAAATTTCAATGAATAAAATGTATTTGTGTTCAGTTGCTTAAATCGTGTTCGACTATTTGAAACCCCGTGAGCTGCAGCACACCAGGCTTCCCTGTCCTTCGCTATTTAATGAGTCTGCTCTTCATATCAGGTGGCCAAAGTATTGGAGCTTCAGCTTCAGTATCAGTCCTTCCAAATGAATATTCAGGGTTGATTTCCTTTAGGATTGACTGGTTTGATCTCCTTGCTGTCCAAGGGACTCTCAGGAGTCTTCTCCAATACCACAGTTCAAAAGTATCAACTCTTCAGTGCTCAGCCTTCTTTATGGTCCAACTCTCACATCCATACACGACTACTGAAAAAGCCATAGCTTTATCTATATGGACCTTTGTCAGCAAAGTGATGTCTGCTTTTTAATATGTGATCTAGGTTTGTCATAGCTTTTCTTCCAATGAGTAAGTGTCTTTTAATTTTGTGACTGCAGTCACCATCCACAGTGATTTTTAGAATGTATTGCTACCCTTGAAGGAAAATATATTTGACACTGGAGAAGGCAATGGCACCCCACTCCAGTACTCTTGCCTGGAAAATCCCATGGACGGAGGAGCCTAGTGGGCTACAGTCCACGGGGTCGCTAAGAGTCGGAGACAACTGAACGACTTCACTTTGACTTTTCACTTTCATGCATTGGAGAAGGAAATGGCAACCCACTCCAGTATTCTTGCCTGGAGAATCCCAGGGACAGCGGAGCCTGGTGGGCTGCCATATATGGGGTCGCACAGAGTCAGACACGACTGAAGAGACTTAGTAGTAGTAGTAGTAGTAGTAAGAATATTAAGGCTGACTTTACTCAATGGAGGTGATATCCAATGGTTGTAGGAGCCACTGTAATGAGGCCTTGTCCTAGCGAAAGAGAGAAGAGACTCAACCCTGATTTCAACAAGGACAAATGGGAATTTATAACTAAGGATCAGTGTGGGGATGAGAAAACATCAGGATTAGGATTTTTGTGACACTAAGTCAACATAATTCCTGCTGACTGGGCTGATAAAATATTGAGGAGAGTAAGACACTAAGGATGGGTGGTGATTTTTACTAAACTAACTCAGCTTGTTGCTCAAGGGCAGAGAGGGAGATCAATGTTTAGTATGACTCAGCAGGGGGTTCAAAGGAGCCTGATTAAGATGATATCAAAAAGAGACTCTTGGTCATCACTTACACTGAGTGTCTGCCAATGCTCATAGAGCAATTCTGAGACTCAGAGTGAGGGAATTCCACTCTCTGTGGCTCTCCTGTTTAGTCACTTTGATTGTGAGGTCAAACAATGAAAGATGAAGCATAGGCATTTGAGTTCACTAGAATGCACGGAGATTTGCAAATATAAGAAAAGTGGTATATTTGGTAACATTAATCTCTGCCATACATTTATATGATACTTTACAATTGGACAGAACTTTAGTGGGCATTTAATAATAATTTTTAAAGTTTTCTTAATGAAGCCCTTTCCTTCTTCTGAGACTGTACCCTGTCAGGCTCCCCTGTCCATAGGGATTCTCTGGGCAAGAATACTGGAATGAGTTTCATGCCCTCCTCTGGGGATCTTCCCAACCCAGAGATCAAACTTAGCTCTCCTGCATTGCTGGCTGATTCTTACCATCTGAGACACCAAGGAGTCCCCTTCTTTCTTCTACCTATTAAGAAAGAGACTAGAAATCAGAGCAGACTAGAAATCAGGGTCTCACGCCTGGCCCATTGTGAAGGATTAAGATACATTTATGTCTTTAAGAAATGGATCGCCAGTCTAGGTCCGATGCAGGATACAGGATGCTTGGGGCTGGTACACTGGAATGACCCAGAGAGATGGTATGGGCAGGGAGGTGGGAGGGGGGTTCAGGATTGGGAACACGTGTACACCTGTGGCGGATTCATGTTTATGTATGGCAAAACCAATATAGTATTGTAAAGTAAAATAAAATTTAAAAAAATAAAAAAATTTTAAAAAAGATATGTTTATGTCTTTAAATACATGTGTATATTTGTATGAATATGCAAGTTAAACCTTTTCAAGAATGGGAATGAATTGAGAGTGTTCCCTATCTCCTAAAGAAGTTCTGTCTGCTCAAGTGTATATAAAAATCTTATCCTAAGAGTTAAGATACCATCCAAAATAGCTGATGCTGCTTGGTATTTTTCCCTGATGTGTGGACAAAGACGTCAGTTCTAACCATCTCAACCAGTATTGAGGGGTAGAGCTCCCAAAAGAGTCTGAAATGTCTTTACACTTCAAATTTAGCTATCAACATAATCATTTCAGGGCTTTCCCAGTGGCTCAGTAGTAAAGAATCCACCTGCAATGCGGGAGATGCAGGTTATCCCTGGCTCGGGAAGATCCCCTGGAGGAGGGCATGGCAACCTACTCCAGTATTCTCGCCTGGAAAATCCCATAAACAGAGGAGCCTGGCGGGCTACAGTCCATAGGTCACAAAGAGTTGGGCATGACTGAAGCGACTGAGCACATTATCATTTCAGGGGGACTCAAAGGTTTACATGTAATCTCTGTTTTCTGCTTTAAAATGTATCCTTCTATAGCCTCCTTTTCTAATACATTCAGTAATCATTGAGCAAAAAGTACAATATTCCTTTTTTCCAATCATTGTTTGTTATATCCCAACTTGGTTTTCAAACTCTTTCAAAAATCTTTAGCCAAATATTTATTTACTCATCTCCAAATACTTAATTGGAATGATGGTGATAGAACTGCCACTATTTCAAACACTATAAATATTCAAGTAAATAAGACAGACAGTGTTTCAACATGCAAGGAACTTACATTCTGGATATAGATATAGACACAGACATAGACATAAATATAGATATAGGGATTGATATAGAGTTAAATGTAGATACGAATATGGTGTAGATGAGATATAGATGTAGATAATGGATGTAAATGTAGATATACAGATCATGTCAGCATGCCAATGTGCTTAGTCACTGAGTTGTGTCCAACTCCTTCGACCCTATGGACTGTAGCCTGCCAGGCTCCTTTGTCTTTGGAATTCCCAGGCAAGAATACTGGCCATGTCCTCCTCCAGGGGATCTTCCCAACCCAGGGATCAACCCAAGTCTTCCTCATTGCAGGTGGATTCTTTACCATCTGAACCACTAGGGAAGCCCAGATATAGAGATATATATTCAAATACTTATGTATATAGTTTAAAAGTACATAAGCATGCCAGTGAATAAAACAATTCTTCAACAATCTCCTAACTTTCCTTACATTGCCCTTTGCTATTTCCCCTGGACAGCTCATCTGCATGCTCTTGTCAGTGGTACAGGAAATTCAGGTGAATTTCTGTGGCTTCCATATTATTCTGGGCTTCCCTGGTGGCTCAAACAGTAAAGAATCTGCCTGCATTAAAGGAGACTGGGTTTGATCCCTGTCTCGGGAAGATCTCCCGGAGAAGGGAACAGCAACACACGAGAACATCCTTATGTTGTCCTTATTTAAGTTATTTATTTAAAATAATTTAAATATTTATTTTAAATATTTTAAAATCTTCAATTCTATTAAAACAATAGCTCTAGACTCTTTTCTCATTTAGGTAAGTGCTTTTCTGAAAGGATTTTACTTTCTTAGAACCGCTTAGTATTATTTTACTTTAATTTGTTTCATTTTATCAATTTTAGCATAGTCACTAAGAATGAGTGTAATTTTTCTGTAGGGCCCTAAGAAGCTCTGGAAATAATACCATTACTGAAATTTCATGTGCCTGCCCTTACTGGGTGGATAAGGCAATGGCACCCCACTCCAGTACTCTTGCCTGGAAAATCCCAGGGACGGAGGAGCCTGGTGGGCTGTCGTCTATGGGGTTGCACAGAGTTGGACACGACTGAAGCGACTTAGCAGCAGCAGCAGCAGCCCTTACTGGGAATCCTGAGATCTGGGAGAATGACAGGTTACAGCTGACTTGCTATCCATCTAATCATCCAAGATCCTACAGAAAACATCCACTGTTGAACGTTCTTGGTACAGAGTCAGATGATTCTCTACTCCCTTTCCCCTCAGCCCTACTCCCCTAAACGGTGAGTAAGGGTGAGGAGATTCTGTTAAATGGAGGGAGAAAAAAAGAATAAAATCAGAAGTATACAAACAAACCCTTGGTTTGATTCAGGAACTGTTTGATTTTGATAACCCCAGTCCCAAACAGTAATGGTTTGGAGAAAATAGGATATCTTCATCAGAAGATTAAAAAAATCAGAAATTATTGGACATTTTTTATCTTTAGTGTAAAACTACATGTACCTAAATAGAAAGAAAACACTTTGAATCCAAATAATAACATTAAAAGGGACACTGCAATACACTTCTGAGGCACTGCAAAATGTTACTTTTGCCTCAGTCTTCTAAATTTGTTCATGTACACATTCTCACCATTTTCTTTTTTACCCCATTCATAGTATGGCCATTCATTCAGTCAGCATGACTTGATTGCTAATAGAAACATCAGCAATTTTTCTTTGCCCGTTATCTATCAGTTCAATCACTCAATCGTATCTGACTCTTTGTGACCCCATGGACTACAGCAGGACAGTCTTCCCTGTCTATCACCAACCCTCGGAGCCTACTCAAACTCATGTCCATCACATCGGTGATGCCATCCAACCATCTCATCCTCTGTGGTCCCCTCTCCTTGTGCCTTCAATCTTTCCCAGCATCAGGGTCTTTTCCAATAAGTCAGTTCTTCACATCAGGTGGCAAAGTACTGGAGTTTCAGCTTCAACATCAGTCCTTCCAATGAATATTCCTTTAGGATGGACTGGTTGGATCTCCTTGCAGTCCAACGGACTCTCAAGAGTCTTTTCCAACACCACAGTTCAAAAGCATCAGTGCTTCGGTGCTCGGCTTTCTTTATAGTCCAACTCTCACATCCATACATGACTACTGGAAAAACCATAGCTTTGACTAGACAGACCTTTGTTGGTAAAGTACTTTCATGACAGCGTCTTGATTCTCCTTTTGGAAAATCACCTCTGCTTTTACTTTCAACCGGGTAATTCAGCAGACCAAGACCCTATCTCCTTCCTTTGGTGGTGTGCACCTGATTTTACCTCTCCAATCAGCATATTTCATGTGTTCTGGTCAAGTGGTTTATTACAAATTGCTTATTGATCAACAGTTTTCTTTTTAATTCTATGAAGCAATACATTTATTGCTTTTTTCTTAAGTTTTTAAGCTTTCTGTCAATTGCAGCCAAAAGAATTCTGACCAATAGAAGTCCCTATTATGTGGCAGGAATCATGCCAATTTCCCTGCATCCTTTTTATAAATAATTTCCAAAGTTGTTTATATGTGATTTTAGAAAATGCATCATCCATTTTGCTAAAATAAACCAAATACCATGCTGTTTGATATATATTTAAACAAACATTTTTCTCTTTCTTTTCCTTTGATGGCCTTAATCAAAATAATTTTATAATGTCATCAGTTCCTTAATAAAAGTGGTTTAAGAATTCAGTTGATAAGTTTTTTGCAAACATAAATATATTATGTTTGCTTTTGCTTCCTAATTTCAGTCTCCTTTTACCATCATCCCCTGACTGCTTACTCATCTTCTATCTCAAGCTGGCCAATGCAAATCCCTTAAAGTGCTGTGTTATGTCATATAGTATTTACATTTATTGTCTATTAATATCAAGGACTTTATTTCAAGCACAAAGAATCATCAACTTTAATAATAATCAAACATTGTGAAATTATTACCATTATTTCTGGCTATCCTATGGAGGAATTTTAGGGCCACAAGTTTGGATGAAATGAGAAATAAATAAGTTCCTTCATGATCTTTTATGTGTTGAATTTGCTCTAATGAAACTGCTTGCAGTTTCCACACTGGCCTGAGATAAACTTCATGTAAATTTGTGGTCATAATAAGGGATATAAATGAGAAAGGATGCTTGAAATTCACATTCTCCAAGCAGTCCACTTATGCAGACCTAAAAAGAACATACGTATGTGCTCGAACTATGGCATTTCCATTTATTTTACAGGAGACGTTAACCTTCTCATCAGGACTATGTCCAATTTTTGATCAAATGAATGTTCCCTGTATTGCAAGGAGCTTAGCACTGTTCTTGTCTTCAACATCTTTAAAACCTCCATGCGCTTCCTCTCTCCTTATATGTCTTACCAACTGTTTCCTTAAATGAGCTTTTGTGTTTCCCAACACAGTTAGGAGCCAGCGGGATGCTTCTTCAAAGGGCTGGAAGGGAGGGAGTGGAGCACTTCACACTTCCCCTAAGTGTATTAACTGGAAAGCTCTTCCACTCCAGTGATGTACTGAAGCACTTCAACTACTGCTCCTCTGACCCTGACACTTCAAGCGGAAGCTTAGTTCAGTTCCTATTAAGAGAGACAGATAAAGCTGCTATTGTCACAAATTCAACCAGTAATGGATCAAGTGGTAATTAAATGAAGATGGCTATTGGAGAGAGAGGTGGCTTCATAACAAAATCTGACAGGACTGAAATTCACTTTCACACTTCCCATCTCTAGCAATTAATGCAGCAACTCAGGATCTAGTTATTTATTTTCAGCTTTCCAAGTAACCTTGCTGAAAGAGTTGTCTCTAATTGCTAAAAAGTTTGTTATAAAGAAAAAATCATATATATACATACATATATGATCTCTCTGTCTATATATATATATATATATATATATATAGAGAGAGAGAGAGAGAGAGAGAGAGAGGCTTACCAGGTGGCTGGTAAAAAAAAAAAAAAAAACCTGCCTGGCAATGCAGCAGACAAAAGAGACACAAGTTCTGTCGTGGATTGGGAAGATCCCCTGGAGAAGGAAATGAAAACCCACCCCAGTATACTTGTCTGGAAAATCTGGTGGACAGAGGATCCTGGCAGGCTAGAACCCATGGGGTTGCAGAGTTAGTCACAGTAAGTGCACACACACACACACACACACACACACACACACAAATAACTTCTTAGAAAAGGAATGCTTGGAGTGAGTTCTGACAGGAGTACTTATGAGAGGGACTAGCTAAACACCCGAAGATCCATTAGCTTCAGTTTTGCTCCATAATTGAATTACTCTTATACCCAAAGAGCCTAGGTTAGCTGCAGAGAAATTGACAGCTAGGGGCTTTTAATATAGTCATTGTCAGAGCCAGGCTTGCTCAAATCATACATAAGACAAATGCACACGGCTGAATATTAAAGTCATTTGTGGAACTTGAAAAATACTGTTACGTGGATCCCACTCCTAGAGATTCAGATTTTAATTGGGCTTGTTGGCAACCTTCGAATTGGATTTTTAAAAAACTCCACAGGTGAAGCAGAGGATAAAGACCACTGACTTACACAGCTAAATTTTGTCATAGTTTCCTCTTTGCAGCAGTTACTTTGTCTGATTTTTAAACTGACAATCTGTGTAGCCTTCAGGCTGTAGTAGCTTAAAGATGGAGGAACTTTAAATAGGCAAACAGAAATGTTGCATCAATATTCATCTTCCTAAAGCTTCTGGTTCCTGCTCTTTTAAGTAGATTCTGAATGTGTCTTTCTTATTTCCTGCATCTTAAATGTAGATTTAGGGTTTGCATATCCTGTATACTAGAAACACTCTGATGTGGTAGTTATTTCCAGCTAATCTCTAGGATCAGGCATCTGATTTGCTATGCTCCTCAACAAACGGAATACAAGAAAACTATTAATAATAAAATGGAATTTGCTTTATCCTATACATCATTCTCAGCTATGGAGTCCACCACCTCAATCTGAGGTGATTAGCAAGTAAATCTGCATCAAAATAAATAAATAAATGTGGGTTTTTATTAAACATAAGTGCATAAACACAACCAACCTAGTTTCTTCATAATTTCTCAGGGAAACAAGTGTAAAGTGATTTCTTTTCAAAGAAAGAAATAGCATAGAAGGACAATTAGAGTGGCAAAGAAAAATATGGAAATGTAAGACAGATGGCTAGTGGTAACAAATTTAGAAAACCAGCTAAAGTAGAAATTTAAGATAGCCAGACAGAAAGGCAGAGAGTGACCTGATTTGCATTACATTATCCAGAATTGTGCAAGAATTTGCTAAACTCCAGACCTCTGCAAATGGGGTTAGAGGGAGTTAAATACAGGGAGATAGTTTGAAAATCTATTTAAGAAGCTGCTGTACACTTTGATCTGTACCCACCTGACCCAGACTGGCAATGACCCTTTCCTGCACTAAAACAAGACTGAAGGTATATCATATTAAAAATGTCAGTAGTAAAGTTTGAACAAGAGAAACACTAGGCAGAGAAGAGGGCAATTTCATCAAAAAAGAAATCAGGGAGTCGGGAATCATATGCTTGCCTAGATAAGAAACCAGATACATCCCATTTAGGAATATAGATTCTTGAGTTGAAATTCCAGCATTTTTTTTTTTTTCAGCATCAGCAATTACTAATAGGCACTTTCTTCTTCTTCTTTTTTTGCACTCATTTTGGTTTGTTGGGCTTCCCAAGTGGAGCTACTGGTAAGGAACGATCCTGTTAATGTAGGAGTTGTAAGAGACACAGTTTTGATCCCTGGGTCATGGAGATTTCCTGGAAGAAGGTATGGCAGCTCACTCCAGTATTCTTGCCTGGAGAATCCCATGGACAGAGGAGCCTGGTGGGCTACAGACCATAGGGTCACACAGAGTCAGACACGACTGAATCGGCTTAGCACACATGCACGCTGGTTTGTAACTGGACTAACAACTCTGTTACTTATGTAATCACTGGCTCAGTCATGTCTGTAGACCACCAGGCTCTTCTGTCCATGGAATTTTCCAGGCAAGAATACTAGAGTGGGCTGCCACTTTTTACTCCAGAGGATCTTCCCAACTCAGGGATCAAACCCGTGTCTCTTGTGTTTCCTGGATTGGCAGGGAGATTCTTTACCACTGTGACACCTGGAAAGCCTCCCTGTTACTTATACCATCTCATTTAACTCCTTTCCTCCTGGGAATTCAAGCTTTGCATATAACAAGTTCTGTAACCTTATGGAATTTAGTTTCTTTCTTTGTGTCTCAATTTCTTTATCTAAAAAATAGGTATGCAGTTACTAAATTGATGTATAGATTAAACAGGTGAATATATGTAAAGCATATTTTTTAGTGCTTGGCAAAAAAATAAGTTATATATATGTGTGTTATCTACTCTTATCATCACTCTACTAAAGACTGAGAATAATGATAAAGAAATTTATACCCTACAGCCAGAAAATGAAAGATTATTTGTAGAGGGAAAAACAAGTATATGTGAATATATGTATATACATACATATATATATGTATATAAACATATATATTGATAAACATACACATAAAATTCCCAGATGAAATACCCCAGGCAGGTCACCAGGGAAATGACCTCATTGACTCATAGAGTTTCCAGTCACCCTTGGTGAGATACCTTTCTTGGTTTTTATGCAGCAGCCAAATACCATTAGCTATTTGAGGAAATTATCTTTCAGAACATATAGAAAACAAATTTCCAAAATGACTTTGAATAAATTGAAACAATACAGAGAGAATAAAACTGCAAAAAGGATCTATAATTAACTTCTGCCAAAAAAGAACACATTGCACATATGAAAAAGAAGCCTGCTATGAAAAGGAATATTTACAGAATAAAACCAGCATCTGAAACTGAAAAAAGAGGAGAAAGTGAAACTCAGTATAAAGGTGAGAAAATATTATGGAAGTCTTCCATTAAGTATACTAAAAAATCACTTTAAGATAGGAGATGATAAAACAATATTAGATGATCAATACTAAAGGACCAATATCTGAATAATGAGTACTTGTAAGAAAATCAGAAAAAAATAAATAAAATTTAAGAAGTTAGCAAAGAATTAATTCAAGAACATTATTTAGACTGAATGAATTGTGTGAACTATAAAGAAAGCTGAGCACCAAAGAATTGATGCTTTTGAACTGTGGTGTTGGAGAAGACTCTTGAGAGTCCCTTGGACTGCAAGGAGATCAGCCAGTCAGTCTTAAATGAAATCAGTCCTGTATATTCATTGGAAGGACTGATGCTAAAGCTGAAGCTCTAATAATTTGGCCACCTGATGTGAAGAACTGACTCACTGGAAAAGACCCTGATGCTGGGAAAGATTGAAGGTGGGAGGAGAAGAGGATGACAGAGGATGAGATGGTTGGATGGCATCACTGACTCAATGGACATGAGTTTGAGTAGGCTCCCTGGGTTGGTGATGAACAGGGAAGCCTGGCATGCTGCATCCATGGGATCACAAAGAGTCAGACACGGCTGAGTGACTGAACTGAATTGAATTCATATTTAAAACATTTAACACTTCCTTCATAATTAATGAAAATAATCCATACTAAGGGACATTCTCATGACTTGCAGAAAAATGAGAGAATTGAAAAGACACTAGTATTTTCCAGTAACAAATATTTATCTAACCAGGTATCATATGACCAGTTATCATAATACTATTTAAAAAAAAATCCTATCCCCCTTGATCTAAGTCCCAAATCTGCTTTAAGATAAATTTCTATATATGAATAAATCTATTTCTGAACTTTCTATCTGAAGCATTATAATAACACTTCTTATATCATAAAAAAGTTTCCTGATTATTTTTTACAACTAAAGTCATCTTTTTGTACATTTTTGTTGTTGTTTTTATTTTTCTTATAAAAAAGTTTGGCTGTTCCCAGCCATTTGCCCTTGCATGTAAAGTTTTGCATCAGCTTGCCAAGTTCCAATGCAAACTCCATTACTAATTATATAGGAATCTATTTAATGAATTGCTTAATTTCAGGATAATTGACATCTTTGAATATTGCAGTCATATCAATGAACATGGTATATACATTTAGTTACTTTTTAATGCTTCTTAATACAAGTTTATTGTCTTGATATAAAAGCCTTAATGCCTTTTGCTACATTTGTTCCTAACTATATTACATTTTTGTTAGTAATGAAGCCATTTAAAAAAACAATTTGACACAATTTTCAACTTTATGGAGAGTTTGCAAAAACTGTTGAAGGAACTTTTTCCCCTGAATCTACTGAGAGTAAGTTGCTGACACAATGTCCCCTTACCCAAATACATTGTTGTGTATTTTCTACAAAGAGATTTTTTAAATATAATCATAATACCATTTAAATCATTAAATTCAGGCAATTCACATTGCTGTATTATTACTAAAATTTCAGGCATTACAAATAAAAATGTAGCAGAAGTTCTGTGAAACGGTGATAGTATTAGTCATTCAGTCATTTCCAACTCTTTGTGACCCCATAGACTGTTGCCCACCAGGCTCCCTGTTCATGGAATTCTCCAGGCAAGAATACTGAAGTGAGTATCCATTTCTTTCACCAGGGGATCTTCCCAACCCAGGGATCTAACCCAGGTCTCTGGCATTGCAGGCAGATTCTTCTGAGCCACCAAGAAAGCCCGCCAGTAGTTCTGTTATAGCTCATTGGTAATGGTGGTTTTGAAATGCTTATGAATTTTTATAAATGTTCTAAAATAATATGGTATTTTAAGATATAATGTGATATTATATGTTACTTTTCTCTGTGAGATTTATGAAGAGGGTCAGGATAATTTTTTTTTCTGATGCCAGTGATGGCTGTATGGCTATCTTGAAGGAGAGTGGTTATATTTCCCCAAGCTTATTTCTCATCTGCTATTTGACTTTCTCTCAATTTCTATCAACATTTTGCTCTTTTGTGCCTTCTAGTTGCTATATCATAGTAGTATATTATATACAATGCATAAAAATAGAACCATAATGTGGGAGCTTATCATTAAACATCACCAGGAATACCAGGGGAAGGTTGGTTACAATGTGAAGTTGTGCCACCACAGCTATGACTTTGGCCAAGAATCATTACACTTTTACCCTGATTTGTGCCAGTTTAATCAATAATCATGTCTTAGTACTAACACTGAATTCAGTAAATAGATGCTAACGGAAATAGATGTGATATATTGTGTAATTGTTCTCAGTCACTTCTGGCATCAACATATTTTCAATATAGTGTTACAATTCTTCCTCTAGAGTAAGTGCACTTGCTGTGTTAATCTTGGATTTGCCCATGGAACTAACTTTGACCAATGGGACGTCAGTGTTTCTAATTTGAGTAGAGGCTTTAATTGTGCATCATTACATTGCTCTATTGTCCTCCAATGCACTGTAAGATAAACATCCTCCCTCCAGATAGCTGTCAGTCCAAGAAGGACGTGAAGGCCTTTGGGGAGGACCTGAACCCAAAGAACATTTGGCACCAAGGCAAACTGATCCCAGCTTAAATCAGTAGAGCCGCAGCATATCTGCAGACTTGTAGAAAATAAAGTTGCTGTAGGTGAAATTTAATCTTCTTTATTGATGAATTCACTTCTGCCATCAGAATAATAAACTTATCATCATGGATTATCAGAGAAAAATTTCACTCATAATCCAGATCCACCTGAGACTGTATAAGTTAACAAACAAGAAGCAAGTTCATTTATCACAGAGTTTAAATATCAACATATGTGGTTTTCATTCACTGTATGACTAGGCATTCAATATAAAAATTTTCTATTTGACTCATAATTTTTAGTTAGTATTGCATAGCATTCAAATTTACACATAGAAGTTCTCTAGATTACTCACCTATGTGCACACTTTCAATAAACAAAGTGTGCAGTTTTAAAATTATATTTTTGACCCTATTTGTTTTCATTATATTCAGTGAAATGTAATTATATTCCTGTTGAATCTGTAATAAAAATAAATGACCTTCTGTTACAAATGTCTGCTTTTTTAAATTTTGTTTTATTTTTCTAGCAATTCATTCTTATTATATTTTGCAAAATGTCACAATGGACTAGGAACATTTTTTTAAATAATCCCTCAATGGAGATATTTGTGAAACACTGCCTTACAGAATGAATGATCCATGTAAATGTGGCAAAGATGTTTCATGATGCAAATAATATAGGGAAAAGAAAGAGGTGTATGTATACATGATGGTGCTCATGTTAAATCATGATGGTACAGTAGTTATTGAAGGAGCACATGCTACTACAGATAGTACTTTGATAGCTGGGACAAAATGATAACCATCTAGAGAGGGTCAATACAAGACTTGGGAAAATGATTGTACCATTTCACACAAAATCTGTAAAAGGAAAGACAGAGAGAGAAGGAAACAGAGAAGGAGATTGCTTCCTAGTGGCAAAGGCCACTAAGAATTCTCAGCTATAAACTGTAGAATCCATTCCAGCTACCTTAAGGAGCAAAGAAATTGGTAAAGGATATTAGAGTTCACACAATGCCTGTAAAGTCCAATAAGTCATGCAAGTTATTACTATTTAAATGTCTAAACAAATCATTGCTACTTCCACTCCTCATATGATGTCAAGGAATAAATGACAGAAGACCACCATTTTTGCCCTTGAAGAAATAAATACACCAGATTATAAAACACATGTGCACTCATATGGAAGAGCTGTAACGATTCCTTTATCTTGCGTTGCAAAAAAAGAAGGGTTCTAGAAGATTTAAAATGATACTCATGGGAGCCCAAGAGATACCAGAAATTAACAATATTGTATCTTAGGAATTTACTGTATTACTCTCCATTGCTGCAGTAATGCGGTGTGTAGTGCTCCAGAATATCTGTGGCCATCAACAGATGTGTGGTTCAACACACTAGTCTGTGAGTTGGCTGTAGCTCCAACGCACTCAGCTGAGCTCACCTGGATTTAGCTCCAGGTTTAGCATTGCGTTCCAGTCCACTCCAAAAGTCTCCACATTCTCTTTGAATCAGCAGCTACTGGACGCATATTCTTTTTGTGACAGATCACAAGAGCAATGTGAGAGAGTCAAACTACATAAGTGCATTTCAAGCTCCTGTTCATACATTCACTGACGTCTCACTGGTGAAAGCATGTGATGGAGCCAAGTCAGTATTCACCGGTGGGGGAGAGGCGGGGAGAAAGAAAGAAATATGCTGCACTCACTCAACCAGAAGTTACTGCAAAAATCATTAAAATCGGGAAAGGGGGGTGGGATGGGGTAGGAGTTGATAATACAGGGAATGAGTGAAAATGGCAGATAATCCAAAATTACTGTAGCTCAGTATGTTAGGAAATATCCACCTTTAAGAACTGACACACAAAGTAATTTTGTCATGTTCACATTAGGGCAAAAGTATAGTAGTTCCTGTGTAAAGGAAAAACCCAGTATCAAGACTGCTTTGTATACTCCAGTCTGGTGAAATGCAGAGAGATATTTTATGGACAGTTCCTACATTAAGGTTTTAATCAGGTATATATCATGTGATATAAGGATATTTGGATGTAAGGATATTGTATACAAAGGCACTAGAAGGCATGGGAAGGGAGGATGTAGGTAGAATTTAAGAAATAGTCAACGGTGGCATCTGCAAAGTAGTCAAGGACCTCATGGAAATCTTCTCACTCTCCCCAAAGATAGTCCACATATCCTTACAACATTATCATAGGTCTTAGTGTATACCTAAAATTTTATAATGGGTATTTTTATTGGAGTATAATTGCTTTACAACATTGTATTCGTTTCTGCTGTACAATGGAGTGAATCAGCTGTATGTATACATACATCCCCTCCTTTTTGGACCTCCATCCCACCTACTTGCTCCAACCTACCCCCTTATCCCAACTATCCGGGTCATCACAAATCACTGAGCTGAGCTCCGTATGCTTCACAGTATGTCCTCACTAGTTATCTGTTATACACATGGTGGGGCATATATGTCAACACTAATCTCCCAGTTCATCCCGCTCTCTACTTCCCCTGCAGTGCCCACGTGTCTTTTCTTACAGCTGCCTCACTATTCCTGCCCTGCAAACAGTTTCATCTGTACCACTTTTTCAGATTCCACACAGATGACATAACAAATTAAATAGGTATATGGATAGGAATAGAAGCTGTGGTACATATACACAATGGAGTATTACTCAGCCATTAAAAAGAATACATTTGAATCAGTTCTAAGGAGATGGATGGAACTGGAGCTGATTATACAGAGTGAAGCAAGCCAGAAAGAAAAACACCAATACAGTATACTAACGCATATATATGGAATTTAGAAAGATGGGGATGATGACCCTGTATGCGTGAAAACAAAAGAGACTCAGATCTATTGAGTGAACTTTTGGACTCTGGGGGAGAGAGAGAGGGAGAGGGTGGGATGAGATGGGAGAATGGCATTGAAACATGTAAAAATAAATAAATAAATAAATAATAAAAATAAAAATAAAAATCTGGCAAAAAAAAAAAAAGGAATAGAAAAGATATTTTAAAGCAATCCCGGGATATTAATTTTATTTCATCCAAAATAAAGTGAGGACTACTGCCTTTTTAAAATTTAATATTTGTCATCCATTAGTGTCTTAATCCAGCAATTTAGGCCATAAAAATACAGCTAAATTTAAATTATATTGTCAGTTTAAAAATGAGNATTGATTATGATCTTTAAATTATGGAGCACGCCATCATAATGTGTAGACACTTGGTTTTTCCAAGCTTTAACTTTTGTTTTCTTCTCATATGCCATCTGGCATTGGGAATTTTTTTTTTTAATGACATGAAATTATAGGACAGTTTTAAGGTCATTAAAAACCAAAACAAAATCAGAAAAAAATAAGCATGTATGCTGCTGATTTATATTAAAAGTTGGACCAAATTCTTTACTCATCTTGTAGAAACACTAAAAGCTTGCTGCATATTACAAATATAAACAGGAGAAATTTTCTTCTCAATAACCATCTTGCTTATGAGTGTATCAACATTCCTATTATCAGACACTAAAGAGAATAGACTCTAACTGAATAGTCTTTATTTTTTTACAAAGCTTACTATATCACTAAGTAGTAGTTATATTAGCACCCCCCCCCAACTTTTTTCCACCATAAAACTTTCCCTGTAAAGAGGACAGAGTTGATTTACAGTCTGGAGAAAGATCTTTACTCTGGGTAACTACTCAGAATATTGTCCCACCATTGCAGCTACAACATTGGAACAGACTTCCATACAAAACGTATTTGTTGACAACATAAGACTTAATAGTCTTATATAGTTCAGAGCTAGTTAGTTTGTTCAATTGCTCAGTCCTGTTCAACTCCTTGTGACCCCATGGACTGCAGCATGCCAGGCTTTCCTATCCTTCACTATCTCCCTTCACTCAAACTCATGTCCATTGAGTCAGTGATGACTTCCAACCATCTTATCCTCTGCCATCCCGTTCATCTCATGGCTTCAATCTTTCCCAACATCAGGATCTTTTCAAATGAGTCATCTCTTCACATCAGATGGCCAAAGTGTTAGAGTTTCAGCATCAGTCCTGCCAATGAATATTCTGGGTTGATTTCCTTTAGGATTTGCTGGTTTGGTCTCATTGCTGTTCAAGGGACTCTCCAGAGTCTTCTCCAACACCACAGTACTAAAGCATCAAGTCTTTGGCACTTGGCTTTTATGGTCCAACTCTCACATCCATACATGACTACTGGGAAATCCATAGCTCTGATTAGACAGAACTTTGTTGGCAAAGTGATGTCCAGCAATGAATCCGAAGCAAAAACATTCTTACGTCATATCACTATTATGTTCAAAGTATGCATATGGTTAGTCATACCAGCAATTCTGTGCATTCCTCAAATTGCAAATAAAAAAGTATTTTGTTAGGTTTATATGTTGTGTGACAGAGTCTTTTATGTCATTCTGTAAAAGCTAATATGGTGAGTTATGATGTCACTGGAGTGTGGTACTTTTGGCCCCAGCTTCACCTTCAACATTTCTAAGAAAATATTATTGGTGCAGAATTTCTTGCTACTTCACCACCACATCATGCATGTTTTGAAACAGAATAGTAAGCAGAAACGTGAAAAAAATCAGCAATCCTTTGTTTCATCATATGAGATAGTTTAAAAACATAGACATTAACAAAGTAGATATTGTGTGCCTGTATGCTAAGCCGCTTCACCTTTGTCTGATTCTTTGTGACCCTATGGATTGTAGCCCACCAGACTCTTCTGTCCACTGGATTACTGTCAAATAAACTTGTCATCCACTTACATGCAGTTGTAAAATTCCTGGAAAGTATTTTCATAAAATAATTTGCAGAAATGTTTCAGTGCAACAGTAATACAAGAAATGATGTTAGATTGAATGAAGCCACTAAGTGATGTGCAAATAAGCCAATGTTATCATAATATCCTTTTTAAGTTTCTTTGTGTTTTTTATTTTTAACATTGGCTAACACAATGCATTTTTTACACCAATCTGCAGTTGTTATTGAGTAGCTTCAGTTATTATAATATCTACAAGCCAAGAAGATTTCTGGCAGTAAAGAAACTGGAAGGCTCATCTTAAATGGTAAAACTCAAGAATAACTTTGCATGCCTTGAAGAAGAAAGTCAGCATACCTTAATTAGCCAGTCTTTAGAAATTGGGGAATTTAAGTTACAGAATTAAAAGCTCAGCGAGAAGTATCTCAGGCAACTGTGTATAGTTACTTGAGCAAGCTGTCAAGGACCAGCTCTGGCTTTCTGGATGGCTATGGAATAAATACATGCTTTTAGGATGCCAAGGGAAAAACCTTACTTCATCCTGCTTTATTCTACAACAGAGTTTGTGGAAAATTCAACAATGAAAACAAAAAGATTCCAGAATTCAAAGCTTACTATAGACAGTCTAATGAAATGTATCTTTTTGGACAAATGAGTCAGCAACCATAAGGAAAGGATCCTGAGGCAACAGGGGGGTCTTCTTAAAAAAGAGTCTAAAGACAGGATGCCTCAACAAAAAGCTTATGAATAATATGCACCAGAATAAAATCCCATAACCCAGTGTGTTTGTCATATGTACATAAACGGAGGAAATCACTATTTTCAATTTTATTGAAGTATGGCTGTTTACAATGTTGTTCCAGTTTCAGGTGCACAGCAAAATGATTCGGTTATACATGTACATATATTCTTTGTTTTTTAGATTCTTTTCTCATATGGTTAATACAGAATACTGAGCAGAGTTCCCTGTGCTATACAGTATGTCCTTGTTGGTTACCTACCTTAGACATTGGTAGGGTGCTTAGTAAACTGCTTACATATACAGGCTTAACAGCTGAGGTTTTATATTTTAGCTGGAAACAACTGTAGTTATTTGTAATGAAAATACACACTTGACATGTAGTTATTTGTAATGAAAATAATATGTTTGTTTGTAATGAAATATACTTTCTTAAGATTCAATAAGATAATACATGTCAAATGTGATTTTGAATTGCACTTGCCATTCTGTTGCCCCTGAGCAGGAAGAATCAGGTAGTGGGACCTCGTATTATCTGCATCTCAATAAGAACTGCTCAGACTCTCTCCTCAATGTCAAGGGTCTATTGTCCTTGCATTCATGAATAGGAATTTTGTCAGCAGAACTATCTTTGAAAGAGAACAGCAAATATCTCTACAGAACTGAAGAACTGAAAACTGCCAGTGTTCTCAATTAACAAACTATCGCCTTGAAAAGGTCATTTCTGCAGCATTTCTCACTAGGTTTTGAGCTAGTGAGATTAAATCTTTGAAACTCAGCCACAACAGATGACAGATTCTGATTGCAAAGCCTGTCACATAAACTGGGGTGGAGAAAAACGTATTCTTTTGTGCTTCCAAACTCTCTACCATAGGTAATACCTTGTCTACTCTTCAATTTTTTCAATTAGAAATTAAAGTGTATGGCATCTAAATAGCCCTCTAGGGTATTTATTTGCATAATAGTTATATGTCTTTTAATTTTTACAGAACTGACAGCTAGTAGTTTGGAGGAAAATAATTATTCTCAATAATGCCAACCCAACAATTTCTTATCCCCATGGAGGGCACTTGTGCCAATTAATAAGGAAATTTCATCTAAGAGAAAATGATGCTGCTTCCATTGCCAGATGTAGGTCAAGTATAGGCATGAATCTTCCCTAGAGAATGAAGAATCTGAATAACTGCCTCATGCGTCTTGCTTTGTGGCTTTCATAGATCAAGCTGCCTTAGAGAAAGAACATTATGGAGGAAGAACAGGGGAAAGAGGTCTTCTGAGAATTACCCTACTAACCATAGTGCCCCAGTTAATGGTGTCAGAATGTGATCAGGAATTTGAAATTCTAAATTCTGTTACTACTGCAAATACTTTGAGAGAGATATATGTGTAGAAGAAAATACCCCTAACCAGAGTTTTGATCCAAAGTTCAAGACAATGTCTTGGTGAATTTGCCAATAGTGAAGGTACTGTTGCATTGCGGGCCAGATGTCTAAACTAATGTCAGGACTGATAGCTTCTTTGGCCATCATTTTCTCCAAGCCCCATACCCGTAGGTTCTAACCATCGGAACTGTAAAAGAAATGTCAGAAAGATATATAACTGTTGTTATATTTATTTTAAAACAATTAATATCACAGTCTTTCATCAACTGAGACCTTCTGGTGGCTCAGATGGTAAAGCATCTGCCTGCAATGCAGGAGACCAGGATTCGATTCCTGGGTCAGGAAGATCCCCTGGAAAAGGAAATGGCAACCCACTCGTACTCTTGTCTGGAATATTCCATGGACTGAGGATCCTGGCAGGCTACAGTCCATGGAATCACAAAGAGTCAGACACGACGGAGCAACTTCACTTTTCTTTCTTTCATCAACAAAGAAAATAAAAAAAAAAAATTCTTAAACTCTAGCTAAGATCACCAAAGTAAAGGCAAAAGAGATAAAAGAATAATGGGATATATATACCATCTCTTTACTATAAATTCAAACTCTTTAGTTCAATTGTCTAGGTAATCTTCCCAATTGAATGTGTCAACTTGTTCAAAACTGAGCTTCCAATATGCCTACCTACCCTTCAACTCAGCTCCTGCCATTATTTTCCCTATTTCAGTTAACAGCATCTCAATTATTAATTTCTTAGGTGAAACAGTCAAGGAATACCCTTGGCCCTAGAACAATACAGGTGCAAAATGCTCTGGTCAACTTATACATTGATTTTTTTAAATAAATTTGTATCTGAGGATGATCCCTGGTTGGTTAAAACTATAGGTGCAAAACCAAAGATAAGGTGAGCTGACTATGTAGTTACACCAGGAATGTTGTAGGCAGGAAAGGGAACCCCATACTCCTAACCTCTGGATTGTTCAAGGGTCAACTGTATTTGAATGCACTTTTATTTTCATACCCCACATCAAGGAAAGTGAAAGTCCCTCAGTCCCATCCCAACTCTTTGCAACTCCATGGAACAAGAAGTCCATGGAATTCTCCAGGCCAAAATATTGGAGTGGCTAGTCTTTCCTTTCTCTAGGGGATCTTCCCAACCCAGGGATCGAAGTCAGGTCTCCTGCACTGCCAGTGGATTCTTTCCCAGCTGAGCCACAAGGGAAGCCCAAGAATACTGGGGTGGATAGCCTACCCCTTCTCCAGCAGATCTTCCCAACCCAGGAATTGAATCAGGGTCTCCTGCACTACAGGTGGATTCTTTACCAACTGAGCTATCAGGGAAGCCTAATCAAAGACTTCAGCAAATCTTATCTGTTCTATGGTAAATATATATATATATAATAAATAATAATAATAATAAATATATATATATATCTTCTCACCATTCCTACAGTGCTTTTCCAAGCCACAATCATCTCTCAGATGCTTTATTTCCTTCTTATTGTTCCCTGTCCTCAGCCTTGTTTAGACTATGCAGAACACAAAAACCAGACATTACTGCATGCTGCTTCCCAGATCAAAATTTCCCCAGTTTTCACATTCACAGAGGATGAATACCAAAGTCTTTAACATTGATATAATCACAAGATCTAGATGGTAAGGCGGCTGTGACCTTTCTGACAGCATCTCTCTGCCTTCTTCCTTCCATTCTTTCCTGTCTCTTTGATGATCTTCAAACATCCCAGACTGCAAGGAGATCAAACCAGTCAATCCTAAAGGAAATCAGTCCTGAATTCATTGGAAGGACTGATACTGAAGCTGAAACTCCAATACTTGGACCATCTCTTGCAAAGAATTGACTCATTGGAAAAGACCCTGATGCTGGGAAAGATCGAAGGCAGGAGGAGAAGGGGAGGACGGAGGGTGAGGTGGTTGGATGGCATCACTGACTCAATAGACATGAGTTTGAGCAAGCTGGGAATTGATGATGGACAGGGAAGTCTGGCATGCTGCAGTCCATGGGGTTAGGAAGAGTCAGGCTGAGCAACTGAATTGAGCTGAACTGAACTGAAAGATCCAAGACACACCCTGCCCTCTGGATGGGAGCTGTTCCCTTGGACAGTTGTAATTCCTCTGTCTAAATGTATAGTTCTGCAAATATTTTCCTGGATCTCTTCCTTTCCCCTCACAAATTTGCTCATGTTTTTGTTGAGGTCTTCCTTGGCAATTCTGTTAAAAATGCCAACACTAACTTCCCTATCCCAACATGCATACATGTAATAGTTCTATCCCCTTGTACTGCCCGAAGGCTTCTCATAGCACTTGTCAGTATCTTTTCTTGACTGCTGTTAACTTCTCCCTCTGTACTTCATTTCTTGTCTCCCCTCACTAGAGAATAACAATTTGCTCCCTTTGCATGACTAGTCATGAGCAGTGCAGAATTTGTCCAACACAAATGATTTTCCTAATTCTAGGGATTGTAAATATGTGTTGGACAAAAAGAGGCTTAAGGGAATACTGAATAATGTGACTGATAAAAGCAACATATGTGGGAATTATATAAAGAAGAAGAGAATAGATAAATTTTCAAGTACATTTTAAAAAGTTTGAACTTCCCTGGTGGTCCAGTAATTAAAACTCCACACTTCCCCTGCAGGGGGCAAGGGTTCGATCCCTGGTCAGGGAATTAAGATCCTGAATGGAAATGGCCATCCACTCCAGTAGTTTTGCCAGGGAAATTCCATGGACAAAGAGGTCTGGTGGGCTACAGTCCATGGAGTCACAAAAGAGTTGGACACGCTTGAGCAACTAACACTACTAATCCATACTAGGCCATATCTCAGGTGGCATTAGTGGTAAAGAACCTGTCTGCCAATGCAACAGATGCAAGAGACCTGGGTTCAATCCCTGGGGTGGGAAGATCCCCTGGAGAAGGAAATGGCAATCTACTCCAGCACTCTTCACTGCTAAAAGCCCATACACAGAAGAGCCTGGTGGGCTACAGTCCATGGAATTACGGAGATCTAGAGCGACTGACCACTTGTCTGGAGAAGGCAATGGCACTCCATTCCAGTGCTCCTGCTTGGAAAATCCCATGGGCGGAGGAGCCTGGTGGGCTACAGTCTATGGGGTCTCGAAGAGTCGGACATGACTGAGCGACTTCACTTTGACTTTTCACTTTCATGCATTGGAGAAGGAAATGGCAACCCACTCCAGTGTTCTTGCCTGGAGAATCCCAGGGATGGGGGAGCCTGGTGGGCTGCCGTCTGGGGGGTCGCACAGAGTCGGACACGACTGAAGCGCCTTAGCAGCAGCAGCTGAGCACTTGTCAGTAGTCAGCAATGCAGTCTGGCAGGCTTTAAAAAAATAAAACAGAAAGAAATATAGAGCATTTATTTTTAAAAAATTAACAACAGCCAAACATACACTTCATCTCTTCATATCTGCCACCTTATTTTTTTTCCCCAAAACTCTATGGCCCATTTTCCAAAGCATATTTTTTCTGTATGTGACAATGCCATCAAGATTTCTCCCATGCAAGTAGTAACCAGGCCCAACCTGACTTCACTTCTGAGACCAGATGAGATCAGGTGCTTTCAGGGTGGGATAGCATAGACACAATTGCTACACA
Organism: Redunca redunca; assembly: GCA_006410935.1. Taxonomy (NCBI): domain Eukaryota; kingdom Metazoa; phylum Chordata; class Mammalia; order Artiodactyla; family Bovidae; genus Redunca; species Redunca redunca. The sequence continues at coordinate 2,362,401 of SJYQ01002241.1, forward strand.
GAACCCACATACACATAGTCAAAGGTGATTTTAGTCATGTTAATGTGATGCTTTCTTTTGTTGTCAGATGTAGGAAGTGAAAATGTTTTTCCTCCAGAACGAAAATATTCAATCTATCTTTCCCAAAACCTCTTGTGAAAAATACCATATATTTTATTTCTAAAGACAGAACCCTAAAAAGTTACCTATATGGCATACTAAACGAGTTAATATTCATTTTTAAGGTAGATGCTGAAAATGCCAACTTCCTTTTAAAATAAAGACTGATTTTTTTTATTTTTACCAAGAAATACCATCACTTCATGGGAAATAGATGGGGAAACAGTGGAAACAGTGTCAGACTTTATTTTGGGGGGCTCCAAAATCACTGCAGATGGTGACTGCAGCCATGAAATTAAAAGACGCTTACTCCTTGGAAGGAAAGTTATGACCAACCTAGACAACATATTTAAAAGCAGAGACATTACTTTGCCAACAAAGGTCCATCTAGTCAAGGCTATGGTTTTTCCAGTAGTCATGTATGGATGTGAGAGTTGGACTGTGAAGAAAGCTGAGAGCAAAAGAACTGATCCTCTTGAACTGTGGTGTTGGAGAAGACTCTTGAGAGTCCCTTGGACTGCAAGGAGATCCAACCAGTCCATTCTGAAGGAGATCAGCCCTGGGTGTTCTTTGGAAAGAATGATCTAAAGCTGAAACTGCAGTACTTTGGCCACCTCATGGGAAGAGTTGACTCACTGGAAAAGACTCTGATGTGGGGAGGGACTGGGGGCAGGAGAAGAAGGGGACGACAGAGGATGAGATGGCTGGATGGCATCACCGATTTGATGGACGTGAGTTTGAGTGAACTCCGGGAATTGGTGATGGACAGGGAGGCCTGGTGTGCTGCAGTTCATGGGGTTGCAAAGAGTCGGACACGACTGAGCGACTGAACTGAACTGAACCTCTATTTATGAAATAACATGATTTAGTGAGTTTTCTAAGAACAAAGAAAATACTCACACTTTTTACTTCACACATATACCAATTGAATCATAAGTTAAAAGTTCATTACATCAGAAATGTAATTAAAATAGGATTTAGCACACAGTTTTTATTTTTCTATCCAAAATAATCATTAGCGGTTTTCCATGGAAATACTCCTGTACATTAATACCCCATGGAAATAGCTATTTATTCAAATATCTATCTAGAGTCAGTGCAAAGTTACCATCATGGTTCACGTACATTTGAGAGGAGGACAAATACACCAAAGATGTATTATGTTTTATCTTTCGGTATGGACACGATCCACATAGGTACCAATTGCTTCAAAGATAACCTAAGAGTTAACATTGTTAATTGGAGACCACACAGTGAAAAATATTTATTCATTAGGCATAAGTTCTAACTAGGTCTTACCTTTTGGTGATTTTGCAGTTTGACTCACTGCTCAATAAAGATTTTGTCAGAGCAGGCATTACAGACTTAAGTGTAATTACCATTCAAAGTACACAGTTATATTGAATAAGTCATTTGAAACAAAGTCTGCTTAACGCAGTGTGAACTGACTGGAATTCATGTTGTCAACATACTCTATGTATTCTGCCTCTGTTTGAACAAATGCTGTTTTTAATGCTCAAAGTTGTATGTAGTTATTCAAAATAGTGTTTCAAATTTGCAGCTTTGTGAACTACTCTGGTACAGGATATTCCAAAGGAGCACACACACAAAATAATTCTTTCAAAGATAGAAATAAAGCTATTTTAATGTTAAGAAATCTGCTAAAAACTCAATTCAATATCTAAATCTACCATGGCCCTTCACCACAGCAAGCATTATTTTGCAATTCTAACAAACTTGTTCTTTATTCTTGAACACTTAGACTGTCGTTTAGAAAAGGAATTTATTTCTCTCTTTTTGATATTTTATAAACTCATATATTTGTTTCATTTCACAATATTTTCTTTGGCTTCTTTCAATTTTTGCCAGCAAGAAAAATGTTTGTTATTAGATGTTTCTAGTCCTCTTCCACCCCAAAAGTTGTACATGTGTCTGTATAAGTGTATGATAAGTGTATGAGTGCACACACACCCCCAACACACATCTGAGTTTATAAATTCTCCTGAGGAAGCCATTAACGGAGCTTCACACAGAAAAATTAAATGAAGGTAGCAAAGAAAGTAATAATAATATGAAAAGATGGGAAAAAAGAATCCATAATTCATCTGATAGTGTAAGGTCACTGGGCTTCCCTCATAGCTCAGTTGGTAAAGAATCTGCCTGCAATGCAGGAGACCCCAGTTCGATTTCTGGGTTGAGAAGTTCCCCTGAAGAAGGAAACAGCATCCCACTCCATCCCCTGAAGAAGGAAATGACATCCTACTCTAGTATTTTTGCCTAGAGAATCCCATTGTCTAGAGAAGCCCCAGCAGGCTCCTTTGGGGTCACAAGAGTCAGACAGGACTTAGCAACTAAAGAGATGGAAAGAGATAAAGTCACTTCTCCTGTCACCGGCATTTTAAACTCTTGTCCAACCTTAGACCCTCCCCTACCACACACTTACCTCACAAACACACTAACCAAGAGTAAAGTGATTGGGTTACTCAGCAGAAAGCTCAAAGATGTAGGCAATAATAAAAATAAATTACCCTATGTGTGAATGCAATATGCACTAGAATGTAAGGTAATCTTCCATGTATACAGAGAACTTTCATTCAATGTTTTATTGGTTGACATGTTTCTACAACATTCTTTGAAGATACTTATGTCATTAATTTCATTGTAATAGTGCATAAAATTATATGTCATAAGCAGTCCATTTAGAAATAGTGCTGTTTTTATGTTGCTGCTGCTGCTAAGTCGAGTCAGTTGTGTCCGACTCTGTGTGACCCCATAGATGGCAGCCCACCAGGCTCCTCTGTCCCTGGGATTCTCCAGGTAAGAATACTGGAGTGGGTGTTGGTATTTTATGAAAACTTATTAAAGCTCTCTTTGTCCCTCTTGAGCGTTGGTGTATGGGTTTTTATTGGATTCATTGTCTGAATAAGCTAGGTTTTTAGAACATACAAAATTCACTTTCATCAAAGTCTTGTGACATTGTGCATGATGTATGTTTCATCACTGAAATTTTTATTCCAGCCACAGGACTGATTCATATCCATTAGAACAAGTTTGTCTGTTATAGCTCATCCATAGTTATGCTAGTGAGGTCTACAATATAATCGCTAACTCTATTGCTATTTATAAGGAGATTTTGTAAAGGCCTCTTTACAATCCTCTTTATCCTAGTTATTATGAAAAAAGTTCCCAGGTCTTCCCTGGTGGTTCTGAAGGTAAAGCACCTGTCTACAGTGCAGGAGACCCAGGTTCGAGCCCTGGGTTGGGAAGATCCCCTGGAGGAGGAAATAGCAATCCATTCCAGTACTATTGCCTGGAAAATCCCATGGACAGAGGAGCCTGGTAGGCTAGTCTATGGGATCGCAAAGAGTCGGACATGACTGAGAGACTTCACTTTCACTTTCCCAGGAATAGTCACTCAGTCTGACTTAAACTTGTTTATGTGCTAAGTCTCTTCAGGCTTGTCTACTCTTTACCACCCCTTGGACTGCAGGCAACCCCCGTCCCCAGGCTCATCTGTCCGTGGGTTTCTCCAGGTAAGAACACTGGAGTGGGTTGTGATGCCCTCCTCCAGGGGATCTTCCCAACCCAGGGATTGAACCTGCATCTCTTATGTCTATTGCATTGGCAGACAGGTTCGTTTACTGCTAGCATCACCTTGGTAAACCCTACTTATCCCCCTCCTATTTTCTTTTCCTTATCACTTTGATTGTGTCAATGGACTTCCATAAGCATCATGAACAAGCATTGATTGAGATTGTTTCCCACACATAATGCTCCCCAAGTAGAATTTTGTTATTCAAGTTAAAACTGAGATATAGTTAGATAATATAAAAAACATATCTAAGTCCCCTGAAAGTGCTTTCCTCTCTTCTAAAATGGAAGGAGTGTTTGGGAGGCAAGAAATGCTATAATATGGAAATCACGCTACTAGCTGTACTGATAGAATTCTTTGATAGTCATCACTCCTTATCCACCCCAAACTGGACTGGTGTGACAAAAATAAGTTGGATGGTAGATAAGACATTCGAGGAAAAAGCCATCTGGAAATTTTGAATTTCAGGGAGCCTAGTGCCTCTCCTTCTTCTGAATGCCCATCTTCCACAGGAATCACACATTGTTCTTTCTCAGGAAGCCTTGGGGAGTCATCAAGCAAGAGTAAATACAACTCATTACCAGCTGGATGTAGTCCGTCAAAATATAAGGGGAAATGTCCTTAAGGACATGGTAGCTTCATGAAAAGTTATGAATTGGCAAACATTGAGCTTATCATAATCAGTAACACCCTAAGATGTGGTAACATCAAAGCTGGCAATCAGTGCATGAAAACTACAAATATTTTTTCATGCTGAGTCAAGTAGACTTAGCTTAGAAAGATGTCAGAGATGAAGGAAACAGGCTGTAGTACTACAAACTCCCTTTTTCCTTGTTTTATCTTTACATTTAGTCATCATTGCTAATTCTTTCTACCAAAGTTTGTTTTGTATCAGGTATTATAGTAAACTCAACAGATAGTCAGAATTCACTGTATGATGCAGAGTGCTCAAATCCAATGCTCTGTGACAACCTACAGGGGTGGGATGGGGTGGGAGGTGGGAAGAAAGTTTAAGAAGAGTGGGGGGTCATATGTATACCTATGGTATATATCTATGACTGATTCGTGTTGATATGGCAGAAACCAACACTATATTGTAAAACAATTATACTCCAATTAAAAATAAATAAATAAAAGAAAGAGAAAAACAGAATGATCAGTCCCTAATTAAAGTAAATGACAGCTACCATGGACTATTTAATAGTAATAATATTACAAAATTAATAGTATTTATTAAATACTTACTAGGTAGACTCTGACAATCACTTTACAGAAAGCAAAGTACCTAATTCTCTCAGAAACTTCATCACAACTACTAATGTTACCATAGTGTGAAAAGAATGAGACTCAGTCTTGGAGAAGTTTAAACACTGACCAACATTACACAACCAACAAGCACTGGGAATAAGAGTCAAACCCACATGCACCTGGTTTAGAACCCACATTTATATAATAAAGATTTGGTAGACATTTTGTCTGTGATTTTTTTTAGGGGGGTAGGGTTTAAAGGACCTATTTTGGGCAAGGTTAATGCTTCTTGGTCTGGGTTATTTTTTAATAACTATTGAGGAAACCTCAAACAGTAACAGAATTCCCCTCTACTTATCATCAAGAAGTAGTGGTTTAGTGTTCTTTTATATTATTTTTAGAAATCACTAAAACCATCTGAATTTTACATTTGGCTAAAAGCAAATATGGCTCAATATACATTTGGCTTTCTAATTCCCAATCCAATTAAGGTCAGACTGACACATCAGAAAATAAGAAAACTAAACTACACTCGTCCAATCTGAATCAATAGTATGAATACTTACTGGCTTTAAGTGCTCATGTTGATTTTAAGTGACAGTGTTAATTGATCAAAATAATTAAAATAAGGTTTCTGTAGCCTTTTTAAATTGCAGTTAAAACTTGTATTCATATTTCTCACCATTATATTTTGGGGCATGATGTCAACAAAGGAAACTAGCATGCAGACATCTGATGGACAAATACTGGCAAGTCTAGCTGACAATCCAATGGGATGTGAAAAGAAAAATGAATGAAACAAAACAAAAATGTATCCAGTAGTTCTCATTTGAAAAGGTTTCAGAAAACACAGTCCTCAGAGGAAAGTAATTGCAGACAGATACTTGTGTTTGCAAAAATGTGAAACACCTAGGAAAGGCAAAAATCACTGTTTCTGTTCCTCTGATTTTATATCCTTATTGATCAGAATGCTGTAATTTTCATGGTGCTGGGAGGTGGGGTGGGGGAGGAAGACAAGCAAGTAAGAGTGTAATTACTCAGAAGAGAGGTTTGGGAGCAATTTTTGTAATTCATTACCTAACCCTAGAAGGGACAAAGAGTAATATTCAAAACTGTGTTCACAAGAGATTCACTCTTATTGATTTGATTATATTTGAACACCTTTCCTAAATTACTATTGTCATTGAATCTTATCTGTATAATTATTCTTTAATTTTAAAACTTCCTTTGCATTGGTTAAAGTGAGAAAGCCTCTCCAAAAGTTGAATACTGTTCTTTACTTAAAATGTGTATGTGTGTGTGTGTGTGTGTTATGTTCCATGTGGGGAGAAAATATCATTAAATAAAAATCTTTTGTTCTGTGCTATGAGAGAAGAAATAAGTAAAAGTAGGTGGCTCTTGACAATTTTCAACCAAGCATACCTCTTAAAAATTCAATCTGCCCACATTTGCCTTTTGACTTCTAGATGTTGTCAGTACAGAAGGGACAAATAGAAATAATGATTTTTTTTTTTCTTTTCAGGGTAAATAAACCATGATGTCTTGGGCCTAGGGAGGAGAACAAAACTGTTCCCTTTCTACTTGGTCTATTTGAATGAGATTATTAATTTTCTCTTGTAAATGTATTAACATAGAACAGAACACAAATAATGCAAAAAAAACACACAAAACTTTATCTCTTAATCATGCAGTTGGCAAACCCTCAAATATAAAAATTGTGATGAATATTCTGTTCATTTTTTATTGAGATCCCCCACCTCCAGCCCCAGCACCACAAACAACTGCATGGATTTTATTTCATTTGTTTGTTTATATATATATACATATATATATGTGTGTGTGTATATAAAATATATACACACATATATATGCAATTATATATGTATATATATGTGTGTGTGTGTGTATATATATATAATGTACTTTTAGAAATGTTCAGAATCATAAAGGGATAATATACTAGCTCACTAAATAATTTCATGGTAATTAGAGGAATTAGCTGATATTTTTCTTCCTATGACAGGCAACAAGAAAGTCCCCAGAGGTGAAAAGAAGTAAAGGTGGAAAACCAAGAATTAAGACTGCAGAACCTGTGTGGAAAGGCTACTTGTGGTTCCCTGGTAGCTCAGATGGTAAAGGAGGCTCCATCTGCAATGCCTGGAAAATCCCATGGGCAGAGGAGCCTAGTAGGCTGCAGTCCATGGGGTCGCAAAGAGTCGGACACGACTGAGCGACTTCACTTTCACTTTTCACTTTCATGCATTGCAGAAGAAAATGGCAACCCACTCCAGTGTTCTTGCCTGGAGAATCCCAGGGACAGGGGAGCCTGGTGGGCTGCTGTCTATGGGTCGCACAGAGTCGGACACGACTGAAGTGACTTAGCAGTAGCATCTGCAATGCAGAAAACTATGGGTTTGATCTCTGGGTTGGAAAGATCCCATGGAGATGGGAATGGCTACCCATTCTAGTATTCTTGCCTGGAGAATTCCTACATTTTATGATTTCTCTTTAATGTGAAAAAGGCATAGGTAAGAATATCTTCTTGGATCTTCATGAATTTCTATACCGTTTCTTCCTCAGTATAAATTCTCTTGAAGTGAGGGAAGTGATAGTAAATTATGACAACCATTTTCTTAAGGAAGAGTAAGATATCACTCCAATGATGGAAAAATGCATTTTAATTCTGAAATTTAGTGAAACAAAATCAATGCTTGGGCCTAGAGATGTGAATTTGAATCTCAGCTCCTATACCTATGAACTGTGTGTTCTTGAGAAATTTATACATTATCCATTATCTGAAAAACTGTAGATTAAATTAACTAATTCAAAAGATTTCCTGAGGATAAAATGAAATAATAAATGTAAAAAGGCACCACTGGAAGTATTGAAGCTGTACTGTAAATGTACAAAGTTATCATTCTAATCCCTTTGCTGGATTAGTAATATGGAGCCAGTCTGGATATGTTCTACTGCCTTACATGTGTAAACCTATGTGTGTGTGGATTGGTTAATTTAATAGGATTATAATCTCTAGGGTTATTTCAGAGAAAGCTCCTTCCATTAAAATTAATAATATTTGTACTCCAAATTAAAATTTACACACAAATTTTAATCCTTGGAATTGTCTTCTTAACATACTTTTGGAATATCTGTCGGTGACCAAATTATCTCAGAAACAGTATTCTCAAAAAATCTATCCTAAGTATAACAATTTGATTTACTGAAGTTAATTTAATGTCTGGCTTGCATTTGTAAGTAGGGAGAATTAAAGCTGCAACCTATGAATCTCCAAACATGCATTTTCTTTGGATCAATTAACAATGCCACTAAACTCTGACCCATAGATTTCTATCTTTGCCAACCCAATTTCTGCTATATTAAATGGCATGATGCCAATTGGGCAATAGTTTTGCCTGGAAACATATGACCTCTGGGGAATGGACTGAGACCCCCCTCAATTGAGGACCAGGAAAGCCATCTGTTAGTAGCAGATAATGAAAAATAAAGTCTATCCTGTAAGGCAGGGAGCATTGATTAGATATTTGCTAGGCAAGACCCTATCTATCCCAAATGAGCTTCCAATCTTAATTTGTTTTCTTCACTGTGATCTAAGTCAGAGTCTCAAAAAATGAAAAACTAATGTGATGCTCCGATAGACTTTGATCTAATATTCAGGCTTGTTTAATAATGAAAAATAAAATAAAAACAATTATTTTTGCCTGAACATTGACTTATGCTAAGAACATGCATTTGGAGACAAAAAAAAAAAAAAAA
>SJYQ01002241.1:2371121-2400905 GCA_006410935.1 Redunca redunca
AAAAAAAAAAAAAAAAAAAAACCACTATAGGTTTCTCTAGCATAGTAGTTTTAAGGTACTTCCTTTCTTTGTGCCTGAATGAAGCTGGTCCTTATATTTCCATCATCCTGAAAGTCTTAACTATGGAATAATCACCTATAGCTTGAGTATTTTTTCATATCAGTCTCAGAAGCTTTCTTTTATTCTTTACACTGTACATTATAAATTTTCATTTAAGTAATTAACTAGGGGTCATTAAATTACTTAAATTTTAAAAGGGTCAAGTGCTACATAAATAATAAATAATAAAAATAAAAGTATATTAAAAATGGCCTAGGGCCAAATGTAAGCTTTATGAAAATATATGATGAGAGGAATGATAAACTATAATGTAAATGTAATAATTTACATTACAATAATATGATGTAATATAAAATGCAATGTAATATGATGACCACATCTACTGTTCGGGTTTAAAAATTGATATGATGTTATAGCTCACATTCATAAAACACTTCTACTTTTCAAGCATTTCACACTGAATCTTCAATTCCCTTATACCAAGTTCCTAGAAGAGTTTGGAATACGTTATCAGTAACCATGTTTTAGTCAAAACAACTTTGCAAGGTAGGTATTATTAATAGCTCTATTTCACAGAAGAGAAAAAGCAGAATAAATTAAGAGACTTCCAGTTCCTAGTTTTGAATGTAAGGAACTTGGAAGTCACCACTTTGTCTTGACAACAAATATTGAAAAAAGCTAAATAGACTGAAAAATCTACAGTTCTTCCGGAATTCACCCAAATTCTTGTCCATTGAGAGGTGATGCCATCCAAAAATCTCATCTTCTGTTGTCCCCCTCTCCTCCTGCCCTCAACCATTCCTAGAATCAAGGTCTTTTCAAATGTGTCAACTCTTCCCATCAGGTGGCCAAAGTATTAGAGTTTCAGCTTCAACATCAGTCCTTCCAATAAACACCCAGGACTGTTTTCCTTTAGGATGGACTGGTTGGATCTCCTTGCTGTCCAAGGGACTCTCAGAGTCTTCTCCAACACCACAGTTCAAAAGCATCAGTTCTTCAGTGCTCAGCTTTCTTTAGAGTTCAACTCTCACATCCATACATGACCACTGGAGAAAACATAGCTTTGACTAGATGGACCTTTGCCAAAGTAATGTCTCTGCTTTTAAATATGCTGTCTAGTTTGGTCAAACCATTTCTTCCAAGGAGCAAGTGTCTTTTAATTTCATGGCTGCAGCCACCATCTCCAATGATTTTGGAGCCCAAGAAAATAAAGTTTGTCACTGTTTCCATTTTTTCCCCATCCATTTTCCATGAAGTGATGGGACCAGATGCTATGATCTTCATTTTTTGAAGGTTGAGTTTGAAGCCAGCTTTTTCACTCTCCTCTTTCAAGAGGCTCTTTAGTTCCTCTTCGCTTTCTGCCATAAGGTTGGTGTCATCTGCATATCTGAGGTTATTGATATTTTTCCCAGCAATCTTTTTTAATAAATTCTTCAGATCCATTTTTCTAGATACCATATATGTGCATTAGAATACAATATTTATATTTTTCTTTCTGACTCATATCGCTCTGTATAATAGGTTCTAGGTTCATCCACCTCATCAGAACTGACTCAAATCCATTCCTTTTTATGGCTGAGTAATATTCCATTGGGTATATGTACCACACTTCTTTATCTATTCACTTGTCAATGGGGATCTATGTTGCTTCCTTATTCTAGCTATTGTACACAGTGCTGCAACAAACAATGGGATACATGTGTCTTTTTTAACTCTTGTTTCCTCAGGGGATATGTCTAGGAGTGGGATTGCTGGGTCACAGCAATGGTTTTATTCCTTGTTTTTTAAGGAATCTCCATACCATTTTCCATAGTGGTTGTATCAATACATTCCCACCAACAGTGCAAGAGTGCTCCCTTTTCTCTACACCCTCTCCAGCATTTATTGTTTGTCGACTTTTTGATGATGGCTGTTCTGGCCAGTGTGAGGTGATATCTCATTGTGGTTTTGATTTGCATTTCTCTAATAATGAGTGATGTTGAGCATCTTTTCGTGTGTAGGTTAGCCATCTGTTTGTCTCCTTTGGAGAAATGTCTGTTTAGGTCTTTTCTTCACTTTTTATTGGGTTGTTTGTTTGCCTGGTATTCAGTTGTATGAGCTGCTGCTTGTATATTTTGGAAATTAATGCTTTGTCAGTTGTTTCATTTGCTATATTTTCTCCCATTCCAAAGGTTGTCTTTTCACCTTGCTTATAGTTTCCTTTGCTGTGCAAAAGCTTTTGAATTTAATCAGGTCCCACTTGTTTACTTTTTTTAATTTCCATTACTCTAGGAGGTGGGTCAAAGAGGATCTTGCTTTGATTTATGTCATCGAGTGTTCTGCCTATGTTTTCCTCTAATAGTTTTATAGTTTCTGGTCTCACATTTAGGTCTTTAATCCATTCTGAGTTTATCTTTGTCTATGGTGTTAAGAAGTGTTTTAATTTCATTCTTTTACATGTAGCTATGCAGTTTTCCCAACAGCATTTATTGAAGAGGCTTCCTTTGCCCCATTGTATATTCTTGCCTCCTTTGTCAAAAATAAGGTACCTATACGTGCATGGACTTATTTCTGGGCTTTTTATCTTGTTCCATTGGTCTATATTTTTGTTTTTGTGCCAGTACCATATGGTCTTGATGACTGTACCTTTGTAGTATAATCTGAAGTCAGGAAGGTTAGCTCCTCTAGCTCCATTCTTCTTTCTCAAGACTGCTTTGGCTATTTGGGGTCTTTTGTGTTTCCATATGACTGTGAAAATTTTTGTTCTAGTTCTCTGAAAAACACCATTGGTTATTTGATAGGGATAGCATTGAATCTGTAGACTGTATTTGGTATTATAGTCATTTTCACAATATTGATTCTTCCTACCAAGGAACATGGAATATCTCTACATATGCTTATGTCATCTTTGATTTCTTTTATCAGTGTCTTATAATTTTCTGTCTACAGTTCTTTTGTCTCCTTCAGTTCAGTTCAGTTCAGTTCAGTCGCTCAGTTGTATCTGACTCTTTGCAACCCCATGAATCGCAGCACGCCAGGCCTCCCTGTCCATCACCAACTCCCAGAGTTCACTCAGATTCACGTCCATCGAGTCAGTGATAAAATTCAGCCATCTCATCCTCTGTCATCCCCTTCTCCTCCTGCCCCCAGTCCCTCCCAGCATCAGTCTTTTCCAATGAGTCACCTCTTCTCATGAGGTGGCCAAAGTACTGGTTTCAGCTTTAGCATCATTCCTTCCAAAGAAATCCCAGGGCTGATCTCCTTCAGAATGGACTGGTTGGATTTCCTTGCAGTCCAAGGGACTCTCAAGAGTCTTCTCCAACACCACAGTTCAAAAGCATCAATTCTTTGGTGCTCAGCCTTCTTTACAGTCCAACTCTCACATCCATACATGACCACAGGAAAAACCATAGCCTTGACTAGACGGACCTTAGTTGGCAAGGTAATGTCTTTGCTTTTGAATATGCTATCTATGTTGGCCATAACTTTTCTTCCAAGGAGTAAGTGTCTTTTAATTTCATGGCTGCAATCACCATCTGCAGTGATTTTGGAGCCCCCAAATAATAAAGTCTGACACTGTTTCCACTGTTCCCCCATCTATTTCCCATAAAGTGATGGGACCAGATGACATGATCTTCATTTTGTGAATGTTGAGCTTTAAGCCAACTTTTTCACTCTCCTCTTGTGCTTTCATCAAGAGGCTTTTTAGCTCCTCTTCACTTTCTTCCATAAGGGTGGTGTCATCTGCATATCTGAGGTTATTGATATTTCTCCCAGCAATCTTGATTCCAGCTTGTGTTTCTTCCAGTCCAGCGTTTCTCATGATGTACTCTGTATAGAAGTTAAATAATCAGGGTGACAATATACAGCCTTGATGTACTCCTTTTCCTATTTGGAACCAGTCTGCTGTTCCATGTCCAGTTCTGACTGTTGCTTCCTGACCTGCATACAGATTTCTCAAGAGGCAGGTCAGGTGGTCTGGTATTCCCATCTCTCTCAGAATTTTCAAGAGTTTATTGTGATCCACACAGTCAAAGGCTTTGGCATAGTCAATCAAGCAGAAGTATATGTTTTTCTGGAACTCTCTTGCTTTTTCCATGATCCAGTACACGTTGGCAATTTGATCTCTGGCTCCTCTGCCTTTTCTAAAACCAGCTTGAACAGCAGGAAGTTCACGGTTCACGTATTGCTGAAGCCTGGGTTGGGGAATTTTGATCTTTACTAGTGTGTGAGAAGAGTGGAAGAGTGAAATTGTGCATTCTTTGGCATTGCCTTTCTTTGGGATTGGAATGAAAACTGACCTTTTCCAGTCCTGTGGCCACTGCTGAGTTTCCCAGATTTGCTGAAATATTGAGTGCAGCACTTTCACAGCATCATCTTTCAGGATTTGAAATAGCTCAACTGGAATTCCATCACCTCCCCTAGCTTTGTTTGTAGTGATGCTTTCTAAGGCCCACTTGACTTCACATTCCAGGATGTCTGGCTTTAGATGAGTGATCACACCATCATGATTATCCAGGTCGTGAAGATCTTTTTTGTGCAATTCTTTTGTGTATTCTTGCCACCTCTTCTTAATATCTTCTGCTTCTGTTAGGTCCATACCATTTCTGTCCTTTATCAAGCCCATCTTTGCATGAAATTTTCCCTTGGTGTCTCTACTTTTCTTGATTCTAGTCTTTCCCTTTCTGTTGTTTTCCTCTATTACTTTGCATTGACCACTGTCTCCTTAGGTTGCGTTTATTCCTAAAAAATTAATTCTTTTTGTTGCAATGGTGCATGGGATTGATTTCTATTTTCACTTTCTGATTTTTCATTGTCAGTATATAGAAATGCAAGTGATTTCTGTGTATTGATTTTGTATCCTGCAACTTTGCTAAATTCACTGCTTAGCTCTAGTAATTTTCCAATACTATCTTTAGGGTTTTCTATGTACAGTATCATATCATCTGCAAACAGTGATAGCTTTACTTTTTATTTTCCAATCTGCATTCCTTTTATTTCCTTTTCTTCTCTGACTGCTGTAGTTAGGATCTCCAGGACTATGTGGGATAATAGCAGTGAAAGTGGACACCATTTTCTTGTTCCTGATCTTAGGGGGAATGCTTTCAGTTTCTCACCTTTGAGAATAATGTTTGCTGTAGGCTTATCATGCTGCTGCTGTCACTTCAGTCGTGTCCGACTCTGTGTGACCCCATAGATGGCAGCCCACCAGGCTCCCCCGTCCCTGGGATTCTCCAGGCAAGAACACTGGAGTGGGTTGTCATTTCCTTTTCCAAGGCTTATCATATATGGCCTTTACTATGTTTAGGTACGTTCCTTCTATGCCCATTTTGTAAAGCATTTTAACCATAAATGGATACTGAATTTGGTCAAAGGCTTCTTCTGCATCTATTGAGATGATCATATAGCTTTTTATCTTTCAATTTGTTAATATGGTGTATCACATTGATTGATCTGTGTATATTGAAGAATCCTGGCATTCCTGGAATAACTCCAACTTGATCATGGTGTATGAGCTTTTTGATGTGTTGCTGAATTCTATTTGCTAAAATTTTGTTGGGAAATTTTGCATCTATATTCATCAGTGATATTGGCCTGTAGCTTTCTCTTCTTGTGTTGTCTTTGTCTGATTTTGGTATCAGGGTGATGGTGGCCTTGTAGAATGAGTTTGGAAGTGATCCTTCCTCTGGAATTTTTTTGAAAGAGTTTTAGAAGGAAAGGCATTAGCTGTTCTCTTAAAGTTTGATAGAATTCTCCTGTGATGCCATCTGGTCCTGGGCTTTTGTTTTTTGGGAGATTTTTGACCATAGCTTCAACTTTAGTGCTTGTAACTGGGTTGTTCATGATTTCTATTTCTTCCTGGTTCTGTCTTGGAAGACTGAACTTTTCTAAAAATCTGTCTCTTTCTTCCAGGTCATCCATTTTATTGCCATATAGTTGTTCATTATAGTCTCTTATAATCCTTTGTATTTCTGCATTGTCTGTTGTAACCTCTCCTTTTTCATTTCTAATTTTGTTGATTTGATTCTTCTATTTTTTTCTTGATGAGTCTGGCTGAAGGTTTTTCAATTTTGTTTATCTTCTCAAAGAAACAGCTTTTAGTTTTATTAATCTTTACTATTGTTTCTTTCATTTCTCTTTCATTTATATCGGCTTGGATCTTTATGATTTCTTTCTTTCTCCTAATTTTTTTGTTTGTTTGTTTGTTCTTTTCCCAGTTGTTTTAGGTGTAAAGTTAGGCTGTCTATTTGATGTTTTTCTTGTCTCTTGAGGTAGGATTGTATCACTATAAACTTCCCTCTTAGAGCTGGGTTTGCTGCATCCCATAGGTTTTGAGTTGTCATGTTTTATTTGTCATTTATTTCTAGAAATTTTTTTGATTTCCCTTCTGATTTCTTCAGTGACCTGTTGGTTATTTAGAAACGTGTTGTTTATTCTCCATGTGTTTGTGTTTCTTGTAGTTATTGTTCTTGTAATTGATATCTAGTCTCATGGTGTTGTGATCAGAGAAGATGCTTGATATGATTTCAATTTTCTTAAATTTACTGAGGTTTGGTTTGTGACCCAAGATGTTGTCCAACATGTAGAATGTTCCATGTGTACTTGAGAAGAAGGTGAATTCTTCTGCATTTGGATGGCATGTCCTGAAGACATCAATGAGAGCCATCTCATCTAATGTATTCTTTAAGACTTGTGTTTCCTTATTAATTTTCTGTTTTGATGATCTATCCATTGGTGTGAGTGGGGTATCAAAGTCTCCTACTATTATTGAGTTACTGTCAATTTCTCCTTTTATGTTTGTTAGTGTTTGTCTTATGTATTGAGGTGCTCCTATGTTGGCTGCATAGATATTTTCAATTGATTGTTATGTCTTCCTCTTGGATTGACTCCTTGATCATTATATAGTATCCTTCCTTATCTCTTGTAATCTTTTTTATTTTAAGGTTTATTTTATCTGATGTGTGGATTGCTACACCAATTTTCTTTTACTTCCCATTTGCATGGGATATATTTTTCCATTCTCTCACTTTCAGTCTATATATGTCTTGAGGTTTAAAGTGGGTGTTTTGTAAATAGCATATATATGGGTCTTATTTTTGCATTCAGCCAGTCTGTATCTTTTGGTTGGAACATTTAATCCATTTGCTGCTGCTAAGTCACTTCAGTCGTGTCTGACTCTGTGCGACCCCATAGATGGCAGCCCACCAGGCTCCCCCGTCCCTGGGATTCTCCAGGCAAGAACAATGGAGTGGGTTGCCATTTCCTTCACCAATGCATGAAAGTGAAAGTGAAGTTGCTCAGTCGTATTGGACTCTCAGCGACCCCATGGACTACAGCCTACCAGGCTCTTCCGTCCATAGGATTTTCCAGGCAAGAGTACTACAGTGCCATTGCCTTCTCCGAATCCATTTGCATTTAAAGTTCAGTTCAGTTCAGTCACTCAGTCATGTCGCTCAGTCATGTCTGACTCTTTGCGACCCCATGAATCGCAGCATGCCAGGCCTCCCTGTCCATCACCAACTCCCGGAGTTCACTCAGATTCACGTTCATCGAGTCGGCGATGCCATCCAGCCATCTCATACTCTGTTGTCCCCTTCGCCTCCTGCCCCCAATCCCTCCCAGCATCAAAGTCTTTTCCAATGAGTCAACTTTTCACATGAGGTGGCCAAAGTATTGGAGTTTCAGCTTTAGCATCATTTCTTCCAAAGAACACCCAGGGCTGATCTCCCTCAGAATGGACTGGTTAGTTCTCCTTGCAGTCCAAGCGACTCTCAAGATTCTTCTCCAGCACCACAGTTCAAAAGCATCAATTGTTCAGTGCTCAGCCTTCTTCATAGTCCAACTCTCAAATCCATACATGACTACTGGAAAAACCATAGCCTTGACTAGACGGACCTTAGTCGGCAAAGTAATGTCTCTGCTTTTGAATATGCTATCTAGGTTTCTCATAACTTTTCTTCCAAGGAGTAAGCGTCCTTTAATTTTATGGCTGCAATTACCATCTGCAGTGATTTTGGAGCCCCCAAAAATAAAGTCCGACACTGTTTCCACTGTTTCCCCATCTATTTCCCATGAAGTGATGGGACCGGATGCCATGCATTTAAAGTAATTGATATATATGTTCCTATTGCCATTTTCTTAATTGTTTGGGGTTAACTTTGTAAATATTTTTTTCTTCATTTGTATTTCTTGACTATATAAATCCGTTTAACATTTGTTGTAAAGCTGGTTTGGTGGTACTGAATTCTCTTAACTTTGGCTTGTCTGAAAATCTTTTGATTTCTCCATCAATTTTGAATGAGATCCTTGCTGGGTACAGTAATCTTGGTTGTAGATTTTTCTGTTTCAGTACTTTAAATATATCCTGCAATTCCCTTCTGGCCTGCAGAGTTTCTGCTGAAAGATCAGCTGTTAAGCATATAGAGTTTCCCTTGTATGTCACTTGTTGCTTCTCCCTTGCTGCTTTTAAAATTCTTTCTTTGTGTTTAGTCTTTGTTTGATTAGTATATATCTTGGTGTGTTTCTCTTTGGGTTTTATTCTGTATGGGACTCTTTCTGCCTCTCAGACTTGATTGACTATTTCCTTTTCCATGTTGGGGAAATTTTCAACTATCATCTTCTGGGACCCTTATTATTTGAATGTTGGTGAATTTGATATTGTCCCAGAGGTCTCTGAGACTATCCTCAGTTCTTTTCATTCTATTTACTTTATTCTGCTCTGCAGAAGTTATTTTACCATTTTATCTTCCAGCTCACTGATTCGTTCTTCTGCTTCAAGTAGTCTGCTATCAATTCCTTCTAGGGTATTTTTAATTTCAGTAATTGTGTTGTTTGCATGTTTAGTCTTTAATTCTTCTAGGTCTTTTCTAATTGATTCTTGCATTTTCTCTATTTTGGTTTCAAGGTTTTTTTTATCATCTTTATTATCATTATTCTGAATACTTTTTCAGGTAGTTTGCCTGTTTCCTCTTCATTTATTTGGACTTCTGTGTTTCTGGTTTGTTGTTTCATTTGTGTAGTATTTTCTGCCTTTTCATTTTTTTTTTTTTTAACTTATTGTGTTTGAGGTCTCCTTTTCCCAGGCTTCAAGGTTGAATTCTTTCTTCCTTTTGGTTTCTTCCCTTTAAATTTGGNATTTTTTTTTTTTTTAACTTATTGTGTTTGAGGTCTCCTTTTCCCAGGCTTCAAGGTTGAATTCTTTCTTCCTTTTGGTTTCTTCCCTTTAAATTTGGCCCAGTGGTTTGTGTAAGCTTCTTATAGGGTGAGATTTGTGCTGAATTTTGTTTGTTTGCTTGTTTTTCCTCTGATGGGCAAGGCTGAGTGAAGTGGTACTCCTGTCTGCTGATGATTTGGTTTGTATTTTTGTTTTATTTGTTTAGATAAGGCATCCTGCACAGGGTGTTATTGGTGGTTGTGTGATGCCAGGTCTTGTATTACAGTGGTTTCCTTTGTGTGAATTCTCACTACTTGATTCCCCCTAGGGTTAGTTCTCTGGTAGTCTAGGGTCTTGGATACAGTGCTTCCACTCCAAAGGCTTAGGGTTTGATCTTTATTGAATGACAAAGATGACTGCTGGCTTTCACTGGAGCCCAGAGAAGGAAGGATCCCTCGGTAGTTTTAGGTTGTAATTCAAATAGTTTTGGTCCTTGAGATAACTGAAATTCCATTGACTTGTATTTTCAAAGTCCCAAGGTAGTTGCTCTGACTTCTGCCATCTGGTCTCCATTTCAGGAGGGTAGAAACAGAAAGGGGGAAAGGACTTCCCAGCAATCTTGATTCCAGCTTGTGGTTCTTCCAGCTTGTCATTTCGTATGGTGTGCTCTGCATATAAGTTAAATAAGCAGGGTGACAATATACAGCTTTGATGTACTCCTTCCCCAATCTGGAAGCAGTTCATTGTTCCATGTCTAGTTCTAACTGTTGCTTCTGGTATTCTTTTCTCTTTAAGAATTTTCCATAGTTTGCTGTGATCCACACAGTGTAAGGCTTTAGTGTAGGCAATAAAGCAGTAGATGCTTTTTTGGAATTCCCTTGCTTTTTCTATGATCCAGTGGAATGTTGGATAAAGAATATCTACCAAAAACAAACAAACAAACAAACCTAGAGTTAAAATTATACTTATTCTAAGAAACTCAAAGCTTTTCCAGTAAGATCAGCAATCAGCGAAGGATGTGCTCTCTCACCATTCCTTTCTCACATTGTGCACTAAGCTATTTGCCTTGTCGCACAAACAATTTTGGTGAAATCCTGGATGTAAATATAAGTCTGACTGCAAAGGACACTTACTTATCCCACTATACACTGTTACTTTATAGTAACTCACTAGATACATAGTACATACTATTCTCACCTAATCTCCATGTCACACTTTTTTGAGCAAGTTGTTGAGTAAACTGTCAATTAATAGTCACATAACTATAGTTTCATCCTATGAATTATTTTATACCACTGTATTTTATTTGAGTTACAAAATACATAAAATAATATTAATTCTGATCCTTAAATCACTGAATAAAAATATTTTTCTTTTAAAATAGTAGATTTCAGAGAAACAGTGGAAGAATATTAATAGTAACAAGAAATAAGTATATTGGGGAAATTGAGGAATGTGGAGAAAATCAGTGTGACTGGCATAGAAGAGTAAGGAGAATAGTAATGAAATGGCTAAGAGGAAGCCATAGATCAGAGGATGTGAAGCTTTAAACTTTGCAAGACATAAGTAAGTTGAATTTCATTGCAAGTGAGAAGGGAAACTATTAGGAGATTTTTCCTAAATTCAGACAACCACACACACTGCTGGTTGTGTTGAGAATGCTTTGTGGGATTGGGGGAGGAGTACACCAGAGTAAAAGTGTAAATAATTTTTAGAACCCATTAAAATAGCACATTTTTAAGATAATGCAATTGGGATAGGTTTGTAGCAGATTAGATGGTGAGATGTAGCAATATTTTAGACATATTTTGAAAATAAAATTAAAAGCATATCTTAATAGGTTTCATGTAAACTGTAAGAAGGTCCCCAAGGAAGACAATCAAAACAAAGCATATGAGCTTCCCTGGAAGTCCAGTGATTGAGACTCCACACTCCCAGTGCAGGGGACATGGGTTCAATCCCAGATTGGGGAACTAGGATCTTGTATGTTGCATCACATGGCCAAAAAAAAAAAAAATCCTAATAAACCACTTTAAAATTCTGTTTTAATTTTTTTTAATAATAAAATAGAGTACAGAATCCAGTCAGTTAAGAAGGAAGGTGAGAGAATGGAACCATGCCATTAACATCAGTTCAGTTCAGTTCAGTCACTCAGTCATGTCCAATTATTTGCAACCCCATGAATCGCAGCACACCAGGCCTCCCTGTCCATCACCAACTCCCAGAGTTCACTCAAACTCATGTACATCGAGTTGGTGATGCCATCTAGCCATCTCATCCTCTGTTGTACCCATCTCCTCCTGTCCCCAATTCCTCCCAGCATCAAAGTCTTTTCCAATGAGTCAACTCTTCACACGAAGTGGCCAAAGTATTAGAGTTTCAGTTTAGCATCAGTCCTTCCAATGAACACCCAGGACTGATCTCCTTTAGAATGGATTGGTTGGATCTCCTTGTAGTCCAAGGGACTCTCAAGAGTCTTCTCCAACACTACAGTTCAAAAGCAGCAATTATTTGGTGCTCAGCTTTCTTCACAGTCCAACTCTCACATCCATACATGACCACTGGAAAAACCATAACCTTGACGGTTCTAGACGGACCTTTATTGGCAAAGTAATGTCTCTGCTTTTGAATATGCTATCTAGGTTGCTCATAACTTTTCTTCCAAGGAGTAAGCATCTTTTAATTTCATGGCTGCAATCACCATCTGCAGTGGTTTTCATGCCCCCCAAAATTAAGTCTGACGCTGTTTCCACTGTTTCACCATCTATTTGCCATGAAGTAATGGGACCAGATGCCATGATCCTAGTTTTCTGAATGTTGAGCTTTAGGCCAAATTTTTCACTCTCTTTCACTTTCATAACAAAAGTAAACACCAAAAACGGAGGTGCTGATAGGTCTCATAAAAGTCAAAGAAATAATGGTGTGGATACTTTGGATACTAGAAAAAGTAAGTTGGGAGAAGAGGAGATGATGGCCTGCATGGCTGATTCATGTTGACATATGCAAGAACCAATACACTATTGTAAAGCAATTATCCTCCAATTAAAAATAAATTAATTAAAAAACGATTTTGGAAAATGAGCAGTCTGTATCAGGTTATGATTTGGGGGTGATAAGGGAATGGGTTGCTAAGGCAATATCACAGAAAGGTAAAAATAGGATAGAAAGCTGAGATATTAAGAATCCCATGCATTAGGTATGTTATAAACATGTAAAAGACACTATATGCATTAAATTCAATACAGAATATGCCACAGTGTCATTCTGTGAGCTAAAACCTAAGTTCTTCAANTGAGCTAAAAACTAAGTTCTTCAACTAATAGCTAGGAGTGACTGGGAATGCTAGAGATGTTAGCTCCCAAATGAAGTGGCATAACATGGCAGGAAATTCAAAAGATCTGGGTTTTTGTTTTTCCTATTGTTAGTATTTATTTTAAGAAAGAAAAGGAAGGGACTTCCCCAGTGGTCCAGTGGTTAAGATTCCACACTTCCAATGCAAGGGGTGTAGGTTCAATCCCTGGTCGGGGAACTCACATGCCACCGGCATGGCAAAAATAAATAAATAAATAAAATAAAAAATTTAAAAAAAATTAATTAAAAATTAAATAAATAAGAAAGGAAAAGAAAATGATTGAGAAGCTTCTGCAATTAGTAGGGAAGATATCTGTAAGTTTCACAGGAGGAATAAAGTCCCCTACTACTTGAGAAGGCTGCAAGGAAGATGGTAACTTTGGTAGATTAATAGGTTTCAATTAAGAAACAGAGGTAAAGAGAACAGAGAGCAAAGGAACTTTTAAAAGAGTTCTAGTGAGTATGGCAACAGTCATTCTGGCAGAGGAGTGAGAGATATGCATCATGAATAAAACTTGATTATGGCCTGTACAGAACAGCATGAGTATTCAATTTTNTATGGCAACAGTCATTCTGGCAGAAGAGTGAGAGATATGCATCATGAATAAAACTTGATTATGGCCTGTACAGAACAGCATGAGTATTCAATTTTGCATACTGTTAGAAAGTCCAAAAGGACTGAATTTCACTAAGTGACTGAGATACAGCCGCATAAGACATGACAATCTCATAGAAGAAGGTGGACAGTTATTTTAAGCCAGAGTCCTAATTATTTAGCCCAAAGAAATAGAAGACTCATAGAAATTCAAGTTTCTGAACAGAGTCAAGGAAGAAATGAAAATACATTTCAGCTTGGACCTGTCAAAGAGTAACCAAGGACTGTTTAGTCATTAAAAAATCAACTTGAATATATGAGTCATCAATATTATTGGGCTGTTACACAAAATTTACACACAGATGTGAGGCTATGTATTTGGACTATTTTCATGAAACAAAGGAAGAAAAAGATTGATAAGAGAGGGTAGAGAAAAGAAGGGGATAAAACTTTAGATAATCTGGGAATGGTGAACCTTGATTGGTTTTCATTTGGGGATAAATAGGTTAGCTGTCATCTATCAAAGATAATCTGGAGTGTGTCCCTGAGAAGACTGACTCAGATACTGACAGTGAATCCCTGGAGCACCATGACAAGCTGTCTCTGCACAGCGCCAACTAGGGTCCTTCCACTGGGACCTGCTCCATGTCATTCTGGGTCTGTGCCATGTCTTACAAAATGACTCAGATCCTAATGACTCTTCCTGCCAAAAGAAGTTTGAGAAACCTCTATATCACAACATTACAGCAGAGAACTGAGAGAGATACAAAGCTGAAATGTTATGGAAAATCATACAAAACTTTCTCCCACAATTAGAAGCAGCATGTGTTTGCAGGCCAAGGAGATACTTATCCACCAGGTTTCTAAAATCTATTCTAAAAGTTTAATAATCATATTACATACTGTGTCTAATGATATAATAGACAGTGTATCATTTTCATGCTTTATCATCACTCCCACTGTATCCCTGGCTATGTGCTTCTCTTCTAAGTCCATAAAAAGAGGAAAAGTTTGAAAAGGGAGGAAGACTCCTTTTAAGGAAATCCCTAGAAACAACTTGTGTCTCATTGGCTTTCACTGGGGTGGCTGTCTATTTTGAATCAATAATACAAAAGATATTTCCCTGATTAGTTTAGGACACAGCAAACCAATCCACAGTAAACCAATGGTGAAGACACTTTTGTCCAAGAATGGGGACTCCTCAAGAGAGATGTGGACATCTGAATAATATCAGTGAAATAAGTAAGAGAAGAAGAAATTGACAATGGGAAGAGAAGCATGTGTACTTAACCAAACAGGATACATAGCAGAAAATGTCAAATATAACTATGTTCCAAGAATATTATTCATATGGTAAACATTGAATGTACTTGTACATTTCCATGATAATCAGTGGGGTAAAATAAGAAATCAGCTGAGTATTTTCATGGTTAATAAAAATGCCTTAGACTTGCTGTTATTTTTCATTTGCTCAGTTATGAAAGACTCTTTGTGATCCCATGGACTGCAGCATACCAGATATCCCTATCCTTCACCATCTCCCAGAGTTTGCTCAAACTCATGTCCATTGAGTTGGTGATGCCATCAAACCACCTCATCCTCTGTCATCTGATATGACTCAGTGAAGAATCGTGTGTACATTGAGCACTCAGCTTTCCAGGTTTTGTCATTACATGATAGCCTCAAAGAGTAAAAATAAAACCAGGTGACTCCCTTTCTTCTGAGTTGTTACTTATAACACTCTACTCATCTGGATTGTTACTGATACTACTCTATCCAAGTTCAGGGTTAGCAGTTTGGCTACTTTAAAATAAAAGAATAGATTGGTTTTGAATAATCCCTAGGACTGAACACAACAACCAAATGCAAATTTGTCTTCTTAACTAGGTGATGTGTATGTGTGGCGGGGGGGAGGTGTGTGGTGGGGGTGGAGTGTGGTGATAGCAGTAAGTCCTTTCTTAGAAAAGGACACTATGATCTCAAAGGCTTCCAGTCTGGATAGTTTATGTGTCTAAGGAATTTGTTTCTTTCCTACAGTAATCAGCTATGCTAGGTTCAAGCAACACACTCACAAAAATGTAGATTTCAGTTAAATCCCCCCATACACCAAACTCCCAGCAGGATCTCTTGGGTCATGAAGAAAAGAAATATAAATGCAAACCAAACAGATTTGCTTAAAGGTATTTTTGCTATAAAGAGAAAAGAGGAGGAGAGGCAAAGAGAAAAGCCATAGAAATAACTCTGTATTACTACCCATAACTAGCTTGTTAGAAGGTTTTCCTCCTGTCAAACACACTGAGTCCATGACCAAGTAGGCAGAGCATTGCCGTTAAAGAAATTTGATTCTAGAAAAAACGTTCCTAGCAAAGACCTTTCGTAGGACTCACTTTGGTGCTAATGTTTAGTTCTACAGAGACCAATAAGCTCACTTTCAGTCTCAAACAGAATGAAAACAATCTTTTTTTCATTCTATTTTCATCTTCGCAGATGCTTATTAAACGCAGACTATTGCCTGGTCACCAGGCTTGTCAGCTTTCCTCCTAAAGATGGAGCCAATAAAGAGTAGAGAGGAAAAATGTACATTTTCTCAAGTACTTCTCAACTTGCTAAATCTGAAGTCCTGTGAAAAGACTAAAAAAAAAAAAAAATTGACTCTAACTTGAGTCCTGGAAAATCAAAGCCTCCTTAGTGCCTTGGTGGTTCCTATTGTTTATGAGAAGCGAAGAGTGAAGTAATATGAAGTGTAAAATATTCCTTGGGAGAAGCTTTTTTGTCTTGGCAATTTTTGTCTTCCTCCTTTTGGTGGTGGGAGTGGATGTTGAGGTTTTTCTGAGGCAAGGCATATTTTTGGGTAGCCAGATTTTGCAGAGAGCTCATTTAAATCATAGACCTCCTAGCACATGGCAGGTAGGCAAGTTATGAGGAACAGAAAGGATAAAATAGGCTTCAGGAATTTCTTACCATCTTGGTATGCTTTTAAAACCTTCTGCTTGGGGAGCCAACTCTTTCTAGTACAAAGCCATATTGCTGTGATGCAGTTCTTCTATATCATATTGAGAGAGAGAAATAACTGGATATGGATCAAACAGAAAAGAAATAAATCACTGAGGTTGTGGGGTCAACAGCTCCTTGAAAATAGTAAAGTAACCCTTTTAAATCATCATTTAAGATTTCTGTCATTGATTTAGAAAATTTAAATCTTACATCATCTATAAGAATTAGAAGGCAGAAAGGAGAAAAAAGTGGAATCAGGAAAACCAATTAACAACATTTTACAGTCTGAACAAGATAACAGTTTAATCTAAAGGAGTTGAACTGCGGACAATAAGAATGTATGATTTTGAGAGATAGTTAAAAGACAAAATTTCTAATACACAGAATTGTGAGGAATCAATTGCTAGAATTTTAATGAGACAAGACCAGAAAACACATAACCCTTTATATCTATGATACATATTTACAAAGGTCCATCTGCATAAAAAAGTTCAGATATCTGTAGGTTTTCATATTCAAATGCGACCTTCACAAGTTCCAATTCACTTTTATTCTTCCAACAGTTAAAATCTAACTGTCCCAACTTATACGAACAATTTCAAAGTGGATTCACTTTACTACATTTATATGGAATACTAGCCCTGGAATGCTCTTTATAGGAAGTTTAATAGCAATGTGTTTCTTCCCAAAGTAGTGCCGGGCTACACTCTTAGACAGTGACAAAAGTCTGGAAAATTCACACATTCAATTACTTTGAATTCAATTATTGTCACTCTCAGTGCTTCTGTAAGAACATCGACCTAAAATGTTTAGGTATTTTTTAAACGATAGACCAAACAGTCTGTACTGGATAGACTAGAAATGAAGAAGTTTGAGAGCTGACTCTTTAAACAGAAGAAAGGAGAAATGCCCACAAGTGGAAGTGAAAATAAAGACATGATCAAGCTTGCCATTTGGGTAAAGAGAGCTGTGTGGTCAGAGGTTAGAATACTTGAAGTAATATCTCTGGAAGAGTAAAATTTAGATAACAAAGGAAAACAATAGATAACAAAATTAAAAAGTAGACATCTGAAGGTGACTGAAATAAAAAAAATGAGAAGGTCCTTGGCAGCCAGGACATTAAGAAAAACAAGAGGCCAAAATATTAAAAGGATTATTACCCATATAGACTTGACTTCAATAAGTTATATGTGCTTTAGTCAAATAGCATGAACAGGTTCTTGATATATTGTTGAGACTGAATCTAGGACACAGAAAGTGAACACAACTAGGTGGGTAGGTAGGGAATTGAATGTAGCAGAATTTTATGTATCTCAAAGGAGCAGATTTGTTTTTAATAAATCAAGATAGAAAAGTAGTAGCCCAAAAATATTCATGAAGATCAACCTGCTGGGAAGCAAGTACACTCTGGATTAAAAATAATAATAATAATAAGATTGAGAGAATAACTTTAAGATCTCTGGTAGATCCATTCTCCTTTAAATGTGATTATATCTGACTTCTTAGCTTTACTTTTTGATCATCTAATCTGATCTTTCCGATCAGAGACATCTAATGCCTAATCCCACCAACTATGTCATGCTTTCATTCATATATTTAGCCTTAGCTGTGTTTATAGTACCTACTCCTGGGCTTCCCAGGTGGTTCAGTGGTAAAGAATCCACCTGCCAATGCAGGAGAAATGGGTTCAATCCCTGGATCAAGAAGATCACCGGGAGAAGCAAATGACATCCTACTCCCGTATTCTTGCCTAGAAAATCCCATGGACACAGAAGCCTGGCTGGCTATAGTCCATGGGGTAGCAAGAGTCAGACATGACTTAGCAACAAAGCAGCAACATAGTACTTACTCTATAGTATTTATGAGGTTCAATTTGACAAATTAGACACTTTTAGGGCCCTGCTCAGATGTAACTTACTTGTAGATTCCCAACCTTCTCCTTTCCTACAGTCATCAGTCTATCACCAGGTACCAGCAGATCTGAGAGCCCCTGTCCACTCATGTCTGTGGTGTTTTAACATAGTTCCATTAACCCACTTTCTCCATTCTGGAACAGATTATTTTTAATATGTTTTACTCTCCCACTAAATTAGCAATCACGTTGAGGGCAAGATTCATGCCTTATTGACCTTTGTATTATTTTTGGCACCTAACATGAAGAACGGCACAGGATAAACAGCAATAAATGATTGCTGGAATAAATTGAATTGTTGGAATGTTTTGTTTTTCCCTAAGCCACTTTCCTGTGCCATGTAAAAAACACAGAGTTCCTTGTCCTTTGGCAATGGTATATTTCATATGCCCAAGAGATTTAAAAGCTTACAGCATACAGCCAAAATGAGAAGACTCATTACAGTACTGCATTATAGCTACTAAGTCATATTTTGCAACCATACTGTGCCACCAATATAATTGGAAGATATTGAACTTTCATTAGTTAGGGAAGCCAGCCACCCTTTAATTGTCATTATTTTAATTTTTTGCTGACTATAATAGCCTCTTGAGATAGACATCTCATTTCTGTGACAGACCTGAGGGTCACCAGCGGTGTAATTTTATTCCTCTATAGTTGACTGCAGCTCAGAATAATATTCAACATTTAATCCATTCTTACTTTTCATTAGCAACTTTAGTCAAGTACAAATTAAGAGTGTCTCATTTTAAAATCACGATTTCTCAGTGTTGGAGGAGTGGGAATTTATTATTACCCATGGGATGTTTGAATTTCTCCCCCATAATCCCACCCTTTGTGTTAACTCCTGTGGGCAAGCATCTAGAATGAGAAAGAATTCTCTGCATCCTTAAGACAGTTGATTTTATATTTTTTGAAACTTTAATATTTCTCTTTTGGCTGAAATGAATACCACAATAGTTCTATGTCTACACTTATGCCACATGGTCCTTTGCTTAATTCCTTTTATAATGTTGGAAAACAATTATTATATTGTTCCACAGGACTTCTTATAGCCAGGCTATTTATGCTCAGTTTTCTAACTTTTTCCATATTACACTCTTTGGTATCAATTTATTATCTTGATTATTCTCTCTCCCATCAATATGTCTATAACCCTGAAGATAAGCCACCCAAAACTTTAAGGTGGTTTCTATGGGATAAAGGAAAACCAGAGCATTACTCTCCTGTTGCAGATAATTTTATAATTGGTTGCGTGCAGACTAGGGCTTCCCAGGTGGCTCAGTGGCAAAGAACCCATCTGCCAATGCAGGAGATATGACACGTGGGTTCGATCCATGGGTCGGGAAGAACCCTTTGAAGGAGGACATGACAACCAACCCCAGTATTCTTGCCTGGAGAATCCCACGGACAGAGGAGCCTGGTGGGCTATAGCCCAAAGGGTCGCAAAGAGTCCAGTGCAACTGAGTGTCCATGCATAGACACACATGTGCAAACTAATTTTTTTTTTCTGGTAATAGGTAATGATATAACACTTTTTTATACTTGGCATGGTATTTTAGTCCTTCATACTTACAATATGAAAAATAAAATGTAAAATGACTACATTTAAATAAATCAGCTCACATCTCTATTATCGTATTACCCATGGTGCCTGAATTGACCTATAATTAAACAAAAGTAAAGCAAACTTATCTCCATAATTTTCTTTGCTTTTCTTTCTTTCTTATTGGAGCATAATTCTGTTAAAATTTGTTAATTGTAAATTTCTGCTGTGCAGCAAAGTGATTCAGTTACACATATATATTCATTCTTTTTAAAATCTTCTTTTTCTTCATGGTTTATCATAGGATTGAATACAGTTCTCTGTGCTCTACAGTAGTACCTTGTTCTTTATCAGTTCTATTTCTGATACTCAAAATCGTTGCCTGTTATATCTGTTGACTTAAATGTAGTTCACAGTTGGTGCTTTTGAGCACATTTATCTTATGTATCCAGCATATCACCCACCATGCTGAGCTGCAACTTCTCTGTAAGTGTCTCTCTGAAAATAGGTTCTGCCTGCCTCAATCCTGGAGCTTGTCTTATTCAGTTCTGTATTCCCAGCACCAAACACAATGCTATTTGTTGAATAAATGTTGATTTTTGTACACAAACAACATTGGTTATTGTGTTAATGTATCCATGTAATATGAAACATACATACAAAACTTAACTGCACTCAGAATATCTAAGAATGCTGCCAGGTGGAAGGAGGATTAAGTATATTCTACAATAGCAGCAACAGACAGTAGTCCAATAAGGAAAATTACACAGAATATGTTTTAATTTTTATTATTACATATTGGCAAATAATTTTCAATAATCCTCACTTGCATAACATTCAAGGCAATCTAGCACATTTGTAATTTGCATTT
The DNA here is from genome assembly GCA_006410935.1 of Redunca redunca. Classification (NCBI taxonomy): domain Eukaryota; kingdom Metazoa; phylum Chordata; class Mammalia; order Artiodactyla; family Bovidae; genus Redunca; species Redunca redunca. The sequence continues at coordinate 2,391,584 of SJYQ01002241.1, forward strand.
ATAGTTGCAAAATCCACTATTACTTTATGATTTTACACCAATGTCCCCTATGAGAAGCTAAAAGAATTTAACTTACTGGCTGCTGCTGCTGCTGCTGCTAAGTTGCTTCAGTCGTATTGGCACATATGCCCATATAATGGTGCATATGTTCACATAAGGCACTCATAAATGAGGAGTTTGAGGATGAGGAGCCTGAAGAATCTCAGTGAAAGTCACTCAATGTGTCTGACTCTCTGTGACCCCATGGACTATACAGTCTATGGAATTCTCCAGGCCAGAATACTGGAGTGGGTAGCCTTTCCCTTCTCTAGGGGATCTTCCCAACCCAGGGATCGAACCCAGGTCTCCCACATTGCAGGTGAATTCTTTACCAGCTGAGCCACAAGGAAAGCCAAGAATACTGGAGTGGGTAGCCTATTCCTTCTCCAGGGGATCTTCCCGACCCAGGAATCAAACCAGGGTCTCCTGCACTGCAGGTGGATTCTTTACCAACTGAGCTATCAGGGAAGCCTGTGAGGAATCTCAGATGCCACCCTCTATCAGAATCTGCATTTTAAGACCATCCCAGAGGTTTCACATGCACATTAAAATTCTAGTGCATATTGGTGGTCACTGTAGCATCCATTTCATCTTTTCCATGAATGTTCATCATTTTGATTTGGAAAATCACATGAAAAGTGAAAGTGAAGTCACTCAGTCATGCCTGACTCTTCACAACCCCATGGACTGCAGCCTACCAGCCTCCTCTGTCCATGGGATTCTCCAGGCAAGAATACTGGAGTGGGTTGCTATTTCCTTCTCCAGGGGATCTTCCTGACCCAGGGATCGAACCCAGGTCTCCCACATTGCAGGCAGATGCTTTAACCTCTGCACCACCAGGGAAGAAAATAACATAGATTCAGCAAAAAAAAAACAAAAAACAAACAAACAAAAAAAACAAAAACAAAGAAAAACACTGTACCTAGCTACTCAGTCCACAATAAACTAAATCCCTCATCAGAGTGAGTCTCTGGATTTTTGCTGATAAGATGGGTTTAAAAAATTTTTTTTCCACTGTCAATTGATTAAGAGGGAGTTGTTGTCGTTACTTAGAAGTTAAGTTGTGTGCAATTCTTTGCGACCCCATGGAATATAGCCACCAGTCTCCTCTGTACATGGAATTTTCCAGGCAAGAATACTGGAGCGGGTTGCCTTTTCCTATTCCAGGAGATCTTCCCAACCCAACATCCAACCCACATCTCTTGTATCTCTTGCATTGGCAAGTGGATTCTTTACCACCGGGCTACCTTGTATGAGGGCTTAAATACAGTGACTTCAGACCCTGGAAAGATGGAGACCTGATTATTTAAGAAACAGTGGGACATATTTGAGAATTCCTCCTAAGAGAAAATTCCTAAGAAGAATCGTGTGTATGTGTTTGTGTGTGTGTGTAGTTGGTTTTTGCCAGGGAGAGAACAGTTGTGTGACTTGGATTGAATAATCAGATTTTGAAGACCACTTTGGATACCTGGTTGAGATATAATTAAAAGAACAACAAAACCTAAGGCAGAGGGGCCATTTGCAAGTGAATTTCTGGAGGATACAACTAGAGATGTAGTTAGTTTAGACCTGAGTGATGGGTACGTGACTGTTATCAGCTCGCTCTCTTTCTCTCACTTTAGGATGTGGCCACCACCTTGTTATTCCCACTTGTCTGGAAGAGTTTTCTAAATGTTGAATTATTCACGATACAGTCTATTGTATTCTGAGTTCCAGTCCCTGAAGGATTAGACTCAGCTGCAGTAGATTTTAAAGAATTTTTCTTTTCTGGTGAATGGATCTTAGAAGGATTTTTTTTTTAATTGGTGATTTTAAAAATGGAATTATCTTTAAAAAATTACTGGAGTATAGTTGCTTTATAATGTTGTGTTAGTCTCTACTCTACGACTAAGTACATCAGCTGTATGTATACATATATCCCCTCACTTTTTGGATTTCCTTCCCAGTTAAGTCACTACAGAGCATGGGAGTTCCCAGATGGCTCAGTGGTAAAGAATCATCCTGCCAAATCAGGAGACACAGGAGATGTGGGTTTTATCCAAGGGTCAGGAAGATTCCCTGGAGGAGAAAATGGCCACCCATTCCAGTATTCTTGCCTGTAAAATCCCATGGACAGAGGACCCTAGCAGGCTACAGTACATGGGGTTGCAAAGAGTTGGATGAGACTGAGCAGGCACACAAGCCCTGTGCTATACCGTAATTTCATGTTAGTTATCTATTTTATGCATGCTATTAATTTATATGCATCAGTCCCCATCAGCCAACTCCTCCCTTCGGCCTCACTCTCCTTTGGTGTCCATACATTCATTCTCGACATTTATGTCTCTATTTCTACTTTGTGAATAAAATCGCCTATACCAGTTTTTTCAGCTTCCACATATATGTGGTCATATACGGTATTTGTTTTTCTCTTTTTGATGTAGTTTACTTGCATGAGAGTTAGAGGGGATTTTTAAGCCTCTGAAAAGTTCTGCACTGAAGACTCATGTACAATGATCTCACATGAGCCTTAAAATTTCCCTAGAAGCCCAGGCATCTCTAGGCATCGATGGGGATTTCCGCATTTAATTTCTCATTATTCAGACGCTCCTCAGAGGACATGGTATATTTGTTTATTTTTGTTTATCTTGTGTTTGCTTCTAAATAGGAGGCACCATCGAGGAAGCAATAAAGTGACAAAACTGTTCTGCCAAAATAATTGACAAATTAATAGTGCATTAACTAAAGTTGCTCCAAATGCTTTCACTCAGCAGATGCAGTTTGCTTTTAGGGGAAAAGAATAATTGTGTAGCTGCCATAAAAATTATCAGCACACAAAGAGGGCAAAACTGGTTGCTGTTTCTCTATGTTTTTGAGAAAATAAGCATGGTTTAAAATTACATTAAAGTGTGCAGCTCCGATGCTGTCGTGTTTCTGTGGTCTCTGAAAGGCCCACTCAAAACCGTAAATGAAGAGAGAGACCATATAACAGAGAAAGTGCCCATCTGGGACTGGTGAAGAAAATATCATATACCCCTTCTTTCCATGTACTTATGCCTTTCAAGAGAATGATTTTTAGTTTCTATTTTTCTGTATGAAAGGACCATGAAAGTGTTAGACCAACTTTGTATATACACTGAATTTTCTGTCTAAATACTAATATTTTCTGTCCCAGAATTTAAATGTAATAACTAGCTTGTTTTATTAATTCAGTGATGAAATTCCTTTAAATTGAAGGACAGACAGACAAATAGAGACAGAAAGAATGAATGGGATGAAAGAGTAAATATTTGCAGCCCACAGTCAGACATTTTTATCTTCTAACAGTTGAAAAGGGAGAAAGACCTTTAATATAAATAAGCTTGGTCTCTAATTATTAGGGAGCAAGGTATTGGCTTTTGAAAGTTATCCCAACCTTAAAATACATTTTAAGTTTTTAAGTTAAAAGTAGTCTCATAAACTTAAAAGATTCATGCATTTCTTAAAAAATCCTTTTTATGATTATTCAGGCTAATTTCAGGTCTAAAATAATATTCAGCAGAGTTTGAGACTGTCTTTTGATATCTTTTCTTATTTGTTTAAATTAAAATAGAAGGAGACGGGAAAAAACAAAAATAGTATTTATGCATTTCTCACTAGGCTAAGCTTTTTATATTTGTTATACAATCTTCATAACAATCTTGGTTTATTATTATCTCAATTTAAAGAATAAGAAAACTGAGCCTTAGAAAAGTGAATTATCTCTCTCTGGTCACACAGTTCCAAAGGTGTAAAGCAATAAAGTTGGATTTGAATTTAGATTTGTTTTTTAAAGTCCTACACCACCCCCACTTTGTTTTTTGGTTGCTTAGGCTAAGCTGGATCCAGAAGAGCTCTCATAAAGAAAAATCTATACATTTAAGACATGAAACAATACTGAGAGTGTTGCTATTAACTGAACAATTATGTCCAATAGAACAACCATCTTTCTTCTTTAGACTTCCAAGAGTTTCTTTTACTGTGTGATATTGGACAACATGCCATGAAGATAAAATTTTCATTTTGGCTGACCAGTAACAGCCAATATTATAATTTCATTCCACCAGTGATTTAAGAATTAGCTTTATTTAAGAACTAGCTTTCCTTTATTTGGAATAACAAGAAGACAAAAAATAATTCAAAGCACAATTCTTTTCCCAGGAAAGCTCAATAACTAGCTGGAACAAATATGGTGTACAACTATGCAGAAAATCATCATAGTAGTAGCCAAAATATCAACCAGAACTTCATAGTCTATAAGGTGATTTGCAATAAGTATAAAAGACCGCTGGATTTTTGCAGTGGAAAACTAGGTATTTTTAATCCACATACCTTTCCTGTTTATCTGATTCCAATCTTTAACTGACTCTGAACAGTTTACAAGTTATAGGTAATTTTTAAAATTATTTTTTATTGAAAGATAGTTGATTTACAATATTGTGTTAGTTTCTGATGTTCAGCAAAGTGATCGTGCATGTCTCCACNGATTCAGTGATACATATATATATATATAATTTTTAAAATTCTTTTCCATTATAGTTTATTACAATATATTGAGTTCCCTGTGCTGTACAGTAGGACCTTGTTCACCTATTTTATATATAGTAGTGTGTCTGCTAATCCCAACCTCATAATTTATTCCTCCCTACCTCTTCCCCACTATGGTAACCAGAATTTGTTTTCAGTATCTATGAGTCTGTTTATGTTTTATAGGTAATTTCATTTGTGTCATATTTTAGCTTCCACATATAAATGATATCCTTATGGTACTTATCTTTCTCTGTCTGACACTTCACTTAGTTTGATAAACTCTAGGTCTATCCATGCTGCTGTAAATGGTATTATTTGCCTTTTTTATGGTTGAGTATTATTCCATTGTTTATATTCACCATATCTTTAAATTGTAGATAACTCTAATTTATAGGTAATTCATGGCAATGCAAAGTGATCCTGATCTGTAGACATGAAAATAAATTTTATCTGCATAGCGTTCCATCCCCTACTATGTTAGAAGCCAGTTTGTCCTCATTTTCACTTTATTTATGTATTTACTTATTTCTGGATGCATTGGATTTCAGTGGTGCATGTGGGTTCCTGGCTGTGGCGTGTGGGCGTCGCTATAGTTGTAGCGCACAGGCTTAGTAGCTATGATATGCAAACTTAGTTGCCAGCAGGCATGTGGGATCTTAGTTCCCCAACCAGGGACTGAAAATATGTCCCTCACATTGGAAAGAGGATTCTTAACCACTAGACTACCAGCGGTTGTGGTGCAAAGTCCCCTTCACCTTAATTTTAATATCCCTCATTTATAAATGGGTCTGCTCTTGGAATTCTCTTTTGAACTAGTTGTAACATCTTTCAGTTTCCTTGCTAATAATGAGTTAATGTTTATCACATGTTTATCTCTGTATGAGGTCCATAATTATACTATTTTCTGAAAATCATTCTTTAAGGAATGTTATATACATATTCTTGGTTAGTGTCAAGAGAATGCAAAAGAACAAATGATTTTTCTCTGGGTTTGTAAGTAAGAGGCAATAATATATATCTTACTGTAGACTGACTGTCTAAAAATATACTATTGAGATGAAAAATATGTTTTCTCTGTAAACAAATATATCAGTAATCTCCCCATATGGTTCAAGCAGGCTACACATATTCTAGTGATCTCTGTACCTGTTATATCAGACAAGAATAAATTGATACATCTTTGTAATAAATTAGATTTGAAAGTAAATGCACACAAGAAAGAAGTTTAAAAAATGTGAACTGTATCACCTTAATCATTAAGATGTTTTCTTTTTCATATTTGCAAGAGAAATAGAAAAAGAACACTAAATCATTCTGTCAACCTGTTAATACTAACAAGGTTCAGTTTTCCAGGAAGCCTTTTTATTAATATTTTTAAATTTCTCTTTGATTTGAAGAGCAACACAAATCTTTCTCATCATTACCTTCTTCCTATGTTCTTTACATGTTGCACTGCTGATTCCTTTCTTATGAGCCTTTGAAGAAGGAGGCCCTGTGCCTCTTGAACATCAGATACAAAATAACTTGGCAACACTAGAGGGCTTTGACAGACAAAAGAAACTTTTTTTTCTTAGTCCTGATCTATTTTAATAACTGTTTCCAATACCTGTAGCAGTATTTCCATCTCTTTCTTCCTGCAAAGACAGTATCTTTTGGAAGCAGGGAAAATTACAACAAATTGGTTTATTTTTCTCTTACGGGATCTATGTGTCTATCAAATCCCAAGTTTTATTTGAAGGAGTGTTCCAAGAAATACAAGAAAACATCTTGTATTTGTCCAAGAGTGTTCTTTAGACTTGAATTTCAGGTCTCACCCCTATGCAGGAACTCAAGTAAGCCATCGGTGATATCAAAAATCACTAAATACTTTGACAGATACTTCTGGAAGGCTGAACTCAAAGCAACTGAACAGAAAAAGGACACATGGTAAAAAGGGGAGGGAATAAAAGTAAAAGCAGTTCTGAGTGAATGGGGAATTTTCTACAGAACTGCCATGTTCTGCCATGAAGACAATAGTGATGCTGTACACTTTGCATCCTCTTCATTATTTTAACAAATCAAGACCAGGATTATAAATTGCTTACTTTTTCTACATGTACAAAGCTGCTTTTCACAATCTAAACATTTCTTTTATTGGATGAATCAGCCAGCTTATAAATTGAAATGGCTCCTTTTCTGACAAATTGCTAACCTAGATATACAAAGATAGAATTAAATACATTCACAACCCATTTTTAACTTAATTTCTACCATTTTACAAATTATGGCTGAGTACAGGCATGGAAATATGAAGGTATGCTGCAAAAGACTTAATAATCATTCATTTGCTTTATTAAACATTTACCATAGAATTAACAATACCCTTGTGAAAGGAAAGACTTGAATTCGCTCAGAGAGAAGTTATTTGAGTGTTGTAAATTGTGTGTCCCTAGAAAAAGAAACTCTATCTCTTAATTCCAAAACAAAACTCAATTTGAATTGGTTTTACAGCCCTCATTAGAAACTGTGGTTAAGCCATTTACAACTGAAGAAATCTTTACAACCTTAAGATGTTAGCCTTCATAAAAATTAAAGAACAGCGAAGCTAATATTTTAGAATCAAATAATTTGCATCATCTCTCTCTCTCACTGAAACCTAAAATATTTTATTTAGCTATTAAAAGCTCAGATATTTGATGGAACTATTCTCATTTTTAACATTTAGCATCCGTATTAACTAAAGAAGCCAATTCCTTTTTTTTTTTTTTTAATATTTTATATTGGAGTAAAGTTGATTATGGAGAAGGCAATGGCAACCCACTCCAGTACTCCTGCCTGGAAAATTCCATGGACGGAGGAGCCTGGTAGGCTGCAGCCCATGGGGTTGCGAAGAGTCGGACAGGACTGAGCAACTTCACTTTCACTTTTCACTTTCATGCATTGGAGAAGGAAATGGCAACCCACTCCATTGTTCTTGCCTGGAGAATCCCAGGGATTGGGGAGCCTGGTGGGCTGCGGTCTATGGGGTCGCACAGAGTCGGACACGTCTGAAGTGACTTAGCTGCAGCAGCAGAGTTAATTAAGAATGTTGTGTTAGTTTCAGGTGTACAACTCAATATTTAGCTATACATATACATTTGTCTGGGATTCCGGGTGGTGCTAGTGGTAAAGAACTTGCCTGCCAGTGCAGAAGACAGAGATGCAGGTTTGAATCCTGGGTCGGGAAGATCACCTGGAAGAGGGAACAGCAACCAGTTCCAGTGTTCTTGCCTGAAGAGTCTCAATGGACAGAGGAGCCTGGTGGGCTACAGTTCATAGTCTCCCAAAGAGTCAGACACAACTGAAGCAACTTACCACACACAAGCAATTATCTATTCTTTTTCAAACTCTTTTGCTATTGAGATTGTTACATAATGTTGATCTGATTTTATCTTAACTAATAAAGCCAATTTCTTCATTCGTGAAAGAGGATATTGATAGTTAATTTTTATTTACTAAGCCCTGTCTCAATAAAACATCCTAGGGTCTATTTTAAGCCTTTTCCTTTTTTTTTTTTTTTTTTTAAATAAAGAAACTGCTTATGGAAATGGCCTCAACAAAATATTCTGTNNNAAGTCTTAGAAGTGAAAATGTTTTAATGTTAATTTTTATGTCTAAGGAAACACAAGGAGAAATGATCTGTAGTAAGTTGAGCAGTGTCTATAAAGATGTCAGTGTGTTTGACATACAGTAGTCCCTAAATGAAATGTTTTGAAATAAAAGAATGAATGCCAGAGGGAGACAGAGCGCAGAAATGATGGGCAGAGTGTCTCCATGCAGAATACGGTGAATCCATCATAACACGGGGCTGTCAGAGCCCCTCATTATAACCACAGTCAGGGCTAAGATGGGGAGAAAAGCTAGTGCAAATCATTAGATCGCTGTGAGAGGTCCCTGGTTAGCTTTGTGATTAATCAACCATTATCTCCTGTTGAGATTTTAACAGTTCCATCCTTGCTGCAAAGCCTGAACACAACTCAGAACTCTTGCTGTACCTCTAAGAGGTAGTCTTTCTAGAAAGTTACTTGCAATAAATGGAAACTCTATTGACAATTTTCCAATCTTCTAAATATCTAAGGCTCCCCAGTGTTACCCAAGTCACTTCCTGTCAATGAAATCCCCCACTCCCTCTCTGATTTTATCTCCTCTTTTTCTCAGGAATTCTACACAAATAATAGTGGAAATACAATGACCCTTTTAAGGAAACCACCACCAGACACATCTTTTTCACATTTTAATAGCTCTTCTTAGCATTAGGATAAAATGTTTGCTTAAAAGAAAACACCAGTAAGTACCTCCAAACTAATTCAAAGCCATAACATATTGAAAAAAAATGCTCCTAATATATTTAACAAAATATCTGGTACCAAGTAAGCAATGGGAAAGGTAGCTACAATCTCCTCTCTCCCCAGACATGTTGGTGATACACTGAGAAAACAGTTGTACTACTTAAATGCCAGTAGGGGAAAAAAAAAATCAAGACAGTGTAGACATTTCCGTTACAGTAATTTAGACTCACATCCAATCAATGCAAACATGATGAATTTGGGTTCTTCCGTTGGTCTCTTCTGGCTGAAAGGATTGTTACAGTGGTGTGAGGCAAAGCAATTGTCTTTGGTTTCCATTCAAAAGTCATAGGGTACCTGAAGATAGAGTCACTAAACAGATCCTAAAAGGAAAAAGCACATACACTTGACATTAACATTACTCTTCCCAGAAAACCAAAAAATCTGGCTAT
>SJYQ01002241.1:2402336-2458518 GCA_006410935.1 Redunca redunca
CAATCCCGAACCCCCCTCCCACCTCCCCCACCACACCATCCCTCCGGGTCATCCCAGTGCACCAGCCCCAAGCATCCTGCACTCTGCATCAAACCTAGACTGTTGATTAATTTCTTATATGATATTATGCATGTTTCAAGGCCATTCTTTCAAATCATCCCACCCTTTCCTTCTCCCACAGAGTCCAAAAGACTGTTCTATACATCTGTGTCTCTTTTGCTGTCTCGCATACAGGGTTATCATTACCATCTTTCTCAATTCCATGTATATGCGTTACTATGTGTTTTTCTTTCTGGCTTACTTCACTCTGTATAATTGGCTCCAGTTCCATCCATCTCCTTAGAACTGATTCAAATGTATTCTTTTTAATGGTTGAGTAATACTCCACTGTGTATATGTACCACAGCTTTCTTATCCATTCATCTGCTGATGGACATCTAGGTTGCTTCCATGTCCTGGCTATTACAAACAGTGCTGCGATGAGCATTGGGGTGCATGCGTCTCTTTCAGTTCTGGTTTTCTCGGTGTGTATACCCAACAGTGGGATTGCTGGGTCATAAGACAGTTCTATTTCCAGTGTTTTAAGGAATCTCCACACTGTTCTCCATAGTGGCTGTGCTAGTTTGCATTCCCACCAACGGTGTAAGAGGGTTCCCTTTTCTCCACATCCTCTCCAGCATTTATTGCTTGTAGACTTTTGGATCACAGCCTTTCTGACTGGTGTGAAATGGTACCTCATTGTGGTTTTGATTTTCATTTCTCTGATAATGAGTGATGTTGAGCATCTTTTCATGTGTTTGTTAGCCATCTGTATGTCTTCTTTGGAGAAATGTCTATTTAGTTCTTTGGCCCATGTTTTGATTTTAGTTTCAAATTTCAGAAAATTGTAACCTAAATAAAGAGCAGAAAGACTTTGATGACATAAGCAATCGAAGTAGTTTGAAGAAGATAATGATTGTTAAATATGACACACACATACACACACAGTCACTTATATTTCCTTGAAGACTTTTTCCTCCATGAAAAGATTATCCTGCAGTTTCATTAGTTTTAAATATTAAAATTTCAAAAAATTTAAAATCTAGGACTTATTTTGCTATATTCTGTTTTACAAAAAGCAGAAAATGTTGACTATTTTAGGGGGACTTTCACTGCTTAGTCAAATTTCCTTATCTATTCAAAAGGCTCAAAGAATTTTATAAATGTAGTAGTTCAACTTCTTTTCCACCATTTGAATTTTCTAACATTTAAAACCTCTGGAAAATTTAAGTACATTGGAGAAGGAAATGGCAACCCACTCCAGTCAGTACTCTTGCCTAGAAAATCCCATGGATGGAGGAAGCTGGTGTCCATGGGGTCGCAAAGAGTTGGACACGACTGAGTGACTTCACTTCACGTGAACCAAAAAGGTAAATAAACGTGTTCTACTGCTGAATTTAAAAACTTAGTATGATTCTTACATAAAGTATAATTTTGAAACAAGTATGTAATATTTAAATAAAGTCTTATTTGTATGATATTCAAATATCTTTGGTTTAATACCAAAGGCCATTGAACTTGATCAAAGTATTCATTCTTTTTATCGTTTGCCAGTATTAAAACATCACAATACTTAGTATCACAACAACATCTGATTGAATACTGCTTGACATTCACCGTTTAATTTGACCATGAGTTCACACATTCCATGGCCATTCTGTTTATAAGCAATAATGAAGTCCAACAGTGATTTATTGTTGTTCAGTTGGTAAATTGTGTCTGTCTCTTAGTGACCCCACGGACTGCAGCACAACAGACTTCCCTGTCCTTCTCTGTCTCGCGAAGTTTGCTCAGACTCATATCCATTGAGTTGGTGATGCCATCCAACCATCTCATCCTCTGTCGCCATTCCCTTCTTCTGCCTTCAATCCTTCCCAGCATCAGGGGCTTTTCCAGTGAGGCACCTCATCACATCAGGGGAGCAAAGTATTGGAGCTTCAGCTTCAGCATCAGTCTTTACAATGAATATTCAGGGTTGATTTCCTTTTAAAAGCATTATTAATAATATTGCAATTATTAATAATAATGTGCTAATAGAGATAACCATGTGCTAGGATACATTGCTCTAATGCCTTTAATTATTCTTTCAATTGTTTCTACAAATCTAGCATTTTCAGATTACTATTAAATCCCACTCAAAGATAAAGATAAAGACACTGTATCAAGATGTTTAGAAAATACAGCTAATAAGAGGAGTGGGATAGGAAGCCAGGGTGTCTGGCCCTAGAATGTGTTCTTCACAGAAAACTTGTGTCTGGGAATCAAACCTTAGAACTGTAAATAATGTTTCTCTCTGTCACACATAAAACCCCCTCTCATAATGCTTGTTTCTCATTTCTATAATGTTGGACTTGATAGGTTAGTAGTTTTGGTTTTATTGTGTGTATTTTCTAGGTTTGAAATTTTGCTACATGCCATGGATGAATCGTGCAAAAATTTTCACAATATTGAAGACTGTCAACTTATCTTCCCACCAATGTTAGAGAAGTGGTTTTCCATCTTAGAGAGGGAGGGACTTGACTCTGTCATAAATTTAACAAGACTACAAAGAACTAAACAGGTAACATGGGGAAGCTATCATTGCACTATCCTAATTTTCAAATTATGGTAAAACTTTCAGTTTGAAACCTTCAAGTTTCAAATTTGAAATGCCATGGCACAAAAGACAGAAATTAATGGTCAACATTTAAAAGATTGAAGTTATTAAACTTGGCTTTGAGCTCCTTATGGCTTCCCTGATAACTCAGTTGGTAAACAATCCGCGTGCAATGCAGGAGACCCTGGTTCGATCCCTGGGATGGGGAGATCCTCAGGAGAAGGGATAGGCTATCCACTTCAGTATTCTTGGGCTTCCCTTATGGCTCAGCTGGCAAATAATCCCCCTGCAATATGGGAGACCTGGGTTTGACTCCTGGATTGGGAAGATTCCTGGGAGAAGCGAAGGACTACCCACTCCAGTATTCTGACCTGGAGAATTCAAGGACTGTATAGTCCATCAAGTCAGAGTTGGACACAACTGAGAGACTTTCACTTTGTGTTCCTTGGAGAGGGAAAAAGACTCAGTATTCTCAAAGGATCAGTACAAAAGCACCGGAAATCAAGTGTCATTTGTAATTAAAATGAAGGCTGTGGTTGCTGTTTGAGAATAAAAATGCAGTATCCATCTCTTCAAAATAACTTAATTACAGAGATCATACGGGGATTAACTGAGTTTTGAGGACATTCTTTCAGAGCACAAAACGACAAGAATGAAATATTGCAGATGTGCAGATAGTAAAAACGTCCATGGAAACAAATTATCCGTTGATAATCCAATTACCTGTTGCTTGCAGATTTCCAATCTGTTAATTACCTCCATTTATTTTGAATCAGCTTTCAGCCACTGAGATTCATTACAGTCCATTCAAATCTCTGCTGTAATTCCACAATTCTCTTTTTAAAAAAATATACATAAAATGCTATCATTTCTTCACAACTTTGATTTGTAGTGTTTTCCCTCCTTGTTAAATTGTTTTGGATTAGTATTATTTCTCTCTAATATGAAAAGATGGTCAATTCCAGCCTCAAATGGAATATCAGTTACTGAATATATCATCAGTATTGACATTGTTTATGGAATTTCATAACTGTACATGGAACTTTACAAAGTGCATAAAAACAGAATCATTGCCTATCATGTTAGTATCCATTTTTATCCTAGTTCATATCACCTTCTATTTCCCTGCACCAGTAAGGTGTGATTAAATATTCATGACATGACACTAAGATAGTGCAGAGAAACTGGAAAAGACTGAGTTGATTTTTTTTTTTTATTCATTCACACTGTCTTTGCCATGATTGTATGGACTATCATTTTCACTATCCTCCTAGGATAGCCAAAACAGGCACCGTAGGAATCTTGAAAACATCTCTGCAGTAAACCTAACAGAGCTGTATAGCCAGAATAGTCAGTGCCACGCTACTAAATGGAAATGATGTTGGAAGGAATATACTGTTCTTTGTAAATGAAGACAAAACAGCGGCATAAAACCTCTAGTCCTTTTTTCCCCCTCATCAGATATGGTTTCTGATGTGTCATCATTTTCCAATACTAATGTCCATAGTTCCTAGTTCTAGTCCTTAAGAGAGAGATTTGGCAACTCTAACTGTAACATGCTCAAAGGTAGCCCAATTAATCAAGGCTCTGCCAGGAGATGAATCATACCTGGGGTTCGTCTGGTCTAAATATGACAAAACTCAAGACTTCAGAGGAGAGAATAAAGTGCTCCTATAGAAAATGTATAAAAAACTGCATGGGCTAAATATCTCTTTTATGCTACACTTTTGCTACTGCCTGGCTTTTGCATCTTTACCTATGCTATCCCCTTTGTCCATGATGCTACAGCCTTTATGCACAGACAACATTTTTTGTTTAGTCTGAAGGGTGAAATCAAATATTCTCTCTCTTGAGTAGCACTGACATATATATATTGCCACAGGCTAAAATAGTGATAAATCATATTGATGTGTCCCACGTGGCTCCAGTGTTAAAAAATCCACCTGCCAGTGCAGGAGATGTAAAAGACAAGGGTTTAATCCTTATCTTTTCACATTCTGAAGTAATATTTTGAAGTTTGAAGCAAAGCTTTTTACATTTTAAAACTGTTCTATATAATATATTAAAGGGTTTCCCCTAGTGACTCAGCGGTACAGAATCTACCTGCAATGCAGGAGATACGGGTTCTGCTCCCCAGGTCGGGAAGAACCTCTGCAGATGGAGATGGTAACCCACTCCAGTATTTTTGCCTTGGAAATCCCATGGACAGAGCCTGGCGGGCTGCAGTCCACGGGGTCACAAAAGAGTTGGATATGACTTAGTGACTAAAACAACAGCAATAATAATATATCTGAAATACATGTGCATACCAAGAATCTAGTCAGTCTCCTCTTCCCACAGGATGCTCAGATCACAGGACAGGACACTCTTAAAGGTCATTTTTCCTGACTAATGTCCTTAGATGCTCTAGAGACTGTTGTTGGGCTGGTACTTCATGCCAAGCAAAGTAAAATAGAATACAACTCAACAATGAAGTTATCACTTACAGCAAATTATGATTACTGATCCTTCTATCACCGCCTCTACTTGCTGGAACAAAGAGATGTTTTACCTCAAGAAACAGTGAATTTATTTTCCCCAAAAGGCTAATAGGCAGTATTCACCACAGAAGGAGCCAGTCAAAGTACATTTTGCTAATTTCCCTTTGTTCTGTGGCTGGGCTAGAATAGGCAGTTTTCTAATATTTTAGTTTAAATTAAATATCAAATTGAATATCCATTTAGAATTGAATTTTAGCTATAGCAACATTTCAGTTTAAATCCAGTTCTTGAGCTATAGAATAAGATATCACCAACTCAAAAATGTATGAATTATCCATACCTGGGTAAATTGAGGTAATCAGCTGTGAAGAGTTTAATTTTTTTCCCTTCTCTTTCTCCTCCTTCTCCTTCCTCTTTTCTAAAAGAAATGACTGTACCTAGTTCACTCATGCTGAGTCTCTGACTAATGTGTCACTACGGCATACACTGTCTTTATCTCTGTAATTCATAAGATGAAAGTTTATTTATAGTACAGAAATAATGGGCTCATTTTACCTTTAATGAATATTACTCATCAGTTCACACCCACCAAGATTTCTATTGTGCTTTTAATTCATCAATACTTTAATGTATCAAGTTTAATCACAGTAATGCTAGGTATTGTTCCATCATAACCATAGCTGCAATGAAAAATTAAATCCCTTAAAAAAGAAAAATCTGAACATTTATTAATAAAATTGAGGGGAACATTACACAGGCACGTGTTTAGCAAGACAGACATGTAAAAATGTGTATTCCCCAGTTCAATTAAGTTCAGTCGCTCAGTCGTGTCCGACTCTTTGCAATCCCATGAATCGCAGCACGACAGACCTCTCTGTCCATCACCAACCCCCGGACTTCACTCAGACTCACGTCCATCGAGTCGGTGATGCCATCCAGCCATCTCATCCTCTGTCATCCCCTTCTCCTCCTGCCCCCAATCCCTCCCAGGATCAGTCTTTTCCAATGAGTCAACTCTTCGCATGAGGTGGTCAAAGTACTGGAGTTTCAGCTTTAGCATCATTCCTTCCAAAGAACACCCAGGGATGATCTCCTTCAGAATGGACTGGTTGGATCTCCTTGCAATCCAAGGGACTCTCAAGAGTCTTCTCCAACACCACAGTTCAAAAGCATCAATTCTTTGGCACTCAGCTGTCTTCACAGTCCAACTCTCACATCCATACATGACTACTGGAAAAACCATAGCCTTGACTAGATGGACCTTAGTCGGCAAAGTAATGTCTCTGCTTTTGAATATGCTGTCTAGGTTGGTCATAACTTTCCTTCCAAGGAGTAAGCATCTTTTAATTTCATGGCTGAAATCACCATCTGCAGTGATTTTAGAGCCCCCCAAAATAAAGTCTGGCACTGTTTCCACTGTTTCCGCATCTATTTCCCATGAAATGATGGGACCAGATGCCATGATCTTCATTTCCTGAATGTTGAGTTCTAAGCCAACTTTTTCACTCTTCTCTTTCACTTTCATCAAGAGGCTCTTTAGTTCCTCTTCACTTTCTGCCATAAGGGTGGTGTCATCTGCATATCTGAAGTTATTGATATTTCTCCCAGCAATCTTGATTCTAGCTTGTGCTTCTTCCAGTCCAGCATTTCTCACGATGTGCTCTGCATAGAAGTTAAATAAACAAGGTGACAATATACAGCCACGATGTACTTTTTGTCCTATTTGGAACCAGTCTGCTGTTCCATATCCAGTTCTAATTGTTGTTTCCTGACCTGCATATAGGTTTTTCAAGAGGCAGGTCAGGTGGTCTGGTATTCCCATCTCTGTCAGAATTTTCCACATTTTATTGTGATCCACACAAATCAAAGTCTTTGGCATAATTAATAAAGCAGAAATAGATGTTTTTCTGGAACTTTCTTACTTTTTCCATGATCCAGTGGGTGTTGGCAATTTGATCTCTGGTTCCTCTGCCTTTTCTAAAACCAGCTTGAACATCTGGAAGATCATGGTTCATGTATTGCTGAAGCCTGGCTTGGAGAATTTTGAGCATTACTTTACTAGCGTGTGAGATCAGTACAATTGTGCAGTAGTTTGAGCATTCTTTGGCATTACCTTTCCTTGGGATTGGAATGAAAACTGCCCTTTTCCAGTCCTGTGGCCAGTGCTGAGTTTTCCAAACTTGCTGGCATATTGAGTGCAGCACTTCCACAGCATCATGTTTCAGGATTTGAAATAGCTCAACTGGAATTCCATCACCTCCACTAGCTTTGTATTCCCCAGAAAATATTAAATTCTAGTTTTTTCTATCATAATCTGATGAAAATGGCAACCTACTCCAGTATTCTTGCCTGGAGAATCCCATGGACAGAGGAGACTGGTAGGCTGCAGTCCATGGGGTTTCAAAGAGTCAGACACGGCTAAGTGACTTAACTAACTAACTAATTTGATAAAAATATGTTAGAAAATGTGTTTGCCTTCACTGAGAAAGGAAATCTGTTTCTATTTCAACAGTCTTCATGCATAATAGATAGCCTATGGATTTTGACATTCCAAAATACCAAAAAAAAAAAAAAAATTCTCTTCTAAAACTGTTTCCTTATCCTATTTTCCCTTCCCCTTCCAAAGTGAAGACATAATTTGTAGATGCATTAGGCTTCAAGTGTTCCCTCAGGAACAAGTAAGAAGGATCGTGGGACCTCTCAACCTTTTCAGAAGATCATTTCTTACATAAACATGGTTGGAATCTGTACTTATCAAGTAAAATGCTTTACTATTTGGATCTGTGGAAATATTTGGAAAAAAGACAATTACGAAGTACTTCCTGATTGTCTCCAATGCAATTCAGTTCATGGCTGAGCTCCACTAATATCCTACGCATAGACTTCCCTAGAGGCTCAATGGTAAAGAATCTGCCTGCCCATGAATCAGGAGACATGGATTCCATCCCAGGGTTGGGAAGATCCCCTGAAGAAGGAAATGACAACCCACTCCAGTATTCTTGCCTGGGAAGTCCTATGGACAGAGGAACCTGAAGGGCTACAGTCCATGGTGTTGCAAAAGAGTAAGACACAACTTAGCAACTAAATAACAATAGTATCCTACACTGGTGGCTTCAAGCTCTGCTGCCTGTGAATTGAGCTTTCAGGCTAAGTAGTAGTTCAGAGCACCTCCTTCGTTTCAATAAAAGTTTAGCATCTCTTACTGTAAGTTTAACACTATATTAGATGCTGAGTTCTTTTTGATAAGATATGTAGTGTATAATAGTCAAGGAGTTTGTTTTTAGGTAAAAGAAACCTTATAAAAAATTTTCTGTACCTTCAGGTACATTAAAATTGAAATTGGGAAAATATATCTCTTTACGTGTGTGTTTGCCTATGTGGATGGATAACTGGGTGGGCCACATTCTCTCAGACAAGTAAAAGCACATTTTATGTATACTGATGAATACTAAGATAAATAAATAAATAATAAATACAGCCTAGGCATTTATAACAGAGAGAAGGAATCTGAAGAAAGAAACAGGGGGTAGAGGAGGCTTGAGATGAGCCTTGAGGAGTGTACAAAACTTACTTGGGTGATAAGGTGGGCAGAGTTTTAAAGATGGCTTTTCAGGATTCTCACCCTCTCTTCCGTTTAATACTGAGCAAGGTGTTGCTGTGGAAGGATTCTACAGATGTTGAATTCCCTCAAATGACCTCACACTTTTGGAGAGTTCTTCAGTGGTCCTGATCTAATCCAATGGACCCCTTACAAACAGAGTTTTCTTATTCTGAGGGCAGAAGTCAGAGAGAGAGATACTGCTTCCAGCCTTGAGGAAGAAAGCAAATAGCTATGAACTTCTCAGGAGGAGCCACTAGAAGCTCAGTGGAGCCCCCATAAAAAGCCGGGGGGGGGGGGAAGCTCATACATCTGCAAGGCAATTCAATAACTACTGAGACTGGAAGAGTATCCTGACCCTCAGAGGAGAATTTCAGCATTGACAGCACCCTGATTCAGTCTGTGGAATCTAAGAAGTGGGTCCAGCTCACTATGTCCAGAGTCATGACACATGACACACAGAAAACTTGAGAGCATCCGTGTGTGTGTGTGTGTGTGTGTGTGTGTGTGTGTGTTTAAGTTTCTGAGTTTCTAGTAATTTGTTACTACAGGAACAGAAAGCTAATACAGAAAATATATATGGGACTAGCACAGAGATAACAGTACTCTGGTATAAATACTGGCTGTTCTGGAGTGAAAGGACAAAGTGGTAAGTGTATGAATGTTAGTGGCCCAGTCGTGTCTGACTGTTTGGAATCCCATGGGGTGCAGGCTCCTCTGTTCACGTAATCCTCCAGGCAAGAGTGGGTACCCACTCTCTTCTCCAGGGAATCATCCCTACCTAGGGACTGAACCTGGGTCTCCTTTATTGCAAGAGGATTCTTTACCATCTGAGCCACCAGGGAAGCCCCAAAGTGCTAAGAGGGCTAGTTCATTTTAGAGTGAAATAGCAGGCAAAATATCAAAGTGATGATTGGACTCCATTCACAGAAGACACAGCAGAGCGTGGAGTGTCAATTGTGTCCAACTCTTTGCAATACTATGGACTGCAGCCCACCGGGCTCCTATGTCCATGGAATTCTCCAGGCAAGAATATTGGAGTGGGTAGGCATTCTCTTCTCCAGGGTATCTTCCTGACCTGAACCTGGTCCCTGCATTGCAGGCAGACTCTTTACCAACTAAGCCACCAGAGAAACTCCTTTTCACTTCACTTCCATAGTAGCGTTTGAGGATATGATAGTGAAGAAAAGAAGGGATCTGTGAGGCAAGCAGGAAAAAAGAGGAGAGGAAGAGAGCAGAAGAGGAAGAGGCCTGATAGCAGAACAAGATACTCCAACACATATGGGAAACAGAGTACCCAACCACGTGTTAGGGAAAGAGAGTCTGGAATGTAGGCTTATGGGAAAGAAGAACAAACTAATCTGCAACATTAGTTCAGTGCAGTCACTCAGGCATGCCCACTCTATGGGACCTCATGGACTGCATCATGCCAGGCTTCCCTCTCCATCACCAACTGTGGGAGCTTGCTCAAACTGATATCCATTCAGTTGGTGATGCCATCCAACCATCCCATCCTCTATAGTCCCCTTCTCTTCCTGCCTTCGATCTTTCCCAGCATCAGGGTCTTTTGCAATGAGTCAGTTCTTCTCATCAAGTGGCCAAAGGATAGGAGCTTCAGCATCAGTTCTTCTAATGAATATTTAGAACTTATTTCCTTTATGATGGACTAGTTTGTTCTCCTTGAAGTCCAAAGGACTCTCAAGAATCTTCTCCAACACCACAGTTCAAAAGATCAATTTTTCAATGCTCAGCTTTCTTTATGGCCCAAATCTTACATCCATATATGACCACTGGAAAAACAATAGCTTTGCTAGAAGGGACTTTTGTAGGTAAAGTAATGTCTCTGCTTTTTAATATGCTGTCTAGGTTGGTCATATATTTTCTTCCAAGGAGCAAGCATCTTTTAATTTCATGGCTGCAGTCACCATCTACAGTGATTTTGGAGCACCCCAAAATAAATTTTGTCACTGTTTCCATTATTTCCCCATTTATTTGCCATGAAGTGATGGGGCCAGATGCCTTGATCTTAGTTTTTTTTTTTTTTTTAATTTTTATTTTTACTTTATTTTACTTTACAATACTGTATTGGTTTTGCCATACATTGACATGAATCCACCACGGGTGTACATGAGTTCCTAAACATGAACCCCCCCTCCCACCTCCCTCCCCATAACATCTCCCTGGGTCATCCCCGTGCACCAGCCCCAAGCATCCTGCATCCTGTATTGAACACAGACTGGCAATTTGCTTCTTACATGATAGTATACATGTTTCAATGCCATTCTCCCAAATCATCCCACCCTCTCCCTCTCCCTCTCCCCCAGAGTCCAAAAGTCTGCTCTACACATCTGTGTCTCTTTTGCTGTCTCGCATACTGGGTCATCATTACCATCTTTCTAAATTCCATATATATGNNNNAGCACCACTTGTTAAAGAGATTGTCTTTAATCCATTGTATATTCTTGCCTCCTTTGTCAAAGATCAGGTGTCCATAGGTGTGTGGATTTATCTCTAGGCTTTCTATTTTGTTCCATTGATCTATATTTCTGTCTTTGTGCCAGTACCATACTGTCTTGATGACTGTGGTTTTGTAGTAGAGCCTGAAATCAGGCAGGTTGATTCCTCCAGTTCCATTCTTCTTTCTCAAGATTGCCTTGGCTATTCGAGGTTTTTTGTATTTCCATACAAATCTTGAAATTATTTGTTCTAGTTCTGTGAAAAATACCGCTGGTAGCTTGATAAGGATTGCATTGCATTGAATTTGTAGATTGCTTTGGGTAGTATACTCATTTTCACCATATTGATTCTTCCAATCCATGAACATGGTATATTTCTCCATCTATTATTGTCCTCTTTGATTTCTTGATTGTTGAGTTTTAAGCCAGTTTCTTCACTCTCCTCTTTCACTTTCATCAAGAGGCTCTTTAGTTCCTCTTCACTTTCTGCCATAGGCTGGTGTCATCTGTGTATCTGAGGTTATTGTTATTTCTCCTGGCAGTCTTGTTTCCAGCTTGTGCTTCATCCAGTCTAGCATTTCACATGATGTACTCTGCATATAAGTTAAATAAGTGGGAGGGGATTCATGTTTGGGAACGCATGTACATGAATTCATGTCAATATTTGGCAAAACCAATACAGTATTGTAAAGTAAACTAAAGTTAAAATAAAAATTAAAAAGAAAGTAAGGTGAAAATAAATAGCCTTTATGTACTCCTTTCCAAATTGGAACCAACCTGTTGTTCCATGTCCAGGTCTAACTATTGCTTTTTGACCTGCACACAGATTTCTCAGGAGGCAGGTCAGGTGGCCTGGTATTCCTATCTCTTTAAGAATTTTCCACAGTTTGTTGTGATCCTCACAGTCAAAGGCTTTAGTCAATGAAGCAGAAGTAGATGTTTTTCTGGAACTCTCTTGCTTTTTCTATGATCCAGTGGATGTCAGCAATCTGATCTCTGGTTCCTCTGCCTTTTCTAAATCCAGCTTGAACATCTGGAATTTCTTGGTTCATGTACTATTGAAGTCTCTCTTGGAGAACTGTGAGCATTAATTTGCTAGTGTGTGAGATGAGTGCAGTTGTGCGGTAGTGTGAACAATCTGCAACATAGAGAAAAAATTAACAGATTCTTTGAAAATATTCACTCATGTGCTGTGCTTGAGGGGATAAAATATATTGAAAATAAATGACTTCAACATTGAAAAGTAAGGAGAGAGAAAATGTCAGAGAAATCATTAACTTGTCAAAAACCCTATTTTAAAAGATATTTTAAACAATCTGGTTTCTGGTATTTCATTTCCTGGGCACTATTCATTATGATTTATGAGGGTATGTTCATGTATAGGTGAGTAGATGTGAGATATATTGGTTAAAATTTAGAATTTCATAGCAATTAATATTTTTCTTTTAGTCTCTTGAAAATGTATCAGATGTGTGAAATGTCCAGGGTGAGGTAAAAAAATTATTGTGTCCCTTTGAAGTGACTATAGATCAATTATCCCATTAGGAATTGCTTTATATAGTTGACAGAGAGCCATCTTGAATGCCAGGGAGGGATCAAAACTGTCAATTCACAGAATTCCTGGTGATAATTGAACTTTCAAATATCGGAGCAGCTGAAAAGAAGAGATTTGCTTATATTTAAGGAAATTCCATTTGAAGACGTTCAGCTGAAGCAATTCCTTATTTGAAGTTATGTGAGAACCATAGCTTCTCATGAGGTTCCTTGTAAGTCGATGTAGAAAGGAAGGAAAACAGATTGAGTATTAGTTGGTGTTATGTTGTTGTTGGTGTTCAGTGACTAAGCCTTGTCTGACTCTCTGCTGACTCCATCAGCTATAGTCTGCCATGCATTTCTGTCCATAGGATTTTCCAGACAAGAATATTGGAGTGGACTGACATTTCCTTCTTCAGGGGATCTTCCCAAGCAAAGGCTCTGTGTTTATGATTTTCACATGACTTTCTTTCTTACAAACTCTAAAGTGAGACATATTACTTTTCTCATTTCCTGTTTTACTAAATGAAATTTAAATTCAGAGGAATGAACTAGCAAGCCTTTAAAACCACAGAACAGCAAGGAGAGATAAGAAAGTCTTCTTCAGTGATCAGTGCAAAAAAATAGAGGAAAACAACAGAATGGGAAAGACTAGAGATCTCTTCAAGAAAATTAGAGATACCACAGGAACATTTCATGCAAAGATGGGCCATATAAAGAACAGAAATGGTATGGACCTAACAGAAGCAGAAGATATTAAGAGGAGGTAGAAAGAATACATCAGAAGAACAATACAAAAAAGATGTTCATGACCCAGATAATCACGATGGCGTGATCACTCACCTAGAGCCAGACATCCTGGAATGTGAAGTCAAGTGGGCATCACTACGAACAAAGCTAGTGGAGGTGATGGAATTCCAGTCGAGCTCTTTCAAATCCTAAAAGATAATTCTGTGAATGTGGTGCACTCAATATGCCAGCAAATTTGGAAAATGCAGCAGTGGCCACAGGACTGGAAAATGTCAGTTTTCATTCCAGTCTCAAAGAAAGGCAATGCCAAACAATGCTCAAATTACCACACAGTTGCACTCATCTCACATGTTAGCAAAGTAATGCTCAAAATCCTCCAAGCCAGGCTTCAACAGTACATGAACCGTGAGCTTCCAGATGTTCAAACTAGATTTAGAAAAGGCAGAGGAACCAGAGATCAAATTGCCAACATCCCTCAGATCATCAAAAAGTAAGAGAGTTCCAGAAAAACATCTACTTCTACTTTATTGACTATGCCAAAGCCTTTGACTGTGTGGATCACAACAAATAGTGGCAAATTCTTAAAGAGATGGAAATACCAGACCACCTGACTTCCCCCCTCAGAAATCTGTATGCAGGTCAAGAAACAACAGTTAGAACTGGACATGGAACAACAGACTGGTTCCAAATAGGAAAAGGAGTACATAAAGGCTATTTATTGTCACCTTACTTATTTAACTTATATGCAGTGTACATCATGTGAAATGCTAGATTGGATGAAGCACAAGCTGGAATCAAGATTGACAGGAGAAATATCAATAACCTCAGATATGCAGATGACACCACCCTTATAACAGAAAGCAAAGAGGAACTAAAGAGCCTCTTGATAAAAGAGAAAGAGGAGAGTGAAAAGGCTAGCTTAAAACTCAACATTCAGAAAACTAAGATCACAGCATCTGGCTCCATGACTTCATGGCAAATAAATGGAGAAACAATGGAAACAGTGACAGACTTTATTTTGGGGGGCTCCAAATTCACTGCAGATGGTGATTGCAGCCATGAAATTAAGACATTTGCTCCTTGGAAGAAAAGTTATGTCCAACCTAGATAGCTTATTAAAAAGAAGAGACATTACTTTGCCAATAAATGTCCATCTAGTCAAAACTTTGGTTTTTCCAAAAGTCATGTATGGATGTGAGAGTAGGACTATAAAGAAAGCTGAACACCAAAGCATTGATGCTTTTGAACTGTGGTGTTGGAGAAGACTTGAGAGTCCCTTAGAGTGCAAGGAGATTAAACCAGTGAATACTAAATGAAATCAGTTCTGAATATTCATTAGAAGGACTGAAGTTGAAGCTGAAGCTCCAATCCTTTGGCCACTTGGTGAGAAGAACTGACTCTTTGGAAAAGACCCTGATGCTGAGAAAGATTGAAGGCAGGAGGAGAAGGGGACTACAGAGGATGAGATGGTTGGATGGCATCACCGACTTGACGGACATGAGTTTGTTTAAATTCTGGGAACTGGTGATGGACAGGGAGGCCTGGCGTGCTGCAGTTCATGGGGTCACAAAGAGCAACTGAGCAACTGTACTGAACTGAACTGAAGTCCACAGTGCTTGAAGTTGTGGATTCTGTATAATAATCTTCCAACTGATTTTAAATGTGAATCTGCAGTCCATTATTCAATGTGTAGCCTCTTTCCACTGGTGTTCTGATCTGGAGCAATTTTTTTTTTAATTTGATTTTTTTTTTTGGCTGTGCTTGGTCTTCATTGCCACACAAGCTTTTCTGTCTTTGAAGTGAACTGGGGGGTCGTCCACTCTTCTTGCAGTGTACCTCATTGTGGTGACTTCTCTTGTTGCGGAGAATGGGCTCTATACATGTGTGGGCTTCCGTAGTCATGGCTTCCCAGTTCTAGAGCACGGATGTGGCCCACAGGCTTTGTTATACCACAGCATGTGGGATCGTCTCAGATAGGGATTCAAACTCATGCCTCCTGCATTAGCTGTCATATTGTTTACCACTGAGCCATGAGGGAAGCCTCAACTGGAGTTGGAACAAGTACCAAATGGATATTTTCACTTAAGGAAAGAAAAGTGTAGCCATCCAAAAGTTTTGGAAAGCATAACTAGGTCAAAGAGAAGATAAACTGCAATCGTTAACACTGAGCAGCATTTCAGATATATGGCACCATTGTTGATGCAAATTACAGGGAAACATGATTGAAAATATGTATACATAGACTCACAGACCTTTAAGCTACAAAGATCCTGGTTGGTATGTTATCAAAATCATCACCATTTACTGACTGCATTACATTGGTCATGATATTAACCTCTCAACATTCCAGATTCACAGCCTAACAAAATAGAGATATACATTTTGAGAATTTAATAACTTAAATTCATGATTGAACTCATACAGAAGACCCACAGCAAATGTTATTTTGTATCCATCTACAGTATTGTTTGAAAGTAAGACATCAGTTGAAATAATTTCAAGTTATTTTCTAATCTATTAAGAAAGAAGTGTAAACACATAGAGCTATTCAACCATTATCAAAACTCACATTTAGAATATCTCCGTCAATCCAGAATGATCCCTTGTATCCACTTGAAGTCAATCTCTATTCCCATGCCAGCCTCAGGCAACCACTGAACTGGAGAGCACTGCTACCTTCATAATATTCAATATTCAATCCATAAAAGTAGAACATCTCTTTGCCTACTTAGAACTTTCATTTTTTTCAGCAATGTTTTGTAGATTTAGTGTATATTTTATACTTTTTAAAAATTTTATTGATCTATAGAGTGAAATTTTGGACTCTGGGGGAGAGGGAGAGGGTGGGATGAGATGGGAGAATGGCATTGAAACATGTATACTATCATGTAAGAAACGAATCGCCAGTCTATGTCTGATGCAGGATGCAGGATGCTTGGGGCTGGTGCATGGGGAAGACCCAGAGAGATGTTATGGGGTGGGAGGTGGGAGGGGATTCATGTTTGGGAATGCATGTAAAAAAAAAAAAAAATTATTGTAAAGCATTTCATCCCTTTTGGTGCAATTATGAATGCAATAATTTTCCTTAATTTTTTGATATATTTCTGTTTATATAGAAACAATGATATTTTATCCAAAAACCTTGCTAAACTACTTTCTTAGAGCTGGGTTTATGTATATGTTTGGGTATGTGTGTTTTTGTGTGTATACCTGTGTATTCCTTAGCATTTTCTACATAAAGAACTATGCTTCCAAAGCTTAGAGAGAGTTTTGCTTCTTCCTTCCCAACAAGGACAACATTTTTCTTTCCCTCATTGCATTGTCAACACAGTATTGAGTAGTAATGGGAAAGAGCAGATCTCTCTTTTTACTTTGTACTGATTTCATTTATTTTTTTATTTTTAAAAAGAGTCTCATAGTATTCATTTATTTTTGGCTGCCTTGAATCTTAGCTGCCCAACAGCATGTGGGATCTTAGTTCCCTAATCAGGGATCGAACCTGCATTCCCTCTATTGGAAGGTGGATTGTTAACCACTGGACCACCAGGAACGTCTCCATCTTGTCCTGATTTTAGAGGACAGTCACTCAGTCTTACCTTTTTGCTATTTATTTTCTGCTATGTCTCATGATTCTCTCTCTCTTTTGCCCTCTCTTTGTATATGCTTGTTATAGATGGTTTCCTGTATAGCCTTCAGGTGTCTTTATTTTATTCATTATCGTGGTTCTTCTCAGTACTAAAATATCCCTATTATGCTACAAAGCATCAGGAGATGTAGGAGGTCTTGGGGAGAGATTGTGAGTATTAACTGTGTTAATGTCACAAAAATATGTTCATTCATTCATCAAGCTGCTACTGTTAAATCTCACCCATTCATCTCATTCTGATAAGTGGAATAAACTAGTTTTCCTATGAGTGCACCTCTGTAGGGGCATGAAATTAGAATCAAAAAATGAGCAATTTCATGGTAGCTTGGTGTTTCCTGTAAATACACTGATGGCCTCTCCCTTGTTGCAGCAGAAAAATATCCGTCCCTCTCAAAAATATACTACCTAAAGGAGAAATTTACTTCAAATATATCCAGATCTTGGCATGACCCCAGAGCTTAAGTGGATCCCTTTAGAACTCTGAAGACCCTGCATCCAGCTTGGCAATGGTATCAGCAACATTTTACTGCCCCATGAATATGAAGTGGCCTAAATATCTTTTAAGATCTTTCTAAATACCAGGCACTGAGAGGGTATCTATAAGTACGTTATTACCTCCTTGAGGCTGATAAAATTATTATTCTAATATTGACATA
The DNA here is from genome assembly GCA_006410935.1 of Redunca redunca. Taxonomy (NCBI): domain Eukaryota; kingdom Metazoa; phylum Chordata; class Mammalia; order Artiodactyla; family Bovidae; genus Redunca; species Redunca redunca. Next base: position 2,420,091 of record SJYQ01002241.1, read on the forward strand.
AATTAACTCTTTCCATCCATGGAGTATTTTTCATGATTCCAGCATAAAAAGAAGAAATTTTGCAATCTTATTTAATATTCACAGTAACCATAGCTATTACCAGAGCCTCAATTAATGGGGTCCTAGTGAACTTCCAGATGTTCAAGCTGGTTTTAAAAAAGGCAGAGGAACCAGAAAACAAATTGCCAACATCTGCTGAATCATTGAAAAAGCAAGAGAGTTCCAGAGAAACATCTGTTTCTGCTTTATTGACTATGCCAAAGCCTTTGACTGTGTGGATCACAATAAACTGTGGAAAACTCTTCAAGAGATCGGCATACCAGACCACCTGACCTGCCTCTTGAGAAACCTATATGTAGGTCAGGAAGCAACAATTAAAACTGGTCAGGGAACAACAGACTGGTTCCAAATAGGAAAAGGAGTATGTCAAGGCTGTATATTGTCACCCTGCTTATTTAACTTCTATGCAGAGTACATCATGAGAAATGCTGGACTGGAAGAAGCACAAGCTGTAATCAGCATTGCCGAGAGAAATATCAATAACCTCAGATATGCAGATGACACCACCCTTATGGCAGAAAGTGAAGAGGAACTTAAGAGCCTCGTGATGAAAGTGAAAGAAGAGAGTGAAAAAGTAGGATTAAAGCTCAACATTCAGAAAACGAAGATCATGGCATCTGGCCCCATCACTTCATGGGAAATAGATGGGGAAACAGTGGAAACAGTGTCAGAATTTATTTTGGGGGGCTCCAAAATTACTGCAGATGGTGATTGCAGCCATGAAATTAAAAAACACTTACTCCTTGGAAGGAAAGTTATGACCAAACTAGATAGCATATAAAAAAGCAGAGACATTACTTTGCCGACTAAGGTCCATCTAGTCAAGGCTATGATTTTTCCAGTGGTCACATATGGATGTGAGAGTTGAACTGTGAAGAAAGCTGAGTGCCAAAGAATTGATGCTTTTGAACTGTGGTGCTGGAAAAGATTCTTGAGAGTCCCTTGGACTGCAAGGATATCCAACCAGTCCATTCTGAAGGAGATCAGTCCTGGGTGTTCTTGGAAGGAATGATGCTGAAGCTGAAGCTCCAATACTTTGGCCACCTCATGCGAAGAGTTGACTCATTGGAAAAGACTCTGATGCTGGGAGGGATTAGGGGCAGGAGGAGAAGGGGATGACAGAGGATGAGATGGCTGGATGGCATCACTGACTCAGTGGACATGAGGCTGAGCGAACTCTGGGAGTTGGTGATGGACAGGGAAGTCTGGCATGCTGCGATTCATGGGGTCACAAAGAGTCAGACATGACTGAGCGACTGAACTGAACTGAACTGAGTCTACTCCTTTTCCTACCGTGCCCTCTAATAGGAAAAGAAGTCCATGGACAGCACCCCCCTGCCAAAATAAATAAATAAATAAATAAACATGCCTACCAAAACTATGAGACATTTCTTTAATCCTGAATATTAGCAAATAAGAAAACATACACAAAATGGAGTGTCTTATGCCAAGCCCCATATCACCAAATTAAGATTTAATTATAGCTTCAAGTCTTTCAGAAATGGAATTTAAACCAATCAGGAACCACTTAATCAGTACTAGATACGTCATCTGTCTAATTAGCCCCTGCTGCTGCTGCTGCTGCTAAGTTGCTTCAGTCATGTCCGACTCTGTGCGACCCCATAATTGGCAGCCCACCAGGCTCCCCCATCCCTGGGATTCTCCAGGCAAGAACACTGAAGTGGGTTGCCATTTCCTTCTCCAATGCACGAAAGTGAAAAGTGAAAGTGAAGTCACTCAGTTGTGTCCGACTCTTAGCGACCCCATGGACTATAGCCTACCAGGCTCCTCCGTCCCTGGGATTCTCCAGGCAGAGTACTGGAGTGGGGTGCCATTGCCTTCTCTGTATAAGCCCCTACCATCCCCTAAATGAAAATGACTTTGCAATAACCAAGTTGCATTTTGCCGCCAACATAACTTCCTTATTCCCCAGTCCCTTCTGTTTATAAGTCTTTCATTTCATACAGCTCCTCAGAGCTCTTTTCTCTTAGACTGAACAGTGTCCAATTCAAATCAATTTTTTGTTCAAGTGAACTCTTAAAATGTTTAAGTTGCCTCAGTTTATCTTTTAACATGGATACTCCTCTGGGCACCTAAGATTATGACCTTTTTTTTCTTTTTTAATCCTCCTGCCAAGTAAACTTTCAGAGCCTGCAAGTGAATAGTTTGGAGGCCCATTTCCTACAAGCAGGTTATAACCTTGGTTGATGCATCATTAGGCCAGAAGGTGGTCAAGGGACAGCTTGTATATGGGTGATTATATATGGAATCTGCATGGGCTAAGATTTCTACATGTCTGAGGTCTCTTGTGGTAATTAAGTGATCTGGGAGTGAGAACAGAAGAAAGCATGAACTATGGGGTGGAAACTGCAGACCAGGCACAGCATTTTCATGTTCAAAACTTTGAAGAATTTGAGAATTTGAACTTTTAGATTGGACTTGGTACGACAATGTCAAGGTAAGAATAAGGAACACATTTATTTAACCATATGTTCACTTGCCTTATATTTTCTAAACATTTAGACATCTGGTATAATGGACTTTATATATATTCTTGATTTTGGCTGTGCAGTTGTCTGAGCTGAGATAGGATATTAAGACCACTTTTGTACAAGTGATAAAACCTGAGACTCGGAGAAGTTAAATAATTTGGCTAAGGTCACAATGTCAGAAAGAGAACCTGGCTGCCTGGTTCCAAAGGCCATGTGAAAACAAATATACTGTCCTTTGTCATATATTGTAACATCACACCACTAATACTTGGAGAAACTAAAGTCCAGGTTAACTGATCTCAAAACCTGAACTCTTTAAGTCATATTATACTACCAGGTGGTACCAGTGGTAAAGAACCCACCTGACAATGCAGAAGACATGAGACACAGGTTACATCACTGTGTTGGGAAGATCCCATCCATGGGAACCCACTCCAGTATTCTTGCCTGGAAATCCCATGGACAGAGGAAACTGGCAGGCTACAGTCCACAGGGTCACAAAGATTGAAGTGACTTGCATGCGCACATGCATACTACCATGGGAGCCCAAGGAATATGCAATCTATGTTTAAGGCAGGCAAAAACACTCTCTCATTTACTCTGTTTTTGCTCTGTTTTCCTTGTACTGACTGCTTAGTTCCTCCAGCATATAGTAGGCACTCAATAAGCATTCACTGAGGGATGAATGAATTGAATAGAGTTGGAATTTACAGCCACACTGCATGACCTCACACATAATATAGAACTATAATTCACCACTGATCTAATGTCTTGAGAATAGAGGAGAACTATAATGATGGGAAAAGTATCTCTAAAGAACTATTCAGTCTAGGTGTGAGCAAAGGACTTGCTCTCCACGGTCATTACCCTGCTGCTTTCCACAAGATGATTCATTATTAAAAGGAAAACAAAAGCAAGAAAGCAATGTAAGATAATTTTGTGCGTTTCCATATAGACTTTCATCTGGGAAAGGAGAAGGAATGTATTTTTCTTAGATCTGTAAAAGAAACTTCTAAAAACAAAACAAAAACTAAATGCAAAATCTATCCATCAACAGATCAACTTGCAATTCAATAGCACCTTCTCATGACAGACATTCCAGGGTGATTCGGCAAAAAGCAGAACTAGCGACGCAATTGATTATGAATTATTCAAGTAAATGGGTCATAAATCGAGATTTACAAGTTGAAAAGGAGCCAGTGCTACAGGTTGCTAAAGGGATGTGATCTGTGGTGGGAGGTGCACTGCAGAAGCAGACTCTTACTCCAGGGAACAAACTCCTGGAGAATGGAGCCATGAACCGTGTCAGGAAAATAAATCTGAATCCTGAAAAAAGATCAGCATATCTACAGATAAGAAATTCTGTGCACACCGGGCGCAAACCTTTAGAGGAGTCAGGCTGAAGGCTGGCTCTATGTTGGTTCTTGTTGTTTAGTTCTTAAGTCATGTCTGACTCTTTTTGTGACCCTATGGTCTATAGCCTGACAGGATCCTCTGTCCATGGGTTTCTCCAGGCAAGCATACTGGAGTAGTTTGCCATTTTCTTCTCCAGGGGATCTTTGAGACCAGGGATCAAATCCACATCTTCTGCATCTCCTGCATTCCAGAGAGATTCTTCACTGCTGAGCCACCAGGGAAGTCCAAGGCTCTATAGTTGGTGTAACCAAAATGGATAGTGATAAATGACAACTGAGCTTGGCTTCTTCCAGTGCTGGTGAGGCTGATTGAATATAGAAAGTTACATTGGTTGTGAAAGGAAACTTCACTAGCATCACAACATTAATAATCCTTTGTTTTTATGCAGAAGGATTGTATTAGCTTTACTATGGGCTTAAAAATCTCCTTTAGGCTTTCTGTTGCTTAAGTGTCTCTGGCTAACAGGAACTTGGTTAAATTGCTTATAAGAACAGAGGAGAGAGATTGTAAATTACAGACTTCCCAATTCCCAGAGCTAGTCAAGGATCTTGTACAGTTGAGGGACATTAATATGTCATACAACCCTACTGCTGTCTTGAAAAATATTAATAATAAAAAAAACCCTTTCTTCCTCTCCACCACATTTTCTGCTCTATGATTTTATCTCAAAAACATTTTTACCTGCAGTTTCTTTATGACCTTGATGCCTTTACTTCTCTAGACAGGATAATCTTTTATCACTCTCAGCTTTGGTTCTAACCTTCGATGACTTCTGGGCATGTTTTTTGGACAGGAAATACTTCGGAGTGTCTCAGAAGTGTTCATATGCCAGGTTCTCTTCTGAGAAACAGTCCCAGCTCCCTTGATAGGCACCCACGTATGCTAATGAGACAACCAAGAAAACAGGTAAACCAGTGACAATCAGTCCCTGACTATTCACCGGGTTTTGAGGGATGTTATTGAAAGTCTAAAGAAAGGCTACTGTCTAGGGGAGTATGCAAATACAAAATAGCAGGAGGCATTCTTAAGATTAAATCTCCCTTTCCATCTGGACTAAACAATTACCCAGGAATTGAACATGGAATTTAAACTTCAGAGAACCAGATGCTCCATACTGATGGTATTTACCAAGTAACTCCTTGCTTCTAAATATCTCAGGGGAGCCAGCAGTTAATTAAAATGCATAAAGCTGGCCAGTGACTGTGGCAAGAAATACATAATTTTTAATAACCCAGGAAAAAGACATCAGCAGAAGGTGATCCACTGTCTACCAGTTTCAAACATCCTCTCCAGGCCTTTTGTGTTGACATAATCTCTTACCCAGTCGACATTCATTCATCCCATTCAATATCTATTCAAATATTACATGCCAACTACATGGCACTTTGGAGTCAGAGAAGAGGGAATCCAGTCCTTGCCCTCAGACACCTAACACTCTAAAGGGGATAACAAATATTTCAGCAGAGAACACTGAGACATGTCCAATGCTGAACAGAGGTAAGAAAAGACAAATGGGTGACTTTGCCCAGAATACCTAGCGGCTTTAGCACTAAATCTTGAGTGATAAATAGGACAGAAAAGGGAAGGTCATTTTAGACAGAAAGAATAACCTGTGCAAAGGCAGAGGGCAGTATATTGGGGAAAGATGTTCATAAGAAGTCAAAGCCGTTAGAACCTTGAATCTTCTGAGATCACTAGAAGGAAGAGAAGACTGTAGAATAAGACAGAATGTGTTATTGTAAAGTAAAAATTAAAAAAAAAAAAAAAGACAGCCCAATTCACTTCTGGCCGCATTCCATTGACCAGACTGATTTGGCCCCAGGCTACCTACCTTTCTGCCGCGATGTGAAAAATGGGCTAAGGATGAGTAAAACAAGAAGAAAAAAAGTGATTAAGAGCATTGCATATCCTTCCAAGAGGTATTAAATACCCACATTAAGGCAGTAGAAATGGAGAGACATGAGTGGACGTGGATGTATGTGGGTGGAAATGAATAGATGTGAGTGATATTTAAGAAAAAGAGCTGTTAACATGTAGTGATGAATTAGAATCCAGTGCTAAACAGTAAAGAAATATTCAGGATAATTTCAAGATTCTAGCTTGGAAAAGCAGATGGAGTGTGTTGACATTAAAAATGATAAAGAAAAAGAAAGGAGCTTTTAGAACAGTTTTTATGGAGATACCTAGGAAATATGAATTGAATACAAGACAAGCTCAGTTAAATGCTCTTAGCAAAAATCTTAGCAATGTATTCACTTGAGAGATAGAAAACTAGGCTAATAACTAAATATAAGTCAGGATTACTTAATTTAATAATAATAACATCTTGATTCTCAGAAGTTACTTCTTTTAATCTTTTTTTTTTAATGAATGCAAAAACTGAGGCTCAAGGCGTAAGAAAACCAACAGTAGCAAGTGAAAGTGAAGTCACTCAGTTGTGTCCGAATCTTTGTGACCCTGTGGGCTCTAGCCCACCAGGCTCCTCCATCCATAGGATTCTCCAGGCAAGAGTACTGGAGTGGGTTGCCATTTCCTTCTCCAGGGGATCTTCCCAACGCAGGGATTGAACCCAGGTCTCCCACATTGCAGGCAGACACTTTACCCTCTGAGCCACCAGGGAAGTCAAAGCAAGGTATAAACTTAGTTCTGCTAACTTTTCTATACAATATGCTTTCTACTACCTGGGCATAATTATTTATTTAACATTAGTAATTGGTTATTAATCAAAAGATATTTTAATTAGATACTGAGCCACTGAATTTCTCAGAATAAATATTTTGTGACTAGGCAATTTAATCTCCTGACAATCTTTTTTGCTATTACTGTTAAAAAAGCTATTGTCAAAATAGTTAAAACAAATCTAAAATAAAAACTTAAGAACCAAATTCAAATACCTTAAAAAATGGATGATTTCAAGTTGTACTACCATTAGTTGATGTTAAAACTGGAATTGTGGAAGAATATTATGTAAAGTTGTATTTGAAGTTGGTTAATATTTCAGTCTATCTGAAGTTAGGTAAGTCTAGAAAATATAGGAGGTTTTATATATATATAAATCAGATTTATTGGTACTGTGAGTCATATAAGTTATGAAGTTTGAATTGTAATACAAACATTCTGAGATTAAGAAAGACAGACACTACTGATGAACTGTAGATACTATCTGTAAACTATGCCAATTCCATTCAAGGGATTGGCTCCTAAATTTCAATTATCTTTTGATATTTATACTAAATTTAAAAGCCAAGGGATTTAAATTATACATACTTACTAAGATACAATAACAGTATGCATCTGTTGATGGTTCATATTTATCAGCTATCACCTATATCAGTGGAGACAGGGAATAGATCTTGTAAACCAAACTGTATGGTGTTAATTTTGGAGATAAAATTATAAACTCTACTTTAGGATAAATGTAAGGGAAGAGAGTGGTATAATTGCTTGGAGAACATTATTAATAAACCAATGCTCAAACGATAAGAACAACTTTGTTATTGCAAAGTTCTATGCCAAAAAGCATCTGCTTATATATTCGCCAATTTAATTTTGTCCAACAGTTCACTGGGTTCGATTGCTGAGTTGTTTCATTTTATTGGAAACTTTAGAACATTGCCAACATCACAAAAATAACTAACTAAAGACGTGAAGCTTGGTATTAATTCCTTATAGAATATATGGTTTGCACATATTTCTCCCATACGGTTGCCTTTTTGCTTTGCTAATTGTTTTCTTTACTCTGCAGAAATCTTTAGTTTGTTGCGGTCCACTTATTTTTGTTGCCTTTGTATTTGCTATCAAATACAAAAAGAGAGAGAGAGTGAAAGAAAAAAAAAAAAAAACCCATTGCAAAGGCCAACATCAACAGTAAAATAATGTAGCTTTCAGAACTTTGTGATGGATTCCAGAGTCAGATCTAAACTGCTTTGATTTCATATCATTTACTACGGCAGTAGTATAATTATGGATTGCTTGGAAATATTAAAAATTAATATGTTGTTAGGTACAAAACATTGCTACATCTCTTGGTGAACCATATTTAGAATACTAGGTGTCTGAAGGGGTCAGTAAACCTAAACTTAAATCCCAGGGCTGTAAGTTGCATACCCTTGGTTGGGAGGGACCTAGATCTCGACTCTCTTCCTTTATTATCTTTTAAATGGCAATTGTGCTAGCTGACTCATAAAATCATAATAGAAAAGTAATTCTTTGGATCGTAATTAAACAGACTCTTCCTTGCCAAATAAGACATTAGAAAAACCCTCTGATATTTTGGCACATATCATAAATATGTTAACTGTTGCTTACATTAATTCTGTGACTCTCCTAGAATAATTGTTACTAATATTTCACAGAGCTAATCACTAATTCAACTCAAAAAGCTTCTTTTGCCCACTTATATAAGGGTAAAGAAAACAAAGAGGTGAAATTTTAGGGACAAAAGGATCACTATATTCTTTGACTATTCAATAACAGTATTTGAATTTCCATTCATTTGTCTCCTTGGTGAGCAGAGTTGCCTAAGTTTATTCAGTGTTCAAGAATATAGTCATAACGTACCCCCAAAATTTCACACAGCACAATTTCCTTTACATCATTTTTTTTTTTTTTGGCTTTGAGGGAACATCAGATGTGAGAGCTTAAGAAAGAAAATAGGATTAAATTAGTTTGTCCTCACATAGCTGTTTTGTTTTGCTTGAAATACAGGGATTTGCTTAAGATAGTATTAAAGAAATTTATATCATACAGGAAAAAAATCCTTAGATCATATTATATAAAATAGAATACTCTTTCTCTACCATTATGTTCACTTCTAAACCATGCTAAAAGGACTTTTGAAACAAAGAAAATTAATAACCAGTTGTTTGGTGACACACAGGCAAAAATAATAAGTATGATTTTTTTAAACAAATAGGTATTAATCATTTGTCATGTCATGGCTCTACTCAAGTAACTATATAAAGAAGCATTTCAAAAAATTGAATGTTTCTAAGACTTAAATTGCTTGAAAAATTAACTCAAATCAGTTAATCTGCATATAGATAGCCATGGCCCTTAAATGTTATAATAGTTGAATTTCAATTANAATGATTTTTTCTGTGTTTCTTGGAGAAAAACAATTTGTGAATATATTCACCGCCAGTAACAGTCATTTTTAAATATATAGTTCCCCTCAATCAATTAAAGTTGGTACTATGGTCCTAAATTCATTTTTATTTCAAGATGAAGTGTATTTGGTTATGGACATTAACTGATAATTTGTTATTTCCAAATAAAAATAGCTTGAAAATATATTATGGCATTTCACTATTGCCATCAAGGTATGTGCTGAGATATTAGTGCTTGTTCATAAATATCTTTGTGCTGAAATATTATATAGGGTTGTGGTTAAGCTACTGTAGGCATAAAACAAATCATTGACTGTTTATTTATCCATTCAGACTCCTTTTCTCAAATGAGTGATGGCATTGCATTTGGGCATCTTTTACAACTTTTACATTAAGCTCTTCCACGAGGAGAATGCAATAAATTTGTACAAAACCCATCCAAGGTATTACTGTCCTCATAAAAACATTTCTTTATGAGTCCCAAATTATAAGTGCCCTTCTCTACCCCCACTCTGAAGTTGCCAGATGTCTTAAGTCATAAATACATACAGAAATTGAGTGCCAAAGTGAATTAATTTACAATCCAATAACTACAAGTCAGTGAGCAACATGGCAAAGTTAGACAAAAGTTGCTTTGTAGTAGACATAGTTAGTCTCTTCCAATGCTGTATGTCATAAAAAGATTTAATTTGGTGTAAATTAGTTTATTTATTTAACATGGGCTTCCAAGGTGGTTCAGTGGTAAAGAATCCACCTGCCAATGCAGGAGATACTGGTGATGTGGATTCAATCCCTGTGTTGGGAAGATCCCCTGGAGAAAGAAATGGCAATCCACTCCAGGATTCTTGCCTGGGAAATCCTATGGACAAAGGAACCTGGTGGTCTATAGTCCATGGGGTTGCAAAAGAGTCAGATATGACTGAGGGACTAAACAAGAGAAATTCATCTAATGTACGTTTTGGGTACAGAGACCACAGTGCTAAGACAGATAGACCCATACGAAACTTAACCTTCACTTACTGTGTGTGTGTGTGTGTGTGGGAGAGAGAGAAAGCTAGGCATTGTTCTAATATCACAAACACATATTTGAAAAACCATTATAATGTTAGTTTTAATCACAGATGAGTGTAATCTCATTAGGTCCTTTCATGGTGAAGTTTCATTTCCGCACTCTTCCTTATAAATATGTCTAACTGTCTTCTTTGTGGAATTTACTAGTCTTGGGTAACGTTGGTGAAAGGAAGGAAAATGAAAAGGAAACGGACAAGGTCCCTGACCTCAAGGAATATCATTGCACCCAGAAACACTGTTGGGGGCAAATCAATAAATATATTGCTAGAATAAGGCACTGGCACCAGCCCACCAGGATAAAGAAGCAACAGGAACAGTTCTATGTCTTGCACCCTGTCACCAAGCCCCACTCAATGTTAAATAAACAACAGGTTTCCTTTGACTGGGCTTGCCTGTTGGCTCAGATGGCAAAGAATCTGCCTGCCATGCAGGAGACCTGGATTCAGTACCTGGGTTAGGAAGATCCCCTGGAGAAGGGAATAGCAATTCACTCCAGTATTCTTGCCTGGAGAATTCCATGGACAGATAAAACTGGTGAGCTACAGTCCATGATGTTGCAAAGAGTCAGACACGATTGAGTGATTTTTTTTCTTTGACAGAGATGGACCTAAAATTTTAGGAAAATATACCTAGTTTGGAGAAGGCAATGGCAACCCACTCCAGTACTCCTGGAAAATCCCATGGACAGAGGGGCCTGGTAGGCTGTAGTCCATGGAGTCGCTAGGAGTTGGACACCACTGAGAGACTTCACTTTCACTTTTCACTTTCATGCATTGGAGAAGGAAATGGCAACCCACTCCAGTGTTCTTGCCTGGAGAATCCCAGGGACGGCGGAGCCTGGTGGGCTGCCGTCTATGGGGTCACACAGAGTCGGACAGGACTGACGTGACTTAGCAGCAGCAGCATACCTAGTTTGCCTTCTCCTTCTACAATTTAGCTCTCAAAATGGTAAGAATTTTTAGTATGAGACTGTTGTGAAGATTTGAAATACTTAGGAAAATGACTCCAGAATCAAGCTATTAAAATGACAATCACAGAAATAACAACCTTGAACAATGTTCCCAAAGTGAATTTGGAGGATGGACTTTGATCACAACCTAGCCTGAAGCTAAGACTCAGAAGAAGCTGAGAAAAAGTTTTCATAGCAAGGTAATTTTGAAGTTGCCTTTTAAGATTACCAATTGACTCTGTCAAAGACAAGAGAAAAAAAAAAAAAGAATGTGAATCTGTTATTTAAAAAAAGGAATAACAATACCTATTTCTATCTTGAAATGTGTTTGCCTTAAAACAGTGGTTTTTAAATTATTTTAGCAACAAAGTACTTAATTGAAGCAATATACAATCTAATACATAGACCAACAATAGATAAACTGCTTTGGTGGAATATGGAACAAATGAAATTAAATTACTGGACCAAATATCAGAAGATTTTACTGTAAACTCTCAGGAAGATAAATTATGATTTCTTATCACCTATGTGTCCCATATAACCTGTGGGTCTAAATTTTTACGCTTTTTCTTATTCTAGGAATAAATTTGGGACTTTAATCTTACTGTCCATAACTTTCCCAATCGCCAGGCTCCTCTGTCCATGGAATTCTCCAGGCAAAAATATTAGAATGCGTAGCCATTTCATTCTCCAGGGGATCTTCCCAGCTCAGGGTCTGAACCCAGGTCTCCTGCATTGCAGGCAGATTCCTTACTGTCTGAGCCACCAAAGAAGCCCCAATTTTTTTTTTTTTAATTGTGGTAAAATACTCATAACAAAATTTACTATCCTAATCATTTTAAAGCCCACAGTTTAATAGTATTAAGTAAATTCATCATATTGTGCGACTGTCACCATCATCCATTTCCGTAACTCTTTACATCTTGTAAAACTAACACTTTATATCCATTAAATAAAACTTCCTGTTCCTCCCTCCCTCAAGCTTGGTGGCCATCATTCCACTTTCTGTCAGTATCACTTAGCTAAGTACCTCATATAATTGAAATAATACAGTATTTCTCATTTTCTGTGGCTGGCTTATTTCACTTAGCATAATGTCCTCAAGGTCTATTCATGTTGTAGCATGTTGAAGAATCCTTTTTTTTTTTTAAGAGGAATGATGTTCTATTGCATGTACATTATATTTTGTTTATCTATTCATCTATCAGTGGGCACTTGGGTTCCTTCTATGTTTTAGCTACTGTGGTGGTTTAGTTACAAGTTGTGTCCAACTCTTTGTGACCCCATGAACTATAGCCTCTGTCCATGGGATTTCTTAGGCAAGAATATAGAAGTGGGTTGCCATTTCCCTCCCCAGGGGATCTTCCTGACTCAGGGATCCAACCCAGGTCTCCTGCATTGCAGGCAGCTTCTTTACTGGCTGAGCCACCCAGGAAGCCCCCTTAGCTATTGCAAGTAGTGTTGCAAAGAACATAGGTGTAACAATATCTTTTTTTTTTTTTTTTGACATATACTCAGAAACAGAATTTCTGGGTCATCCCTGATAGCTCAGTTGGTAAAGAATCCACCTGCAATTCAGGAGACCCTAATTGTGTCAGAAAGATCCTCTGGAGAAGGGATAGTCTACCCACTCCAGTATTCTTGGGCTTCCCTTGTGGCTCAGCTGGTACAGAATCCACCTGAAATGCAGGAGACCTGGGTTCAATCTCTGGGTTGGGAAGATACCCTGGAGAAGGGAAAACCTACCCACTCCAGTATTCTGGCCTGGAGAATTCCATGGAGTGTACAGTCCATGGGGTCGCAAAGAGTCGGACGCAACTTTCATTTTCAATTGGTAATTCTCTCTTTAATTTGTAGAGGAATCATCATGTTTTACACAGTGGCTATACCATTTTGCATCTCTAACAATGCACAAGGACTCCATTTTCAATCTCTACATATTCTTGTCAATGCCTATTATTTCCTTTTTTTTTTTTAATACTAGCCATCCTGATGACTCTGAGGTAGTATCTCATTGTAATTTTGACTTACACCTCTCAAAAATTAGTAATGCTGAGCATTTTTTCATGTGGCTCTTGGCCATTTTTGTATATTCTTTAGAGAAATATCTATAAAAGTTCTTTGTGCAATTCTCTTGTGGACAGCATATAAAATTGGATCATGTGTTTTTCTTCATTTTTTAATCTTTGTCTTTTGATTGGAGGGTTTGATTGATTTACATTTACCATAATTCCTGATGAAAGCGAAAGTGTTGCTTAGTCATGTCCAAGTCTTTGTGACCCCATGGACTGTGTAGCCTTCCAGGCCCCTCTGTCCATGGAATTTTCCAGCCAAGAATACTGGAGTGGGTTGCCATTCCTTTCTCTAGGGGATCTTCCCAACCCAAGGATGGAACCCAGATCTCCTGCATTGCAAGCAGATTCTTTACTGTCTGAGCCACCAGGGAATTCCAATTACTAATAATTCCTGAAAAGTAGGGGTTAATACAAAATGAGAAAATAATGCAAGAAATGAGAAATAAAAACCCTATATGCCTTCTTTCTGTACTTTAATTCCTTACTACTGTCTTTTATGTTTAGTGGACTCTTTGTAGGGAAATATTTAATTTTTTTTCTCATTTCACTTTGTGCTTATCTTTTCTTTACGTTTTCCTTTTCTTTAAGTTTACCATGAGGACTATACTTAACATAATAGCACTCAAATTTGAATTTAGACCTGCTTATCCTCAATAACCTACAAGAACTCTGCTACTTAATAGATCCATTCCCACTCCTTTTGGTTGTTAATGAAAAAAAAAATTACCTCTTCATACATTTTGTACTCAAAAAACATTAACTAATAGTTCTCTTTAATTATGTAGAAAGAAAACAGCATGAACAGTTACAAAAGAAAATTGCAATAATAGTAGATTTTAGACTAATAATTGTTTTTTTTTGTACTTTGGCCACCTCATGCGAAGTGTTGACTAATTGGAAAAGACTCTGATGCTGGGAGGGATTGGGGGCAGGAGGAGAAGGGGACGGCAAAGGATGAGATGGCTGGATGGCATCATCCACTAGATGGATGTGAGTCTGAGCGAACTCTGGGAGTTGGTGATGGACAGGGAGGCCTGGCGTGCTGGAATTCATGGGGTCACAAAGAGTCGGACATGACTGAGTGACTGAAATGAACTGAACTGAACTGAACTGAATATGTTAGTCTCTTAAATTATGTGGAAAATAAAAATTGGAGTCATAAACTGTTGTTGCAATAATAATATATTTTTATAATAGTTCATGTATTTACTTCATTACTATCTTTATTTAAGGTTTCCCTGATAGCTCTGTTGGTAAAGAATCTGACTTCAATGCAGGAGACCCCGGTTCCATTCCTGGGCTGGGAAGATTTGTCGGAGAAGGGATAGGCTACCTACTCCAGTGTTCTTGGGCTTCCCTTGTGACTCAGCTGGTAAAGATTCTACCTGCAATGTGGGAGACCTGGGTTCAGTGCTTGGATTGGGAATATCCCCTGGAGAAGGGAAAGGCTACCTACCCACCCCAGTATTCTGGCCTGGAGAATTTGATGGACTGTTATAGTCTATGGGATTGCAAAGAGCAAGTTACTCCCTGGTATTTTTTTATTTGATCCTGTGGAACTCCCTTGAGCATTTCTCGTAGAACAAGTCTACAGATGAGGAAATCACATAGCTTTTTTTTTTTTTTTAAATCTGGGAATGTCTTGGTTTCTCCCTCATTTTTGAAGGTCAGCTTTGCCAAATATAAGATTCTTTGTTAACTGGACTTTTTTTTTTTTTTTTAACACTTTCAATACATTAGAACACTGCCTACTAGCTCCCAAAGTTTCTATTGAGAAATCTTGAGGAGTCTTGTTGAGAAACCTTTGAATGTGATGAATCACTTCACTATTGCTGCTTTCAAGAATCTTCTGTTTTTGACATTCAAATGTTTGATTATAACGTGTCTCAGTGTGAGTCTCTCTGAGTTCATTTTAGTTGCGGTTTGCTGACCTTCTTGGATATTTATAATCAACTCTCTCATCATATTTGATTATCCACACCTCTCTCTTTCTATTCACCTTCTGGGACTCCAAAAATGCGTATATCTATTTGATGGTGTCACAAAGATCTTTTAGGCTCTGGTTACTTTTATCTTTTTTTTTTCTCTCTGCTCCCCAGACTTGGTAATTTTCACTGTCCTGTCTTCAAGTTTGCTGATTCTTCTGCCTGCTCAAATCTTCTTTGAATCTCTCCGGGGTATTTCTCATTTCAGTTATTGTCCTTTTCAGTTCCAGAATTTATCACTGGTTTCTTTTTAAGGTTCTCTATATTGCCATTGTGTTCATATTCTCCCCATTTGTTCCTTCACTTCTTTCTTTAGTTCTTTTATCATCTTTAAGACAATTATTTTAAAATCTTTGTTTAACAAACCTGTCTCAGGTCGTTTTTCAGAAATCACTTCTATTGGTTTATTTTGTCCCTTCAAATGACATTTTTTTGTTGTTGTTCAATTTCTTTGTTTACCCTGTGATTAGTTGGTGAAAACTGAGCTTTGGAATCTAACAACGTGTTAACTCTGGAAATCGGATTTTCTCCCTTCCCCACAGGTTGCTATTTTTGTTGCTGTTATCACTAGGGCTTATTGTTTTTCTTTTCTCTTTGATTCTGCATCTGTCTCTGGGTCATTGAAGTGTTTTATGAGTGAGTGCTTTACCTTGGATACGTACTCTCACTTTCTAATCTTCCCCATATATTCAGTTGCTTTTAAATGTGCTTCTCCTTAATGTCTGGCTCCCAAAACAGATACAAGAGAAAAATGAAGAGATGAAGGGTGTTGGCTCTTTAAATCTCCTGGCAATTCCTTCAGTCAGAGGAGAAGGTACTTATAAAAAAGGGGAGAGGTGAAACAGTAATGGCTACCTGCCCCTTGGAACCTAAGGGATCAAAAGCAGCCATCAGCCATCAGAGCACAGATCCTTGATATCTGGAGGACAGGATCCTTTTGGTCCACAATACTGCCTGCAAGCTGTGTGTGGGCTTCTGTGGAAACACAAGCACAGCTGCCCCCAAGTGGCTGGAGTAGGGGGACTGCTACTGCACCAAAAAATGTAATTGACCGACATTAATCACAATTTACCATTCAAGTCTTCCCCTGGAAGTTGCAAGTCTTCCAAAGACTGCAGAGTTTCAATAGAGACAGACTCTGCCAGAGCAATTGTTGTGTGGGTGGGGCGACAGTGTCCTGGCGCTTCCTATCCCTCTGCATTTTGCTCTCTATTCTTTAGCTGGAGAATACAACCTGACCATTGAAAGCTTTTTGTTTGGCCCACATGGCTTTGAATAATTTTTAATTTAAATAATTCTAGAGAGGAAATTTATCCCCTCCTCAATTCTAATCTTACACATCTTTTGTACTTCATCTCTTCACTCTATAACAGAAACCAATGAACACACTTGTGTATGAGACTCTGATAGAAATTGGCACTGCTTATTATGATCAAGGCCCCTGTTTCTGAGTAATATTGCAGAACAACCTGCGTGATCTTTCTGCCTCGTTCTTTCTTTTCCTTCTCAGTTATCAATTACACCTGTTATCAAGATATTTCATGGCACACATGTTAAAAGCTGCTAGTCTGTTGAATAGTCACCTTATTTAAAGGTGATGCTCAACTTCAACTAAGTTTGGTGTAGTATCTAAATATTATTTGTCATGTTGGTAAAAACTATCTTTTGAGTGGGTTTTCTAAGGTGATTTCTCTACATTTTTAATAATGTCCTTTAACATTAAGTCTTTGGTTTTGGTATTGTACTTTAAATTATGAGATTATGTCACTGGAAATTTGATCTGGAATGAATTAATAGAGCAATAACCTTATATTACTGTCCACAATATAACTGTTAGATGAATAAAGAAAGTTTTATGATTATCATTTTACAAATAAAAATATTTCTTTAAACCTAAACACATTGAAAATTTTGCCATCATAGCCTCAGCTTTTTTTCTATTTTTGAATCATTACAGCTTTGTGGTAGGCACATAGTATTCATTTGAGAGAGATTTGCTGAATTAAAGTTAAATCTCAGTACAAAAAAAATTTATCTGATCTTTAAATCCAACTTAATTTATTTTTACCATTGATGAATTATGAATCCTCTACAGGAGGAAACAGACTAGAACAAATTCAATAAAGATTGCTACTAGAACAAAAATAATTTGTTAATATATTAGTTGAGATTATATTGTGGGCCTTACAAGGTACTATAAAGCTTCTTCATATATAGTACAATCATTGAGATAGGTGCTACTCTTATCCACACTGTATAGGTGAGAAATTTAAAAGACTAAGAAGTCAAATAATTTGTTCCATGTCATTCAACCTACAGATGGGAAAGCAAGGACTCTAATGGAAGGTAGCCAGTCTCCAACACCTCCCAAAATCCAACGTCCTCTAAGGCTCTTGCACTGTATTTATCTCAATGTCCATATGATAAGATTTTTCCTGAATGCAGTTCCAATGACAATAAAGAACACAACAGAGGATTTTATCATCCTTTTTCTATTTTCTCACTTGTGCAAGCTCCCATTTTCCTAGGTAATGCTTTTCTGAAATTGAGAGGCATCCTGGCTAACTGTGGCAGTTTCTGCATTAGTGAGATAAAGGATAATTTAGATAAGTAGCTAACAATTTGCATTTATCTTAAGGAAAATATAGCAAAAATCTTAATGCAGTTTGTATCACCTCACTGCTCAGAGACCCCTTGCTCCAATACAGTCTTTGCTGAAATAAAGAAAAAGCACAGACTAAGAACCATAGTAAAAGCAAACACAAAATCATGAAAATTCTCCCTTTTGTTGCCATTACTTCATTCCCCATTTAAATGATTTGATCTCTTCTTGCTACAGCTAAATGACTCACAAAAGCTGGTGGGGATTTACATGACCAATCAAATTCTTTCCAATGTTATACACAGGTGACAAAAAATGTTCTCCAGCTGAAATAATCACAGAGGCAGTAATGTTTTTATATTGCCAAAGGATGAAGCTCTTTGCTTTAGCTAAACTACACATTCATTTTATGTCAACTGAAGAAAAAAAGAAAAATCTCCTGATCTTTATCAAATTGCTGTATAATTACTTTTAGACATTTTTGGACTGACACAATATGAAACATAGGATAAGTTTTGAAATATAGTAAGAACTTCAGAACAGAATTAGAAAACATTTAATACTTTAGAAGAAACTGGGAAATAACAATATCAGCCAGACTAGATTCATACAAAGAAATGAGAAATTAGATTTCTCAGCTGGACAGTAAAGAAAAGCACAAGGTTTTGGAATCCCATTGGCAACACCTGAAGTTTATTGACAGAAAATGTTACATAAATACATGGTCATTCATATATCCATGGAAAAAATGATAAGAAAAGGCATCAATCTTTTCATCTTAGTTTAAATGCACTAAAAATGTTACAGTATATATGTATAACAATCGCTTTATACATCAAATTAGCACAACATTGCAAATCTTCAATTTTTAAAGGTTACAGTAATAATGCAGCATAAGAATGAGCATAAATTGTTTGAGGTAATCAACTATGTTTAAAAGCCTTTATGTTATTGATAGGGGGCTTCCCTGGTGGTTCAGCTGGCAAAGAATTTGCCTGCGACACAGAAGACCCTGGTTCAATTCCTGGGTTGGGAAGATCCCCTGGAGAAGGGGACTGCCACCCACTCTAGTATTCTAGGATTATGGGTGAATTCCATGGACTGTGTAGTCCATAGGGTTGCAAAGAATCAGACAAGATTGAGTGACTTTCAGTTATTCATTTATGTTTTAGATAAGGCAATTAAAACTCAAAGAGAGAGAGCTGAAGTAACTTTTTTCAAAGTTATATTATGAATCATCCTCATCATTAGTAGTGATCCAATTTACTTTCTTATTTTTGTAAAAAGGTAGCTTGTGAGAAG
This sequence comes from Redunca redunca, assembly GCA_006410935.1. Lineage (NCBI taxonomy): Eukaryota > Metazoa > Chordata > Mammalia > Artiodactyla > Bovidae > Redunca > Redunca redunca. The sequence continues at coordinate 2,439,151 of SJYQ01002241.1, forward strand.
CAATCTAATGGGATATAAACTTAAGTTTAGACCTCCAAGTAAAACCTTTGAGAGTCATTCTGGTTGCCTATTGTCACAAGTTCATCACCCATTATTGCAACTTTCAACACACAGAAGAAATTCAAATTCTGCAAAATGCTCGTGGCCAGGAAAGAGATTGTGCTTTGGGGAGAAATTCTGGACACTATAAAAGGTGAACTAAGCTACACCTCAATAGAATCTAGTCTAGTAAGTCTCAAAGTGTAGTTTCTGGAAAACAGGCATCAGTATCACTCAAGAGCTATAAATAGTTAGAAATGTAGATTGTTGCGTTCTAATCAAGACCTTGTGAATCAGAGTCCTGGGACAGGACCCAGCATGAAATGTTATATAATACCCTCCAGTTGATTCTGCTACACAACGTTTCAAAACCACTGGTCAAGGGCGGAAAAAGTACTATAATATGGAAGATAAAAGACATGGCTTGCAATCTTAATTGTACCAAACAGTAGTTGTGCTGCCTTCAGCAATTTACTTCACTAACATTCCATCTTCTCATTTCTAAAATACATCACCTATTTTTAGTGTCCAAGTAAAGTTAGAATGAGAGAAATAATACAGAATAAAGAACAGAGGAATATTCAAAAAACTGACAAACTGAACAAATGGTTCTCAACTCTAGGTGATTTTACCCTTCAGAGAACATTTTGTAATGTCTGCTTATGTTTGTGATGGTCACAACTGGTGGAGGAGGTGGCTACTGACACATGGTGGGTAGAGGACAGGAGTACTACTGAAAGTGCTACAATAGACATGGCAGCCCCCACAATAAAAGTTCATCTGGTCCAAATGCCAACTGTGTTATGGCTCAGAAACCACTTCCCTGTGGGCCAGTGGCTAAGACTCCATTCTCCAAATGCAGGGCCTGGGCATTCAATTTCTGGTCAGAACACTGGATTCTGCATGCCTCAACTAAAATAACCCACATGCTTCAACTCTAGAACCCCCCATGCAATGAAGATTGAAGATCCTGAGTGCTGCAACTAAAACTTGTTGCAGCCAAATAAATACATATTTTTAATAATAAATTATACTTCTATTATTCAATTTATCATCACTTTTGAATCTTTTTCCTTATTCTTCTCCAATTTGTAAATAACCACATGGATACTAAGCAAGTGTGTGTGCTCAGTTACTAAGTTGTGTCTGACTCTTTGCAACCCTGTGGATGGTATCCCGCCAGGCTCCTCTGTCCATGGGATTTTCCAGGCAAGAATATTGGAGTGGGTTGCCATTTCCTCCTCCAGGGGATCTTCATGACCCAGGGATTGAACTCACATCTCTTGCATTGGCAGAAGTGTCCTTTACCACTGAGCTGCCTGGGTAGCCCATGCTAATATATATTTCCAAAATATATATAATGCTGAAAAAAGATACAGGTAAAAAGTTTTCTTATGTTTTTAATCTTTAGAAGCGGTTCGTGCTTGTGCTTAGTCACTTCAGTCATGTACAGCTCTTTGTGAGCCCATGGACTGTAGCCTGCCAGGCTCCTCTGTCCATGGGACTTTTCAGGAAAGAAGACTGGAGTTGGTTGCCATTTCTTCTTCAGGAGATCTTCCCAACTAGGGATCGAACCTGAGTCTTCTGTGTCTCCTGCATTACAGGTGGCTTCTTTACCCACTAAGCCATTGGGAAAGGAAGATGATAAAAAATATTTTCTTTCATCACATGTCTAAAATGTACATTTTTTTCATGTGGAAAAGAGATTAAAGTAATTTGAAGAACTTGCTTCAGTTCACCTTACTGAGCAATGTTTTCCCTTCATTTTACTTATAATAAATCACTGGCCCAAGCAGGCATAGTGAAAACAGAAACAGGAAGTGATATAATTGTCACTTTTCCTATATTTTCATATCATTAGCTATTTTTCCACATATTTAAGCATTACCTAAATCACTATACAGTACAGACATACAAGGCAGATTAAAGTAGTAAAGGAGAGAAATATGTCATTAGGTTCTTTGTGTGTGCGTGTGTGTGTGTGTTAGTTGCTCAGTTATGTCAGACTCTTTGTGACCCCATGGACTGTAGCCCGCTAGGATTCTCTGTCCTTAGGATTCTCCAGGCAAGAATACTAGCGTGGATTGCCATTCTCTTCTCCAGAGGATCTTCCCGACCCAGGGATTGAACCCTGGTCTCCTGCATTGCAGGCAGATTCGTTACCATTTGAGCTACAGGAAGTCTCAGGTTCTTTGTAGGTTAGGTGAAAAGAGTAACTTATTTCTCCGCCCACATTGCTCTCAAACCACACTTGGATGATAAACCCCACATGGTGACTGCAGGGGAAATGGATCATCTTAATGATGTCTTCCACAATCCTACTAACAATTCTTACTTAAGACTAAAAAAATTAGTGAAAGGGTTTTGTCCATGTCAAGGGAAAGTGAGTGACAACTGATGTTCAGAAGCTATAGAAAATGAATTATTTTTCCAAATTCATTTTTTTATTTGTTATAGGGATTTCACTTCAGTTATAGCACACCATTTCATCCCAATGGATAAGAGTTCATTCTCAAAATGGTATCTGTATTAGATTTCATGCCCCCTAAGAAGGAAGCTGAAGAAGGCAATCGCAACCCACTCCATACTCTTGCCTGGAAAATCCCATGGATGGAAGAGCCTGGTAGGCTGCAGTCGATGGGGTTGTAAAGAGTCGGAAATGACTGAGTGACTTCACTTTCACTTTTCACTTTCATGCACTGGAGAAGGAAATGGCAACCCACTTCAGTGTTCTTGCCTGGAGAATCCCATGGAAGGTGGAGCCTGGTGGGCTGCCTTCTGTGGCGTTGCACAGAATCAGACATGACTGAAGCAACTTAGCAGCAGCAGTAGCAGCAGCAAGAAGGAAGCTCAGAGAATAGTAGGTAATACTCAAGGTCCGTCTAGTCAAGGCTATAGTTTTTCCAGTGGTCATGTATGGATGTGAAAGTTGGACTGTGAAGAAAGCTGAATGCTGACAAATTGGTGCTTTTGAACTGTGGTGTTGGAGAAGACTCTTGAGAGTCCCTTGGACTGCAAGGAAATCCAACCAGTCCATTCTAAAGGAGATCGGTCCTGAGTGTTCTTTGGAAGGAATGATGCTAAAGCTGAAACTCCAATACTTTGGCCACCTCATGTGAAGAGTTGACTCATTGGAAAAAACTCTGATGCTGGGAGGGGTTGGGGGCAGGAGGAGAAGGGAATGACAGAGGATGAGATGGCTGGATGGCATCACTGACTCGATAGACATGAGTTTGGGTGGACTCCAGCAGTTAGTGATGGACAGGGAGGCCTGGCATGCTGAAATTCCTGGGGTTGCAAAGAGTCACACACGACTAAGTGACTGAACTGAACTGGACTCAAGTGTTAGAAGATTAAGCCATTGGAAAAGTGTGGAACATTTGCTTTTTTTTTCCCAGAGATATGAAGTGTTCAAAGGTCTAGAAAAAATACAAGTAGATATAATGGCCATTTTCATTTATTTTTTATAATAAAAGCGGTGCTTTCTTTCAACACGTGGCTTCCTATACTCCAGATATGCTAAGGAATCTAAATCTATCCTACTATTGAATGACGGTATGAGGTAATTATGTCCTATGCCATTTCCACATTATTCCAAACATACATTATGTCATTATGTATGTTTAGAAACATACATTATTAAGATTTACAGAGAAGATGAACATGTTGGAAGATGTGTACAGAAAACTTAAATCTCTTGGTCAATATTGCCTCCAAAAAGGAGTATGCACAAAACTGGAGGGATTATGACTTGGGCATCCAGTGGCATTTAACCTGTGGAAGTGAGGGATAGTCACCTACTATATGAGGGACTGTCCTATACACACAATAAGAATTATCCTCACATATTGGAGAACTGTTCCTGGATGTGGCCACAGAAAGATGTTGCTGTGGAAAAATTGTCAGAAAGTTTAATGCTTCTGACTTTAAAGGTAAATGAGCTGGGGGCTGGCCACACACAAAAGAATGTGAGCTGCCTCCAGAAACCAAAAGGGAGGAAAGAGATTTTCCCCCAGAACTTCCAGAGAAACACAAACACTTTTTTTTTAGACCAGCAAGATCCATGTCAGATACCTAAATTGCAGAATGGTAATATAATAGATTTGTTCTGTTTTAGGCCTTTGAGTGTGTGGAAATGCGTTACAACAGTAACAGAAAATTACTATACTGCCCACAACACCCTATTTTGTTCACTGGTGTTCAGTTGCTAAGTTGTGTCCAACTCTTTGGGACCCCATAGACTGCAGCATGCCAGGCTTCCCTGTCCTTCATTATCTCTTAGAGTTTGCTCAAATTCATGTCTGTTGAATTGGTGATGTCATCCAACCATCTCATCCTCTGTCATCCCCTGTAAGGCATTTTATAGGAGAGAAAGCTAAGAATAAGATAAGTTAAATATATTTGATGTCAAATAAAGCTGTTGGTCCCAACTTTCTAGTCAAGTATTTTTTTCACTATCATGTGACTCAAACTCCCTGATTTGAGGTTTCTTTTTTTTTTTTTTATGTAACTTTCATATAAAGTTCTTTAACACATTTGAATCATTTCTAGATTCTAATACTCCATCTCATATGCACAGAAGGTACAAATTTCCATTGTATAAATGTCACAGCTTACAAAACTATATTATCAATTTTTTCATTTGAAGTGTTGTGAAGCAGGCACATCAATAAAAATTCTTAGAAAGAGAAAACTTGTAGAACTTTTTAAAGAACAGAGAGTTCCAAGACCCTTTGAATTCCATTTTCCATAATGCATTTTTAACATGTCAATAGACTTCTTAAAGATTGAAACATCAGACCCCACATTTTCCAACTCCGAGATTTATTTTAATGATAAGACATTGGATCCTCATAAAAGTGTCATGTATAGAATATTTATTATGAGGCAAGTGTGAAGATTTGTGAAACGCCTGAGATTTTTTCCTGCTTGAAAGCTAACAAGTCAGCATGCCAGGTACATGGATGCTGGCAGAAGACTTGAGGTCAGAAACAAAGGACTTTATTACCCACAAAAAATAGCATTGTTGGAACATCAGCACTTTATTGTGCCTGATCCCCAAGTCCCAGTCCCCACAAGGATACACAGAGAAGGCCAGATGACACTAGCTCACTCAGTGGATTTGCACGACAGGAATGGAATTCTGAATTTAGGGAGCCTGAATCTTTTATAATGGGCAGTAATCATGCCTTCCATCCGCTACAGAGAAGCACACTGTCTGTCTGTCTCCCCCCAGGGTGATTATTATACAGCAGAAGATGGCAACCCACTTCAGTATTCCTACCTGTGAAATCCTATGGACAGAGGAGCCTGGTAGACTACAGTCCATGGGGTTGCAAGAGTTGGACACAACTTAGTGACTAAACCCAAACACACACCTCAAAAAGATAGTCAGGAGCAAATGTCAGTCATTACATTGCCTGCAAATGTGAAGAGTTATGAGAACTGTATTCTATCAGTACACAATAGGGATTTGTGTGTATAAGGAGAGGTACAGTTTGGGTCTAAACTTGATTAAAATTCAGACTGTTTGATGATGTCTGATGAATTGACAGGAAAGGAACCTTTATTCAGTTCACTTAAAAAAGTAATAACCTTTCTGCTAAAAAAAAAAAATATTTACTGAAAAAAAAATAAATGATTATGAGCACATAAAACTGTCACTTAGAAATGTTACTGACCTACCTCCCAGAGCCTCCTGAGCTGGCAACAAAACCTCTGGTATTAAGCATTAGTGTTCAAGATGGTTCCACTTTCACCTCCCTCTAGCGAAGTGGTTCATGGAAAAAAAAGGGGTCTTCTTTCTGAAACCTCATCATAGCTTTGACATTTAAAACTTTGATACCTGAATGTCAGTAGCAGTGTCATGAAGGATAAGTAGGCAGGCCCCAAAAATGTGGCAGAAAGGAGTGGCAACACTCATCCAAAATGAATTTCTTGAAAGATGCACATATTTCCACCAGTCTTATAAGTAACATCCATCTCTGGACCAAGAAGTACACAATAGCAAAGGAAAGAAAAGACAGTTGGGGTGCCAAGTTCTAGCAGACACAGCAGAAACCAGTTGAAGTGACACTTATTTAAAAGTAAAGCTGAGCAAGATAAAAAGAAAGAAATTACTGTGGGCCTCCCTGATGGCTCAGACAGTAAAGAATCCACACGCAATGCAGGAGAACTGGATTCCATCCCTGGGTCAGGAAGAGCCCCTGAAGAAGGGAGTGGCAACTCACTCCAGGATTCTTGCCTGGAGAATCCCTGGATAGAGGAAACTGGCAGGCTACAGCCCATGGAGTCACACAGAGTTGGACATGACTGAGCAACTAACACTTTCACTTTCAAAGGCAGAAAAGAGAGATTGAATTATATAATAGTTAAAATAGTAATAGAGAATAGCCTTCAGCAAGTGCATATGTGCTTAGCATTATATTTAGTGTTGTATCTAATCCTTACAACAACTTGTTACATAGATTACAATAATCTCAGTTTACATATAAGAAATTTAAGGTAAATGACTTGTTACTGACTTATTTCTCTGACTTTATTTTGAATCCTTGAAAGAAAATTCTGACTTATTTTACCATCCACTCAGCCCCAGTGCCTTGGAAATGATTGCCCTTGACTTTCTACTAAAATTCTTTGCTAAGGTCAGTGACTGATTTCATCATGCATGTCAATGTCCTTTTCTCAAGGCTCCAATTTTTGACTTTTTTCTAATAGCTGTTAGCAGTAAAGAGCTTTTACTTCTTTAAAATCTCTCTTACATCTCTCTCTTTCAGAGTCCCCATATGAGTGAATATTTATCTTCCTTACAGCTTTGTATTCCTCTAGTTGCCCATCAATTGTATAAATTCTTAGGTTCTGAGACTACATTTCTGTGCTTCTCCTTATATGCTTCCTTTTGTCTCAGATGGAAATTTTAAGGCAATGTCTTTTATAGGTAATTCTTTTGACCCAACATTTTCCTCTAGAGCCACAGATATACATTTTCCATTTACATCTGGATATTTCTACATGAATGACAGAGTATTTCAATGTAGGCATATTAACTAATTAGTGCATTAGTTTTTCTATTTGAATAAGCTAACATTTCTTGCCTCCTTTTTATATCTTTTTATTTTTTTGATTAATGATACCATTAATGACCTATCTCTCTTTACATTCTATCAGTGTGAAGTCATTCTGATTTTTTTAATTTATATTTTAATTGGAGGAAAATTGCTTTACAATGTTGTACTGGTTTCTGTGTACAATGCTAATTAGTCATGATTACACATATATCACCTCCCTCCCCTCCCCCATCTCATCCCTCTAGGTTATTAAAATATACATTTTGTGACTACTAGTACTACAGGTAAAAGTCCTCCAAGTGACAAGAAATAGGGGAAAAAATAGGAAAAGATGATGGAGACTTGAGGTAAGAACAGCAAATCATCTAGTTTAGCTGGACTTGGTGCTCACTGTGCAGACCCACTGAAAGGTAAAGCCCAATAAATGTGCTAAGAATCATATTATAATGGCTTTGAATGGACTGCTAAAGCATTTAAACTCTAAATGCTTTAAATTTAGATTTAAAGACTTTAAATTCAAAGGGGAAACTTCTCACACTTGAATATCAATTTGCTTGTCACTCACAATATTTACCACATTTTACTTATATTTGCTAATGTTCAGGTTTTATTTCTTCTATTTTTTAATGTTCTGAAATTAGAATGTATTTCTTATGATTGTTTAGGTAACACTTGTAGTGCTAGCAAGATCTTTCAACTTATTATGGTCTTGAATTATTTGCTCAATCGAATGGACTTGCACAGACATAGCAGACAAAATAGAGAATGGAAATGCTGGTTTAGAAGCTGACAGTCAACTGACAGTTTACTCAATATGAGTTTGTTTAGGTTGCACTTACAGAAGGAAGATGAGATTAGCCATTATGTAATCCTTTGGTGATATTCACCTACTTCAAGATCCAATTAAAAAAAAATTGAGACTCAATCATTACTTCTCTTCAATCAATCATGCATGAATTTTAGAGATGGGTTAATGAGGAAAATGGCCTCCACTCTCCAAAATCTACTTATAGACTCTTTCTTATATATTTTACTGAAATAAATTAATATATTTATAGTATTATATACTATAGAAATCTAACCGTGATTTCAAACAATACTTTTGTCAAGGTTATACAAGAGCTAGGGAGAAAATCTTTAAGCTTAATCCCAATTCAACAGCCTTGGCAATATTTTGAAGATGTTGCACTGAAGAGACAAGCTGACAGGCTTGCTCTTGGGCCACATATAAAGTTATAGTGCTTTTTGATGGTCATGGTCAAATTTAAGTCATTATTTATTTAGCTGCTACTGGGACTGCCTGGTATTATCTGATATACTAAATAGGAATGTTTCCATTGGTTAAGAGTGTTATATGCCAGTGTAGGCTGCAATCCAAACTAGGCTCTTCGATTCAAATCAGAAGCACATAGTGCATGGAAAGAAAGATACATATCACTCCTGGGAAAGCATTAGCATCAGGACCTCATAAGAGTTAATGGACGAGAGGAACAACTTCAATGGCCTGTGTAGAAAAACCTGCTGTTTCCTTTCAACAGTTGCAAACCCCAATGAAACTTCAGTGATTAATAATAATTGGATTCAATAATGATTAGACAAAGCATCTGCCATGGGCAACTCTTGGGCACCCACATGACCTTCTGTGTGTTAATTAAAGACATCAGTGATCTAAACAGCCTGATCTGTAGTGTATAACCCCATCACATGCAGAAGACACTGTCCAGGTTAGGGAGCCATAAAGATAAACACTGAGACAGCCTTCCTCTTAAAATCAAGTTGCAAATTTAATTCAAACCTTAAAGTGACTCTCGGGTTAACAGTACCCATGTCAGCTTTTGGTTTATAAATAGTCACATGTGGAAATTTAATTGGGTAAGCCACTTAATCTATGTACTAACTATTAGATACACACAGACACAGATATATATTTCAAGTTGCTTATTTGTGGGTTCTCCTAAAGAACAGTCAGAACTTTTGAATGCAAAGAAAGGGGCATATGTACAATAGTAAATATTCTGAAGAAAATGAGATGATTTAGGATAAATTATTAGGTACTGATATGGTATAGCCAATGATATAATTTCAGCTTTTAATATTTAAAAAAACATTAAATAGATTTTGATCTATTTAATAACAACTGACCAATATTATTTCATGCAATGACACATATAAGACCCTTAATATATTTTGGTCTGTATCGAGTTAATAGAACTGCAAGCTGANAATAGATTTTCATCTATTTAATAACAACTGACCAATATTATTTCATGCAATGACACATATAAGACCCTTAATATATTTTGGTCTGTATCGAGTTAATAGAACTGCAAGCTGAACTGTATATTAGCAGCATATCAGAACACAGGACAAAAGACATTTTTTTTAAAATGCCTCTTTTATTGATAAAAAAGATGGACATTACAAGACATGTACTTAGTTCGATGAGAATGATGGGAGAAGAAAACACACAGGACGTGTACATCTGTTGAAAAAATAATGTTCAAATAAACAAAATAAAGAACAGTACAGATCATGACTGAACCAAATTCAGTTTTGTCCTGACCTAACTGCAAAATTTGGCCTTGGAGTACAGAATGATGCAGGGCAAAGCTAATAGAGTTCTGCCAAGAGAACACATTGGTCATATCAAACACCCTCTTCCAACAACACAAGAGAAGACTATACACATGGACATCACCATATGGTAGGCACCATAATCAGATTGATTATATTCTTTGCAGCCACAGATGGAGAAGCTCTATACAGTCAAGCAAAAGTGCTATACAGTCCCAGCAAAAACAAGACTGGGAGCTGACTGTGGCTCAGATCATGAACTCCTTATTACCAAATACAGACTGAAATTGAAGAAAGTGGAGAAAACCACTAGAACATTCAGATATGACCTAAATCAAATCCCTTATGACTATAGAATGGAAGTGAGAAATATATTTAAGGGCCTAGATCTGATAGACAGAGAGCCTGATGAACATGGATGGAGGTTCATGACATTGTACAGAAGACAGGAATCAAGACCATCCCCAAGAAAAAGAAATGCAAAAAAGCAAAATGGCTGTCTGAGGAGGCCTTACAAATAGCTGTGAAAAAAGGGAAGCAAAAAGCAAAGAAGAAAAGGAAAGATATACCAAGTTGAATACAGAGTTCCAAAGAATAGCAGGAGAGATAAGAAAGGCTTCCTCAACAATCAATGCAAAGAAATAGAGGAAAACAACCAAATGGGAAAGACTAGCGATCTCTTCAAGAAAATTATAGAACCAAGGGAACACTTCATGCAAAGATGGGCTCTGTTAAGGACAGAAATGGTAGGGACCTAACAGAAGCAGAAGATATTAAGAAGACATGGCAACAATACACAGAAGAATTGTACAAAAAAGATCTTCACAGCCCAGATAATCACAATGGTGTGATCACTCACCTAGTGCCAGACATCCTGAAATGTGAAGTCAAGTGGGCGTTAGGAAGCATCACTACAAACAAAGCTAGTGGAGGTGATAGAATTCTAGTTAAGCTATTTCAAATCCTGAAAGATGATGCTATGAAAGTGCTGCACTCAATATGCCAGCAAATCTGAAAAACTCAGCAGTGGCCACAGGACTGGAAAAGTTAGTTTTCATTCCAATCCCAAAGAAAGGCAATGCCAAAGAATGCTAAAACTACTGCACAATTGCACTCATATCACACACTAATAAAGTAATGCTCAAAATTCTCCAAGCCAGGTTTCAGAAATATATGAACTGTGAACTTCCATATGTTCAAGCTGGTTTTAGAAAAGGCAGAGGAACCAGAGATCAAATTGCCAACATCTGTTGGATCATCGAAAAAGCAAGAGAGTTCCAGAAAAACATCTATTTCTGCTTTACTGACTATGCCAAAGCCTTTGACTCTGTGGATCACAATAAACTGTGGAAAATCCTGAAAGAGATGGGAATACCAGACCACCTGACCTACCTCTTGAGAAACCTGTATTCAGGACAGGAAGCAACAGTTAGAGCTGGACATGGAACAACAGACTGGTTCCAAATAGGAAAAGGAATACATCAAGGCTGTATATTGTCACCCTGCTTATTTAACTTATATGCAGAGCACATCATGAGAAATGCTGGGCTGGAAGAAGTACTAGCTGGAATCAAGATTGCCGGGAGAAATATCAATAACCTCAGATATGCAGATGACACCACCCTTATGGCAGAAAGTGAACAGGAACTAAAAAGCTTCATTTTAGTGAGTATGAGAGTAAAAGAGGAGAGTGAAAAAGTTGGCTTAAAGCTCAACATTCAGAAAACTAAGATCATGGCATCCAGTCCCATCACGTCATGACAAATAGATGGGGAAACGGTGGAAACAGTGACAGACTTTATTTTGGGGGGCTCCAAAATCACTACAGATGGTGATTGCAGCAATGAAATTAAGACACTTACTCCTCGGAAAGAAAGTTATGACCAACCTAGATAGCATATTAAAAAGCAGAGACATTACTTTGCCAACAAAGGTCTGTCTAGTCAAGGCTATGGTTTTTCCTGTGGTCATGTATGGATGTGAGAGTTGGACTATAAAGAAAGCTGAGCACCGAAGAATTGATGCTTTTGAACTGTGGTATTGGAGAAGACTCTTGAGAGTTCCTTGGATGTAAGGAGATCCAACCAGTCCATCCTAAGGGAGATCAGTCCTGGGTGTCCATTGGAAGGACTGATGTTGAAGCTGAAACTCCAATACTTTGGCCACCTGATGTGAAGAGCTGACTCATTTGCAAAAAGACCTGATGCTGGGAAAGATTGAGAGCAGGAGGAGAAGGGGACGACAGAGGATGAGACCATTGGTAGCATCATAGACTCAATGGACGTGGGTTTGGGTGGACTCCGGGAGTTGGTGATGGACAGGGAGGCCTGGTGCGCTGCGGTTCATGGAGTCGCACAGAGTCAAACACTACTGATCGACGGAACTGAACTATTCCAAACTACTAAAGGCATACAGGTTCAAATAAAAGAGAGAAAAGTCAAGAAATAGAGTTTAGTGACTTTGGGGAAATTACTGACTTTACCAAGAAACTCTTTCCATATATACAGCACAAGACTAAGTGAACATTGTATTCTTTTCCGGGTCTAGACCATTACAATCCATGTTTCTCAAACTTATTCATGAATCATAAGCTTCCAGTGAAAGTGTCAGTCACTAGTTGTGTCTGACTCTTTGTGACCCCATGGACACCTCTGGGACTCTTTGCGACCTGCCAAACTCCTCTGTCCATGAAATTCTCCAGGCAGGAATACTGAAGTAGGTAACCTTTAGCCATTGTCTTCTCAGGAGACCTGGGCTTCCCTTGTGGCTCCACTGGTAAAGAATCCACCTGCATGCTGGAGACCTGGGTTTGATCCCTCCGTGGGAAGATCCCCTGGAGAAGGGAAAGGCTACCCACTCCAGTTATCTGGCCTGGAGATTTCCACAGACTGTATAGTCCATGAAGTCACAAAGAGTAGGACATGACTGAGCTCCTTTCACTTTCTCCAGGGGATCTACCCCGCCCAACAATCGAAGACAGGTCTCCTGCATTGCAAGTGGATTCTTTACCATCTGAGCCACCTGGGAAGCCCCCATAGCACAAGGCTAAGTGAGCTTTATATTCTTTTTCAGTTCTAGTTAATTATAAACCATCATTCTCAAACTTGAACATGAATCAGAAGCTCCTAGAAGACTTGTTAAACTCAGAGATTCTGTCAGTGGGTTCAAGGTAGGGTCTCAAAGTTGTATTTCTAACAACTTCACCAGCTGGTCATGGATTATACTTAAGAAATATTGTAACATTTATGAATGAATACACCAAGAAGTTAAAGCATCTAAACAAAGTCATGTTGTTTATTAGATTCATAGACTATATTTAGCTTAAAGAGTTCACACAGAAAAAAGTGTTTTCTACCATTCATCTCGGAATGTAATGACATAAAAGCCATGGGATCAAAAAAATTCCTGTAAAGCGAGTCTGTAACTAGAGAAGGAAGCAGTCCTTGTGTTAGTTTGCTTGGGTGTATTTTCATCTGATTCTGGAATCTAGAAGTCTAAGATCAAGGTGTGGACAGGGTTGGTTTCTTCTGGGGCTTCTCTCTTTGGCTTGAAATATTTTCCCTATGTCTTCATACGGTCTTCCTTCTGTGTATGAGCACACTAATTTCCTCTTTTTATAAGGACACCCAGTCAGATTGGATTGGGGCCCATCCTAATGACCTCATTTTGATTTAATTAGTCTGGAAAATCCCATGGACAGAGGAGCCTGGTAGGCTGTAGTCCATGGGGTCGCTGAGAGTTGGACGTGACTCAGTGACTTCACTTTCACTTCTCACTTTCATGCATCGGAGAAGGAAATGGCAACCCACTCCAGTGTTCTTGCTTGGAGAATCCCAGGGACAGCGGAGCCTGGTGGGCTGCCATCTATGGGGTCGCACAGAGTCGGACACGACTGAAGCAATTTAGCAGTAGCAGCAGCACTTTAAGTTCTTATCTGCAAATATCATCACATTCTCAGGTCCTGGGGGGTAAGACTCCATTCTGTAAATTTTGGTGGGACACAATTTCTCCATAAAAACCCCAAATAAACACTTGAAGGTCAAATAAGCCAATATTTTGAAGTCAGGAAGAAGAAAGCTACAGAAAAAGCCTTCAATATGGGTAGGAGGGAGATAATCCAGAGTGTGGAAGCAAAGAAGCCACTCACTATTACAAAAATTATCCAAATTTAGACAGTAAAATGACAGAATAACATAACTGTGATCATTTCTCCCATGACCAAGGAAATATTCAAGTTCATGTCACAGAATGTTCACAGCTCTTAACAACTCTGAATGGAGTATTGTTCTCATGGCTACAATTTTTCCTGGTTATAAACTCTGAGCTCAAATTAAGTCCTCTAGACTTGACTTGGAGCATGTGTGTTCTAAAGTCCAATTTTAAATAACAGTTTTTTTTTTTTTTTTTTAAAAAAAATTGTAAGAGACTGGGACAAAGCAGTATTAGCATCAGATAGTAGAATGCTGCTAAAGGTAAGGAAGAAAGTCTCTTCCACCTCTGCCTGGAAAGCAGTGTGTCTTTAGCCAAAGACTCCATATGAAACAGGGTCCCTCTGGGATCTTGAGATCTCTGGACATTGTGTGGCTGTCAATTCTGTACCGGATGAGTCATGGAACATGGCTACTGTGATGAGAAGAATCTGCAGAGATGCCTAGGAAGAATTCATGTCCAGTGAGATTCAGCTGTAGAAGCAATGTACCTGTTCATAATCAAGGTAACAACAGTGAACTTCACAGGAGGTGCTAGAAGCAAGGAAGTTGAAAATTGAGAAAGTAGGGGTGGCTACTTGAATTTGGTCTGTAGCAGACATGAAATATATATATTGACTTGCTGAAATGACTAGGGAGAAGTTGCCACAAGAGTGGTTGATGGCAAGGGACAGTAAGACATGGACTATGTTAAGGAAAAAAGAGGAAAAAGTGAAGGTATGAATGAGCGTGAAAAGCAAAAATAATAATAATAACATACAGAGATATCTCTTCAGTTGTACCAGAAATACAGCTTTTGGGCACCTATTTTTTTTTTTGAAAATGAAAGGCCACAAAAAATGTGATCACCAGGCTTTCCCTGAGTTGAGAACTCATATATTTATCAGTCAGTAATGTATTAATCTCTGCTATCAATTATTTTCCTTATATGGATAGAGAGATTGCTATTTGCAAGTTATTCTGATAGAGATTGGAAAACAAAGAGTGAAACATTGGCTCTTTATTTCTGATAAGCTCATGATCTAGTTAGGGGTTCACTAACAGCCCTTATCAAACATATCTTAAGGATAGACTATGATTTTTTTAAAGTGGTACTTAAAAAGTTTTAATAGAAAGATAAAAGAAAATAAATATTAATGGCTTTTTCTAAAGTTTAATAGACATGAATTTTTAAATTTTATATCAGAAAAAATTACAGTTATAACTGGAAATAGGCATGTACACATATGTCTGCTGTTCTTGATTCTTCTCTTTAATTATATCAATATAAAGTATGTTTGCAGGTCTGAAAATAGAATGTGTATTTTGTATGAACAATCCATTTCTATAGTACTCAATGTTGTTCAGTCACTAAGTCATGTCCTATTCTTTGAGACCACATAGACTGCAGCACACCAGGCTTCCCTGTCCTTCAGTTCAGTTCAGTTCAGGTGCTCAGTCATGTCTGACTCTTTGTGACCCCATGGACTGTAGCACACCAGGCTTCCTGTCCATCACTAACTCCTTGAGCTTACTCAAACTCATGTCCATCAAGTCAATGATGCCATCCAACCATCTCATCCTCTGTCATCCCCTTCTCCTCCCACCTTCAATCTTTCCCAGCATCAGGGTCTTTTCTAGTGAATCAATTGTTTGCATCAGGTGGCCAAAGTATTGGAGTTTCAAACTTTGCTCAAACTCATGTCCATTGAGTAGATAATACCATCCAACCACCTCATTCTTGGTCGCTCCCCTCTCCTGCTCTCAATCTTTACCAGCCTCAGAGCCTTTTCCAATGAGTCATCTCTTCAAATCATTACTCAGTCACTACTCTTTGAAAGGAAGTATTATTTTGAAGAAAGACCTTAAGGCAATGTAGGTTAAAAATAATGTGGCCTGAAAATGTTACTATAAACATGGAAAATCCAGATCTACTAGACCAGAATGGCTTATTGATATATGATGATTTCAAATGAACAAATCCATAATTGGAAATCTGTAGGGTATAGCAGGAATTTTGTCTGTCCAGTACTTTCTTCCTCTTCTGCTGGGGATGGGCCTCCAATGTTATTCTTCCTCCTCTCTTCATACCAGAAGTGACAGTCGAAAAAACACCCCTTCATTCTCAACGATTGATGTATAACAATCTACATCAATCAGAGTTCTTTCCTAAGAATTTTTATAGTGAAAATTGACAGAAAAATGTTCTCTTTCTGTCCATGAGGCTATACTGGATAAAAACCAGAAGAAGCACATGACCATGCTCTTAGATTTGTAGGAACAATTGGGCTAAGAGAAATAAGTTAAGACTGAGAAAAGTAAAGATGAAAGACAAAGAAAAAAACAAATAGAATGAGGCTCCTGCATCCAGTCATCAAGGAAACCAGTTTCATATTATTTGATTTTGAAGTTTGCTTCATGTACCATTTCCACTTGTAACTAATTGAACTAGCTTTCTATCAACTTGACTCTAAATGAGTCCTAATATGCTATTACATGTATATTCTATGTGCATTATTTAACTATTATGAATTTACAGAATCCACTTTTTTTGGTCCCTCTGCATAATTTGCAGGATCACTGTTCCTGAACCAGGGATTGAACCCTGGGCCTCAGTAATTCAAAGCAGCAAGTCCTAACTACTGAACTGCCAGTACTACCTACGTTTACAGAATCTGCATGTTCCAGTTTGTTTATAAAAACACTGTTTCTATTGACTTCCTTAAGCCTGACAGTCAGTCAGTCAATTCAGTCACTCAGTTGTGTCCAACTCTTTGTGACCCCATGGGCTCCAGCAAACTGGGATTCCTTGTCCATCACCAACAGCCAGAACTTACTCAAACTCATGTTCATTGTGTCAGTGATGCTATCCAATCATCTCATCCTCTGTCGTCTCCTTCTACTCTTGCCCTCAATCTTTCTCAGCATCAGGGTCTTTTCCAATGAGTTGGTTCTTCGCTGACTCCTCAGGTGGAGGAGTCTCCACTTCATCAGATGGCCAAAGTATTGGAGTTTTAGTTTCAGCATCAGTCTTTCCAATAAATATTCAGGACTGATTTCCTTTAGGATGGACTGGTTGGATCCCCTTGCAGTCCAAGCGACTCTTAACAGTCTTCTCCGACACCAGTTCAAAAGCATCAGTTCTTCAGTGCTCAGCTTTCTTTATAGTACAACTATCATATCCATACATGACTCCTGGAAAAACCATAGCTTTGACGAGACGGACCTTTGTTGGTAAAGTAACAGCTCTGCTTTTCAATATGCTGTCTAAGTTGATCATAGCATTTCTTCCAAGGAGCAAGTGTCTTTTAATTTCTTGGCTGCAGTCACCATCTGCAATGATTTTGGAGCCCAAAAATATAAGGTCTCTCACTGTTCTCATTGTTTCCCCATCTATTTGCCATAAAGTGATAGGACCAGAAGCCATGATCTTCATTTTCATAATGTTGAGTTTTAAGCCTACTTTTTCACTCTCCTCTTTCACTTTCATCAAGAGGCTCTTTTTTTTTTATGTTTACAATATACAGATTTTTATTTCAAAACATGACAAATGCTTTCTTTGGTTACATAATTTGATGGAGATACATTGTACTAATTTTTCTTTTACATGTATATTTTATATTTCAGAATTTTCAAATCTGTTACAAAACCCTCACCTTTTATTTATTTATTTTTTTATCTTTTTAAATTTTAGTTCTTCTTTGGTTTCTGCCATAAGGGTGGTGTCATCTGTGTATCTGAGATTATTGATATTTCTCCTGGCAATCTTGATTCCAGCTTGTGTTTCATCCAGCCTGGCATCTCACATGATGTACTTTGCATATATAAGTTAAATAAGCAGGGTGACAATATACAGCGTTGATGTATTACTTTCCCAATTTCTCCTAAGCCTGTAGTAGAATATAGCTGCTCAAATACTCTGTTCATTTCCTTAAATTTCAGTTACAGATAAAATCTAACACAAGTATTGTTCTTGGAATATGAGACAGAAATAAATCACACCAAGAATTTTTATTCATTTGAAGCTATGCTTTTAAATAGACCTGAAAATAAGATTTTTTGGGGGGTGTAAAAAAGCTTATATTATTTTTGACATTTAAGTATCAACTTTTATTTTTAAACTCTGATTTTAAATTTTATGGAAACTACCATGGGAGCAATATCAAAATCCCATGGACTTCAATAACAAATAATTATAGCCACCTCCTTTTATGTAAAAAAAAAAAAAAAGAAAAATGGCTATTTCAAAGTGCTTTAAAGTATAACATAACTTCATCAAATGGCGAGGGAGTGAGCATGAGCATATACCATTCTTGTGATTTTACCACAGTGAGAACAGATTTGTATAAAGATACTTGTAAAAAAACTGGTAAATGGCTACAAAGAGGAAAATTTGGGTCCATATTTTCAAGTTGAGTGCTCACTGCAGTGAATCTTAATCATGGAGTGTAAAGAACACTTGCAGTTATTTATGAAGATGGTAATCAGCTAGGGTAATTGAAAACTGCACTGGCAATTATAGAGTCTTTAAATAATAATGTCTATACATTAAGGTTCAGATCACCTGCCATCTACACCACCTACACTGTACATGAAACATTTCAAACCATAGCTAAATATCAGCTACAGAAGTCATTTCAAGTTATCAATTCTCGATTGCTGAACACAATAATATTTTGAGATGAAAGTCTGGTTCACTCACATATGTATCTACTTTTTTTCTTTTTTTCAGTATCACATTCCTTTATTTGGGGTACATGTGTCTCTTTCAATTTTGGCTTCCTCGGTGTGTATGCCCAGCAGTGGGATTGCTGGGTCATAAGGCAGTTCTATTTCCAGTGTTTTAAGGAATCTCCACACTGTTCTCCATAGTGGCTGTACCAGTTTGCATTCCCACCAACAGTATAAGAGGGTTCCCTTTTCTCCACACCCTCTCCAGCATTTATTGCTTGTAGACTTTTGGATCACAGCCATTCTGACTGGCGTGAAACGGTACCTCATCGTGGTCTTGATTTGCATTTCTCTGATAATAAGTGATGTTGAGCATCTTCTCATGTGTTTGTTAGCCATCCGTATGTCTTCTTTGGAGAAATGTCTATTTAGTTCTTTGGCCCATTTTTTGATTGGGTCATTTATTTTTCTGGAATTGAGCTGCATAAGTTGTTTGCATATTTTTGAGATTAGTTGTTTGTCAGTTGCTTCATTTGCTATTATTTTCTTCCATTCAGAAGGCTGTCTTTTCACCTTGCTTATAGTTTCCTTTGTTGTGCAGAAGTTTTAGTTTTAATTAGGTCCCATTTGTTTATTTTTGCTTTTATTTCCAGTATTCTGGGAGGTGGATCATAGAGGATCCTGCTGTGATTTATGTCGGAGAGTGTTTTGCCTATGTTGTCCTCTAGGAGTTTTATAGTTTCTGGTCTTACATTTAGATCTTTAATCCATTTTGAGTTTATTTTTGTGTGTGGTGTTAGAAAGTGATCTAGTTTCATTCTTTTACAAGT
>SJYQ01002241.1:2462262-2486169 GCA_006410935.1 Redunca redunca
GCAGAGTACATCATGAGAAACGCTGGACTGGAAGAAACACAAGCTGGAATCCAGATTGCCGGGAGAAATATCAATAACCTCAGATATGCAGATGACACCACCCTTATGGCAGAAAGTGAAGAGGAGCTAAAAAGCCTCTTGATGAAGGTGAAAGAGCAAACTGAAAAAGTTGGCTTAAAGCTCAACATTCAGAAAATGAAGATCATGGCATCTGGTCCCATCACTTCATGGGAAATAGATGGGGAAATGGTAGAAACAGTATCAGACTTTATTTTGGGGGTCTCCAAAATCACTGCAGACGGTGACTGCAGCAGACATTAAAAGACGCTTACTCCTTGGAAGAAAAGTTATGAGCAACCTAGATAGTATATTCAAAAGCAGAGACATTACTTTGCCGACTAAGGTCCGTCTAGTCAAGGCTATGGTTTTTCCTGTGGTCATGTATGGATGTGAGAGTTGGACTGTGAAGAAGGCTGAGCGCCGAAGAATTGATGCGTTTGAACTGTGGTATTGGAGAAGACTCTTGAGAGTCCCATGGACTGCAAGGAGATCCAACCAGTCCATTCTGAAGGAGATCAACCCTGGGATTTCTTTGGAAGGAATGATGCTGAAGCTAAAACTCCAGTACTTTGGACACCTGATGCGAAGAGTTGATTCATTGGAAAAGACTGATTCTGGGAGGGATTGGTGGCAGGAGGAGAAGGGGACGACCCAGGATGAGATGGCTGGATGGCATCACGGACACGATGGACGTGAGTCTGAGTGAACTCCGGGAGATGGTGATGGACAGGGAGGCCTGGCGTGCTGCGATTCATGGGGTCGCAAAGAGTCGGACACGACTGAGGGACTGAACTGAACTGAACTGAACTATGTGCACTCCACAATCTGGACTGCTCATAGGTGTTCATGGAGTTATACAGGGAAGAGGAGAGGGAGGAAGTAGACAGAGGTGGCCAGGAGGATAAAAGAGGGAAATGAAAAGGAGAGAGACAGATCCAGCCAGTAACCAATTCCCTACGAGTTCTCCACCATCTGGGACACACAGAGATTCACAGAGTTGGGTAGAGAAGAGAAGCGGGAGGGAAGAGACAGAGGCCACCTGGTGGAGAAAAAGGAGAGTCCAAAGGAGTAGAGAGTGGTCAAGCCAGTAGTCTCGCTCTCAGGTAAAATTGGGTACTGAAGATTGGGTTTTTAAATGTACAAAATTGACAACAAATACCAAAAAGCAAAGATTAAAAATCCGGAGTAGAGGTTTAATTTTCAAAAATGCAATATTAAAGAAAAGAAGAAGAAGAAAAAAAACAAAGCCACAAGAATTATTAAACAACAACCACCATCACAAAAAGACTATATACGGCATTTGCTTTAAAAATAGTCTTTTTTTTGAAAAGTAATAGTAGGTTATAAAAATTAAAATTAAAGGAGAAATAGAGGACTTAAAATTTTTAAAAAGTTTAAAAAAAGAGACGAAGAAAAAGAAAAGAAGGAAAAACAATCACACAACAACATCATCAACAACAACAACAAAAAAGGAATGATCGTAAAAATAGTAAAGATATATCTGGCCCTTTCTCTGGTGTTGTGGGCAGTGTGGGGTCACTTCCAAGGCAGTTCCCTCTGTTTAACTTTTTCTGTTTGCTGGTCTCTTCAGTGTCTGATTTCTGCCCTGACACAGGGGGGGCAGTAGGGGACACTTTTTTTTTTTTTAGGCTCACTTGTTCAGTCGCACTGTGGGGAGGGAGGGATGCTGCAAACAAATAACACTGGCATGTGCTCGCAGTGTCTCAGCCCCATATGGGCTTGCCCCTGCTTGCGGCGCACACCGCTCAGGCTCTATGTTGCTCTGATGGGAACCATCTGAAGCCAGCCCTAGGATGCATGTACCTCCCCAGTCTAAGCCGCTCAGGCTCGGTGCTCAGGTAGCCCTCAGAGGCACAGATTCGGTTGGGCCTCCCAGGTCCGAGTAGCTCAGGTGTTTGGCGAGCATGGTTGCTGCGACTTATTGCCTTTCCCATCTCTGCTGCTCAATTTTCTGGGTGTACCGCTGGCGTCCCTTCTCAGGTGGATGATGACTGTCCAGAACCCCCAGAAGTCTTAGTTAGCAAAGAAGCCTGCTTGCATTTTGGTAGGTAATGTCTCTCTTGGGCTGGGATTGCCCCCCTCCAGCCCTTACGGCTCTGGCTGCCTGTCCCCGGAGGGGGATGGTCTGCAGCCGGCTATTTCTGTTCCATCCTTTGTTCTGTGTGCAGTCCTGGCAGTGTCTTATGTTTGAGCTTTTCGTGTGGTAGTTCTCCCACCGTCTAGTTTGCTAGCCCAAGTTAGTTTGCTCTGGTTACGCGCCGGGCATTCCGACCCAGTTCTTAAAAGCACTGCAGCCCTTGCCTCTCACGCCTCCCTGCCCAGCCCCCACTTGCTAGTGGCGGATGCAGGCATCTGCGCTGCTTCTCTGTGGGGGAGTTACTGTTGGGCTCGTAATCTGTTGGTTTAAAGTATTCATTTATTTTTCCTTCCTATTATGTTGCCCTCTGTGCTCCCAAAGCTCACCACAGACTCGGCAGCGAGAGTGTTTTCTGGTGTTTGGTAACCTCTCTTCTTAAGATTCCCTTCCCGGGATGGGACTTCCTTCCCAGGACAGAGCTCCCTCCCTACCTCCTTTGTCTCTTTTTTCATCTTTTATATTTTTTCCCTACCTGTTTTTGAAGACAATGATCTGCTTTTCTGGGTGCCTGATGTCCTCTGCCAGCATTCACAAGTTGTTTTGTGGAATTTACTCAGCGTTGAAATGTTCTTTTGATGAATTTGTGAGGGAGAAGGTGGTCTCCCCGTCCTATTCCTTGGCCATCTTAGGACTGCCTCCTCGCTATGTATCTACTTATTTTATCAGTGACACAATGCCTATAAATAAAAAATTCCAAAGAATTTTTTTTTTTTTTTTTTTTGTGGCTGTGTTGGGTCTTTGTTGATGCACAGGCTTTTTCTCTGGACTTTCCCAGTGGCTCAACAGTAAAAAAAAATCCACCTGTAATGCAGAAGTCACAGGAGATGCAGATTCAATCCCTGGGTCAGGATGATCCCCTGTAGAAGGACATGGAAACCCACTCCAGCATTCATGCCTGGAAAATCCCACAGATAAAGGAGCCTGGTGGGTTACAGTCCATAGAATCACAGAGTCAGACACAACTGAAGTGACTTAGCATGCACAGGCTTTTTCTCTAGTCATGGTGAGTGAGGGTGATGTGAGGCCTTCTCACTGTGGTGGTTTCTCTTGTTGCAGAACACAGGCTAGGCAGTGAGGGCTTCAGTATTTATCATGCCTCCAGGCTCTAAAGCACAGGCTCAGTAGTTGCCTCACACCAGCTTACTTGCTCTGAGGCAAGTGGGATCTTCCCAGATCAGAAATTGAACTCATGTTCCCTTCCTTGAGAAGTCCACAGAGAATTTTGATGTAGTGGAAATGTTAGAACCCTAGTTGAGCTATTTAATAACTGCATAACCCAGGTATGATGATAACATACCGTCAAAGAAAAGATTACATTGGGCGTATTAACAATGGCAAGACTTTATTCAAGATAATTGTAATGGGTGTCAAGACCACTGCAATGGAGAGAGAGGGTGAAGTCAAGTCAGAAGAAAAAAAAAAAATAAATAAATGGAGCATTTTTAAATGCTAGAGTGAGTTAAGTGGGAAAGTACTGAAGAACTTTAAGAGAAGAGCTTGGGCAATATGATCATAATATCTGCATTTGTCAATTTTCCCTTATCAAAGTTATGTTCCTATCCTCTCCTAGAGATGAGAAGACAGGGATCTATCTCTATAGATAATTACATCTTAAAGAGATGCCTGCCAGGTCCTGTAGAAAAATACTCTTGAATTATAGATAATATATCACATATTTGTTAGTAGAAAATTAATGAAAGTTATTACAGCATTTATTAACAAATAGAAGTATGAATATAAATCTAATAATGTTAATATCCTATAACAATGAAAAGTATTGTAATGTAGAAATAAGATGTAAAACAACAAAATTTCTTCTATGTTCCCATTGTTTAATCCTCTGGACTATCTTTAGACTCTTGAAATTTCATTGTTTCCAATGTAAATATGTAATAGAAGAAAAAAGGGTGTACTTACAAATTAGATGAAACTAGGTTTGAATTTTATTTTTTATTTATTAGCAACTTTGCACAAATGTATTAATACTTTGAGCTTCGTTTTACATGTGAGTTATGTGGGACAGCAAAAATTTTTACCTTTTTAGAACAAATCATATAGCAGATATGAAACAACAATCATGCAGTAGGCAAAAAATGTGCCTTCTTGTATGCTTATGGTTTTTATAAATTTTGTTCTTCTTGAAATTCCTTTCCCTACCCTATTTACCTAGCTATGCTTTCCTGATCTTCAAAAGTTCAGTATTACCTCCTCATCAAAGCCATCCTTACCTCACCTCCCACCTTCTGATTTATTTATATGCCCTGTACATACCTCAATCCTGACACTGCACTGTAAATAAACTAATAACTCTGGCAAACAGTAAACACATTTTTGAAAAAGTACTGCTTGAGTGTCCCCAGTTCAAAATGATTTTATAGGCAATTTTTTTCCAATTATTTAAAGACTAATAATTCACATGGCAAGTAAAAATGATGGAAGCTTTTCTAATCCATGTTATAATTCTGGCATGATCCTGAATATTAAATAAGAAAAATAAGAGGACTTCCTTAGTGCGCTTCTGGCTAAGACTTTGGACTTCCAACGAGGGGGGCCCAGGTTTGATCCCTGGTTAGGGAACTAGATCCCACGTGAAGACAAATAAGTGAATAAATGTGTTTTTAAAAAGAAAAAAAATAAGAGCAGGAAATACAAGAAAGAAAAATATTATATATTCCTTTCCTTATAAATAGATGTAACATTTTAAAATAAAATAACAACTTATANATCCATGGGTTGAGAAGATACCCTGGAGAAGGAAATGGCAACTCACTCCAGTATTGTTGCCTGGAGAATTCCATGGACAGAGGAATCTGGTGGACTGTAGTCCATGGGGTAACAAGAGTCAGACGTGACTTAGAGACAAAACAACAACAATTTCTTTCTTTTAATTCTTAAAATTTCTAGCTAAAGTAGGAATAATTAACCTGTCCTATATATGATGCATGACAAGTCAATCTAGCCCAAATTGACTATCAAAACTGGTTGACCATAATATTTATAGGAAACATATTAGAAAAGAAGAAAAGGTCATCCACCATTACTGTCATTAATTAGAGACAGTATTAATTTTCTATTGATAGGTAACAAATTGTGCATGCTCAGTTGCTTCAGTTGTGACTCTTTGTGACCCTATGGACTGTAACCGACCAGGCTACTTTGTCCATAGGATTCTCTTGGCAAGAATACTGGAGCACATTGCCATGCCCTCCTCCATAGGATATCTTCCAGACCCAGGGATCGAAACCATGTCTCTTATGCTTCCTGAACTCCAGGTGGATTCTTTAATACTGAGCCACCAGGGAAGTGTATAAAGTAACAAATCACTGCAAATTTAACGGCCTAAAACAATATCCATTTATGAGTTCATAGTTCTGTATTTCAGAAGTCTGGGTAGGCTTAAATAGGCTTCTTTGATTAGGGTCTCACAAGGCTAAAATCTAAAAACGTCAAAATGACTAGATTCTTATCGATAGACTCTGAGGAAAGATCTGCTTCTAAGCTCATCCAGATTATTGGCTATATTCAGTTCCTTGAGGTTGGAAAACTGAGGTCACTAGTACCTTGGTTGCTTGTTGGTTCTTGACTGGGGAATGTTCTCTTTTCTATGTTCTGCTTTCCTGGTCCCTGCATAAGGCCCTCTAGAAATACAAATATAAAATTGGATACATTTGGGGAAGATTTTTTTTTCCTTTTTGGTTGTTATTTGGTTGTTATGCAGGGTGAAGGCTAACAGAGTTTTGCCAAGAGAACGCACTGGTCATTGCAAATACCCTTTTCCAACAATACAAGAGAAGACTCTCTACACATGGACATCATCAGATGATCAACACCGAAATCAGATTGATTATATTCTTTGCAGCCAAAGATGGAGAAACTCTATACAGTCAACAAAAACAAGACCGGGAGCTGACTGTGGCTCAGATCATGAAACTCCTTATTGCCAAATTCAGACTCAAATTGAAGAAAGTAGGGAAAACCAGTAGACCATTCAGGTATGACCTCCATCAAATCCCTTATGATTATACAGTGGAAGTGAGAAATAGATTCAAGGGATTAGATCTGATAAAGTTCCTGAAGAACTATGGACTGAGGCTTGTGACATTATACAGGAGGCAGTAGTCAAGACTATCCCCAAGAAAAAGAAATGAAAAAGGAAAAATGGTTGTCCAAGGAGGCCTTACAAATAGCTATGAAAAGAGAAGTGAAAGGCAAAGGCGAAAAGGAAAGATACACCCATTTGTATGTAGAGTTCCAAAGAATAGCAAGGAGAGATAAGAAAGCCTTCCTCAGTGATCAGTGCAAAGAAAGAGGAAAACACGAGAATGGGAAAGACTAGAGCTCTCTTCATGAAAATTAGATACCAAGGGAACATTTCATGCAATTGCTATTGCTATTGCTAAGTCGCTTCAGTCGTGTCCGACTCTGTGCAACCTCAGAGACGGCAGCCCACCACGCTCCCCCGTCCCTGGGATTCTCCAGGCAAGAACACTGGAGTGGGTTGCCATTTCCTTCTCCAATGCATGAAAGCGAAAGGTGAAAGTGAAGTCACTCAGTCATGTCCGACTTAGCAACCCCATTGACTGCAGCCTACCAGGCTCCTCCATCCATGGGATTTTCCAGGCAAGAGTACTGGAGTGGGGTACCATTGCCCTCTCCGATTTCATGCAAAGATGGGCACAATAAAGGACAGAAATGGAATGGACCTAACAGAAGCAGAAGATATTAGGAAGAGGTGGTAAGAATACACAGAAGAACTATACAAAAAAGATCTTCATGACCCAGATACTCACGATGGTGTGATCACTCATCTAGAGCCAGACATGCTGGAATGTGAAGTCAAGTGGGCCTTAGGAAGTATCTGCTGGATCATGGAAAAAGCAAGAGAGTTCCAGAAAAACACCTACTTCTGCTTTATTGACTATGCCAAAGCCTTTGACTGTGTGGATCACAACAAACTGTGGAAAATTCTGATGGAGATGGGAAGACCAGACAACCTCATTTGCCTCCTGTGAAATCTGTTTGCAGGTCAGGAACCAACAGTTAGAACTTGATATGGCCAATACTTTGGCCAACTGATGCAAAGAACTGACTCCATGGCAAAACCCTGATGCTGGGAAAGATTGAAGGTGGGAGCAGAAGGGGACAACAGTGGATGAGACGGTTGGATGGGATCACCGACTCAAGGGACATGAGTTTGAGCAAACTCCAGGAAAGAGTGAAGGACAGGGAGGCCTGGGGTGCTGTAGTCCATGGGGTTGCAAAGAGTCAGACATGCCTGAGTGATTGAACTGAACTGAACTGATCCAGTTTTAAGTTCCTGTTTTCTCCACTGATAAAGGAGTTTCCAGAAATTTGGTCGTCCTTCTTTTCTGGTATAGAGAGGCATATACCTTTTAAAAGGGAGATTTGCCTAATAAGTGTAAATATTTCTTACAAAAGGTTAACTTTTATTGGTTTTCAGTGCTGCTTCATATGCACTTTTTTAAAATTTTTCTTTAAATTTATTTTTAATTGGAGGACAATTGCTTTACAATCCTGTCTTGGTTTCTGCCATACAACAATGTGAATCAGACATAAGTATGTCCCTTTCTCTTGAATCTCCTTCTCATCCCATATCACATCCCAGCCCACTAGGTTGTCAGAGAATATTGAGTTTAACTGCTTGTTTATGCAGCAGCTTCTCACTAGTTACCTATTTCAGTTCAGTTCAGTTCAGTCGCTCAGTCATGTCCGACTCTTTGCGACCCCATGAATCGCAGCATGCCAGGCCTCCCTGTCCATCACCATCTCCCAGAGTTCACTCAGACTCACGTCCATCGAGTCCATGATCCCATCCAGCCATCTCATCCTCTGTCATCCCCTTCTCCTCCTGCCCCCAATCCCTCCCCACATCAGAGTCTTTTCCAATGAGTCAACTCTTCGCAGGAGGTGTCCAAAGTACTGGAGCTTCAGCTTTAGCATCATTCCTTCCAAAGAAATCCCAGGGTTGATCTCCTTCAGAATGGACAAGATATAGTAATGTATATATTTTAATACTACTCTCTCAAGTAGTCCCACCCCCTTCTTTGGGGAAGATAGTTTTTAATGTAAATAGTTTACACTTAACAAACTAACAAATACTCAGTATAAAAATATTCACAAATGAGAAGCTTTCATTTTTTAAGACTATATAACAGGGGAATCATCACAAAACTCATTAACAATAAGAAAGAAAAAGAAAACATCTTATTTTCAAACCAATAAAAAACAATTTAAAAGGACAATTTGGCTATGTTTCAGAGACCTTAAAATTGTTCATAATATTTGCCCTAGAAATTCCATCTCTAGGTACTGATCCTAAGGAAATTATTGCATATTACATGGAAATCTATCTACAATAATGTTCAGCCCAGCATTGTTTATAATAGCAAGACTTTTTAATAATATAAAAATCTCCAATACTTAAAAAATACTAAAGTAAATTTAATATACCCATATATTTAAATAACATAAAAGCTGATGACATTGAAGCACACTCTTTGATAAATAAAAAGTTTAAAAAGCAAGCAATAGCAAATTTTGGATAGTATATTCCTACCAGGGGAAACACATATATGTAATTACATAGAAAGATTATGAAAAGATATACTCAAGCATATTAACAGTAATTACATTTATGCCATAATTAGTGGTGTTTGAGAGGGCATGGCAACCCACTCCAGTAGTCTTGCCTGGAGAATCCCATGGACAAAGGAACCTGGCAGGCTACAGTCCATAGTGTTGCAAAGAGTCAGACATCACTGAAGTGACTTAGCCCAGTGATGTTTACTTTCTTTATTTTATTATTTTCTAAATCAACAGTATGAACTGGCTATTGAACTAAATTTCTCTCCACTGTCCTCTCTCCACTATCTCTCCACTATCAAGAGTGATTTAAAGAAAGGGTTTGAATCTTATTCAGAAACCTCCTACCCTGGTTCTGAGAAATAAGAAAATATCCTTTGAAATAAGAAAAATTAATCCTACCTGATTCCTAGATCCTCTATCCTCAAATCTCTGGCCATTTCGGAGGAAAACATTCATCTTTTCAAGTGTGAAAAGGGAGACCTTAGGCTACACTGAAGTAAAAATTTATAAGGTACTTCTCTTCAGCATGCTAGGTAGAAATAAAATGAAAGAGAAATATGTGATGACACTTTTTATTCTGCAAGGTTCTAAAAATAGTGTTTGACCTAAATACTACGAAACTCAAGTTACATTAGAACTCAAATTGATTTTTAATTTTTTTTTAAATTGGAGGATAATTGCTTTACAATATTGGGTTGGTTTCCACCACACACTGACATGAATCATCCACAGGTAAACACATGTCCCCTTCGTCCTGAATCCTTCTCCTGTCTCCCACCCCATCCCACCCTTCTAAGTCGTCCCAGAGCACTGGGTTGAGGTCCCTGTGTCACACTGCATATTCCCACTTGCTATCTATTTTGCATATGCTAATATATATGCTTCAATAACATTATCTCAGTTTGCCCTCTCTCTCCTTCCCCTACTATGTCCACAAGTCTGTTCTTTATGTCTGTGTCTCCATTAGAACACAAACTGATTTGATGCTGTGGAAAGATTTGGGGATTTGCTATGTTTGGAAAGGAGTTGGAATGGGACCATTTTTTCCCTTCAATTTTCAAGCAATACTAAATAAGTGTTTTGGAATGAACCCTATTCACCTTGCTACTCATTTAGCTTATTTTGTTTGAAAACATTTACATAGTGAAAAGCTGTTAATGGCATCCTGATAACCCTGAAGCTATGAGTAAAGAGATTGCTGTTTTGTGCTAAATGTACATTTTACCCTCTTCTTCTAAATACCTCTAACTCTAATGACTTTCTTCCTCTTGAAATTCATATTCCTAAGTAATCGGCAAAAGTAGGTAGTCATGGAGGGACAATCTCTATTAAAATGAGCTGTCTTCCTCAGTCAGCAAATGAAGAGAATTTCATTCAGGGGAAAACAGTTCTATTAAAGGAAATTGAACTAGAAGTTTTCATTGCCTGCTGGGGCGTTGTCTTAAAGGTGATCTACAGGACAGTTGACTCATCAAACTCCCTGTTTTTTTTCTTGTTTCTTGTTTCAATGTTCATTGAATTGGCAATTTTTTAATAGACACTAATTGAAAAAAAGCAGAGAGAGGCTAGATGTAAATGTTACTTAAAATTAATGTGTAAACTTAATGTGAATGTAGAATATGGTCCTAATATGTAGCAAAACTTGGTCAAATTAATTTAAATTCAGTCTGTTTTTTTCAACTGTGTTTTATTCTAGTGTACATTCTGGGTACTGATTGCAATTTGTGAGAGGACTTTTTTAGGCTTGCATGTCCTGGAAATTTATGTATAGAGTATCACTGCTATAGAAACATTTTTTTCTTTCCTGAAATCCACTGAGACATGCCTCCCTGGACTGGGTCTAAGATGGGCTGATGTCTATTACTGAAATCTGAAGCCCCATTCTCCTCTCTGGTTGCTTAGTCTATTATAGGGTTCTCTTCAGAGAGCAAGCTATAGTTTCCTTCTGTTCTTATTTCTCAATGTATTTTAGTTTGCTTTAACTTTTTTTTTTTCCTCTAAAATTGAGGATAAGATTCCATCCCCCTTTTAAGGTATTTATAAATGAAAGTGAAAGTGAAGTCACTCAGTCATGTCCTACTCTTTGCAACCCCATGGACTATAGCCTACCAGGGTCTTCCTGACATGGGATTTCCCAGGCAAGAATACTGGAGTGGGTTGCTACTTCCTTCTGCAGGAGATCTTCTCAACCCAGGGAATGAACCCGGGTGTCCTGCATTGTAGGCAGACGCTTTACCATCTGAGCCACCAGGGAAGTCCGAGGTATTTATAGTAATGACCAAATCCAAGTTTCTACATGTGAAATAGGCCTCAGGGTTTTGCCTAACAATGAGAAAAAGGGTTTCTCATAGTATGATCTGCAAACCAGTAGTGGTTTCTGATGGGCCGTAAAGTATTAGTCTGTAGAATAAAGTGAAGTCGCTCAGTCATGTCCGACTCTGCGACCTGTGGACTGTAGCCCATCAAGCTCCTCCATCCATGGGATTCTCCATGTAAGAATACTGGAGTGGGTTGCCATTTCCTTCTCCAGGAGATCTTCCCAACCCAGGGATTGAACCCAGGTCTCCCACATTGCAGGCAGATGTTTTAACCTCTGCACCACCAGGGAAGCCTGTAGACTATGTGTGTGTAAATATATAAATATATGTAAATCATATATAATTAATATAGTATATATTATCTATGCTATTTATATATAAAAAATTTGTGTTTATAATACATAGTATAATACTTGGTGGTGGTGGTTCTTGCTCAGTTTAGTTCAGTTCAGTTGCTCAGTTGTGTCTGACTCTGCGACCCCATGAATCGCAGCATGCCAGGCCTCTCTGTCCATCACCAACTTCCGGAGTTCACTCAGACTCATGTCCATCGAGTCAGTGATGCCATCCAGCCATCTCATCCTCTGTCATCCCCTTCTACTTCTGCCCACAATCCCTCCCAGCATCAGAGTCTTTTCCAATGAATCAACTCTTCGCATGAGGTGGCCAAAGTACTGGAGTTTCAGCTTCAGCATCAGTCCTTCCAAAGAACACCCAGGACTGATCTCCTTTAGAATGGACTGGTTGGACCTCTTTGCAGTCCAAGGGACTCTCAAGAGTCTTCTCCAACACCACAGTTCAAAAGCATCAATTCTTCAGTGCTCAGCTTTCTTCTCAGTCTAACTCTCAGATCCATACATGACCACTGGAAAAATCATAGCCTTGACTAGACGGACCTTTGTTGGCAAAGTAATGTCTCTGCTTTTGAATATGCTATCTAGGTTGATCATAACTTTCCTTCCAAGGAGTAAGCATCTTTTAATTTCATGGCTGCAATCATCATCTGCAGTGATTTTGGAGCCCCCCAAAAAAAGTCTGACACTGTTTCCACTGTTTCCCCATCTATTCGCCATGAAGAAATGGGACCAGATGCCATGATCTTCGTTTTCCAAATATTGAGCTTTAAGCCAGCTATTTCACTCTCCTCTTTCATTTTCATCAAGAAGCTTTTTAGTTCCTCTTCACTTTCTGCCATAAGGGTGGTGTCTTCTGCATATCTGAGGTTATTGATATTTCTCCCGGCAATCTTGATTCCAGCTTGTGTTTCTTCCAACCCAGCGTTTCTCATGGTGTACTTTGCATATAAGTTAAATAAGCAGGGATCATGTCCAACTCTGTGATCCCATGGACTGTAGCCCATCAGGTTCCTCTGTACACAGAAATTCCAGTCAAGTTTACTGGACTAAGTTGCCATTTCCTTCCAGGGGCCCTTCCTGACCCAGGAATTGAACCTGTGTCTCCTGAGTTCTCTGCATTGGCAGACAGATTCTTTACCACTGAGCCACGTGGGAAGCCCAGTATAATACTTAAATAATAATAAGTATATAATTTTATATACATGCTAAATTTTATGTATATACTATGAAAATGAAAACTGAAAGTGTTAGTCACTCAATCATGTCCAACTCTTTGTGACTTTCCAGGCTCTTCTGTCCATGGATTTCTCCAGGCAAGAATACTAGAGTGGGTAGCATTTCTTTTTTCAGGGAATCTTCCTGGTCCAGGGATCAAACTCTGATCTCCTGCATTACAGACAGATTCTTTACTGTCTGAGCCTCCAGGGAAGCCATGTATATACTATATATACATATATATAATTTTCCAACAAATTAAAAAAAATTTTTTGATGAATTTTCCCCCCAGATGTTCCATTAAAATTTTTATAATTTTCAACTTTTAAGTGCTATTTATATATAAAAGTGCATGACAAGTACTTTTCTGGTTAAGTCATCTCACCTGAGGTGTATTTAACAGAGGAGTGGGTGTTTTCCTTCATATTTCAATTTATTTTACATGTTTCTCTGCACTAATATGAAATTTAATTGTTTTTGTTATAAATACTGTAACTTGAATGTTCTCTATCAGCTTCATCAGTTATATTAACCCTATCTTTTAAAATTTTAAAGTAAAAATGTAAATGTTCAGTTTTGCTTAAAAACTTGATTGAGGTATACTGTTTTGTTTAAAAATTTTACCTAAATTTGAGAGCTTTACCCACTATTTCACAAAATTTTATAATTAGAAAATTAGTCTAGGCTCAAGATTTTTAAGACACAAAATCCTATAAGATCAAACTCTTCATTTATTTATTCAGAAGGAGCAGTAGTAGCAAGGAACACATTTTTGACCAGATTTGGGGTTTATAATGTAGCTCAGTCATGCAGTCATGTTTCATTCTTTGTGACCCGATAGACTGCTGACCACCAGGCTTCTCTGTCCATGAGATTTTTCATGTAAGAATACTGGCGTGGGTTGCCATTTCCTCCTCCAGGGAATCTTTCCAGCTCAGGGATTGAACCCAGGTCTCTTGCATTGGCAGGCAGATTCTTTACCACTGAGCCACCTGGGAAGCCCTTATTTATTCAACAAATATTATTTTGAGCACCTGTGATGTGGCAAAACTAATGCTTGGAATGAGTACAAAAAGTACATATATTATGTAGTCAATTGGAAAGAGTCAATGTTATGGTTTAAAAAAAAAAAAGTGGGAGATGAACAAGTTAATTGAAAGTGAAGACTTAGGAACATGTACAACTTTAAATAAAATTATCAAAAGAGACCTCATTGAAAAGATGACAATTGGGGGAGAGAGAAACTTGAAAGATTCAGTCATATAGTTATCTAGGCAAGAATATTCTATGCTAGGAAACCAATCAAAGAAAAGTCAGTAAAATGAGAGCATCTCTGATATATTTGAGAACAAGCAAGAATATTCCTGAAGCATATGAAGTAAACAGTGAGTAGTAGAAGGTAAGAAAGATTATGCACATTACTCAGTAGCTGACTGATCATGTAGAGACTTATGGACCATTATAAGAACTATATGAAATGGGGAGCTATTACAGAGTTTGGTAAGAAAAATAAATAAATAAATAAAAAGAAACATGATCAACCTTATATTTTAAATGTTGCTTTAGCTGCTATGTTGAGAATTATTTGGAAGTGGGAGAGAGGTGATATAAAATCAGGGAGGCTGGTAGGACACTATTGCAATAATTCAGTAAGAAATGATGGTAACTTCAAACTTGGACCAGAATGGTAATAAATTGATGGTCAAAAGTAATCACACTTTGAATATATTCTGTCATTCCTGCTAGATTGGATGTAGGATCAGAAAAGAAGCAATCAGAGATCATGCCAAGAATTTTGGCCTAATCAAGTGGAAGGATGGAGTAATCACCAGTTCGGTTCTGTGGGTAGAGCAGATTTGGGGGACAGCCATAGTTAGCAAAGAAAAATGGATGATACTCTATTAAAATTGGATTTCAGACAATATTTGGAATATACTTGTATTAATAAAAAACCAAAGTGATATTCTTTTCTGAAATTCAAGTTTAACTAGGTGTCATATTTTATCTGGCAACCCTAAGTGATGAGATAATTAGAAGTTTGGTTTTGAATATAATGAATTTAAGATCACTATTAACTATCCCAGGGGAGATACTAGTTGGCAGTTGAATATATGAGTACAGAGATGCCTGAAGATATAAGCTCAGCATATTCAAAGCTATGAGATTGAATGAAGTCAATGTTGAAGTGAGTGAAGAGAGAGAAGAAAGGGAAGAAATGAGAATAAGGACCCTGAAAATTAAGTTGCAAGGATAGAAAAGGAGAAGTTAGTAAATGATCCTGATAAAAAAACAACCAGTAGTAAAGGGCATTACCAGGAGGAAAGCAAGAAGGTACAGCTGTATCTTGGAAGCCAAGTGAAGAAAGAGCATCAGGGAGACATCAACCTTGACTTCTCTGATGGCCCAGTGGTTAAGTATGTGCCTTGCCATGCAGGGAATGTGGGTTTGAATTGAAAGGTCCCACAAAATGCAGTGAAGATCTTGCATGTCTTAAGTTAGAACCTTGTGCAGCCAAGTAAATATATTTTTTTAAATCTTTTGGAAAAACAGTCACCAACTATGCCAGGAGCTGCTGACTGGTCAAATAAGATGAGGACTTGGTGTTCTTTGGATTTAACCTGGTAGAGGTGAGGGAAGACATTGATAAGACACTTTTTCTCTATTTGCTGGGATGAAGGTCTCAATGGAGTAAATTTGAGAGAAAGTGGAAGAACAGAAGTTGGAAACAGCATGTCAAGTAGCTTTGTATGAGATGTTTTGCTACCAAAAAAAGGTGGGGTGGGGGGAGGAAGAAATGAGGCAATAGCAGATGAAGTGAGATCATGAAGGTGTCATTTATTCTTTCACTCACTCACTCGTTTGTTCATTCATTTTAGCTTAGGGAAATCACACCATGTATGTCTACTGATTGTAATGATCTGGAAAGGAAAGGGGCAAGTTGGTGGAACTGTCCTCTAGAGTAGGAGAGAGAACGTAGGATATGATTGTTATATGGAAAGGGCTAACTTTATGTAGATGGATGGACCATTCATTTACCTTAACAGATGGGTAAGTAGAGTATAAATGTACAGATATTGATGGTAGGTGAGATGGTGGGAAACTGTGCTAGTTCTCTTAGGATTGTTTTATTTTTTTTTCTTTGTGGTGTAATTGCTTTATAATGTTGTATTGATTTCTACTGCACAATGAAGTGAGTCAGCCACGTGTACATATATATACCCTCCTTCTTAAGCCTGCCTACAACCCCCTGCCTCTATCCCACCCATCCAGGTCATTGCAGAGTGCCAAGCTGAGCTCTGTGTGCTATACAGCAGGCTCCCACTGGATATTTTACACGTGGTAGGGTATGTATGTCAGTCCAACCTCCCAATTCATCTCACCACATCTTTCCCTCCTCGGGTCCACAAGTCCATTCTACACCTGTGTCTCTATTCCTGTCCTGAAAATAGGTTCATCTGTACCATTTTTCTAGATTCCAAATATGTGTTAGCATACAATATTTGGTAAGATTAAGAAGCAAGCTTATCAACTAAGAATAGAGATGGAGGAGATGGTGTCAGAAGTTTGAAGAGAAGGTGTGAAACACATATAGGAGAATAGGAGAAGGACCGGTCTAAGGAGCTATGATTGCCTGACAGAATTAATGAACTACTTGAGGTTTGAGCTCATGCCTGTAAAATATGGCCAAGTAGCACAATTATGTGATTTCCCTCAACAGAATCATGTGTAGAGGTGCAAGAATAAGAGATACAAATTTAACTATTGTTGTGGCTTTGCTAAGGGAAAAATCATAAAAGAAAGGAAAAAGGGAACATATTGAGGAAATATACAAAGTTGTATTGACACTTGGAACTAGAGAATATTAGGAACCTATTCACTATTACTTGAAAAAATGAAACATCCACACTTCCAATTTTTGAGTGTGACTGTACTAGTTGACTTAGTAGCTGAAAGAGTAATGTGAATAGTCTTAAGGAGGAAACTGATCCTCATTTCTTAGACTAAGGTTTACATAATTTTCCAGAATGATTCAGTAGGGCCATGTCGGTGTTTCTGATAATATGCTATTTTGAAATTGAATTTTCTAATTAATAGAATTGAAAGCCAATTTAAAAAAAAAAGAGCTAGATGTAAAATCAGAATCTAGATGTCTAAATGTAAAGTCTTGATGTAAAATTCCAGGATTTAAGCTTTCCATCATTTAACAAAATGTAATAGACTGGTTCCAAATAGGAAAAGGAGTACGTCAAGGCTATATATTGTCACCCTGCTTATTTAACTTATATGCAAAGTACATCATGAGAAACGCTGGGCTGGAAGAAACACAAGCTGGAATCAAGATTGCCGGGAGAAATATCAATCACCTCAGATATGCAGATGACACCACCCTTATGGCAGAAAGTGAAGAGGAACTCAAAAGCCTCTTGATGAAAGTAAAAGAGGAGAGTGAGAAAGTTGGCTTAAAGCTCAACATTCAGAAAACAAAGATCATGGCATCCAGTCCTATCACTCCATGGAAAATAGATGGAGAAACAGTGGAAACAGTGTCAGAATTTATATTTTTGTGGCTCCAAAATCACTGCAGATGGTGACTGCAGCCATGAAATTAAAAGACGCTTACTCCTTGGAAGAAAAGTTATGACCAACCTAGATAGCATATTCAAAAGCAGAGACATTACTCTGCCGACTAAGGCCCATCTAGTCAAGGCTATGGTTTTTCCAGTGGTCATATATGGATGTGAGAGTTGGACTGTGAAGAAGGCTGAGCGCTGAAGAATTGATGCTTTTGAGCTGTGGTGTTGGAGAAGACTCTTGAGAGTCCCTTGCACTGCAAGGAGATCCAACCAGTCCATTCTGAAGGAGTTCAATCCTGGGATTTCTTTGGAAGGAATGATGCTAAAGCTGAAGCTCCAGTACTTTGGCCACCTCATGCGAAGAGTTGACTCACTGGAAAAGACTTTGATGCTGGGAGGGATTGGGGGCAGGAGAAGAAGGGGATGATAGAGGATGAGATGGCTGGATGGCATCACTGACTCGATGGACGCGAGTCTGAGTGAACTCCGGGAGTTGGTGATGGACAGGGAGGCCTGG
Organism: Redunca redunca; assembly: GCA_006410935.1. Classification (NCBI taxonomy): domain Eukaryota; kingdom Metazoa; phylum Chordata; class Mammalia; order Artiodactyla; family Bovidae; genus Redunca; species Redunca redunca. Next base: position 2,480,067 of record SJYQ01002241.1, read on the forward strand.
CATGCTGCGATTCATGGGGTCGCAAAGAGTTGGACGTGACTGAGCAGCTGAACTGAACTAAACTGAACTGAACTGAATGGGCTGCTAAATAATTGCAAACAGTAGTTTCTCTAAGGTAAATGAAATATACATATAATGCTTATCATTTAACATTGTATTATTGTTTTATATTTTGCATTATTGTTTTACTTTAAAACATTGTGTTTTATTATTTTAAATTCTGATGAGTTTTTCTATAAAGTTTCATGAAAATTCAATGCGGTGCATCTTCAATGAATGCCTATTATACTGTCCATGGATGCAAATTTTTGTAATATACTATTTTACATATGTTTTAATATGTATTTATTTGGCTGCCTCAGATCTTCGTTGCATCATGCAAGATCTTTCATCACAGCATGCAGACTCTTCAGTTGTGGCCCACAGGCTCTCTAGTTGTGACCCATGGGCTTAGTTGCCCCATAGCATGTGGGACCTCAGTTCTCTGATCAGGGATTGAACCCATGTCCCCTGCATTGCAAGGTGGATTCCTAACCACTGGACTACCAGGGAAATTCCTGTAGTATACTATTTTATGCATGCCTCATAGATAATATTATTCACTTCCATAAATTTAGTTTCTATTTGTCTATATTTCCTACATTCATATGGTCAGCCCAGATGTTTCTTTTGAACTTAAGACCCATCTATTTCAATACTCACTTGACTTATTCATTTGGTTGCCATATGGGCTTCTCTCATTATGTCCAGATTTGATCACTGGATTGCTTCAGTCATCTACCAAGTGTTGATCATGTCCAACTCTTTGTGACCCCATGGACCGTAGACTGCCAGACTCTTCTGTCCTTGGGATTCTCCAGGCAAGAATACTAGAGTAGGTTGCCATTTCCTTCTCCAGGAGATCTTCCCAACCCAGGGATCAAACCTGGGTCTCCTGCACTGCATGCAGATTCTTTATCATCTGAGCCACCAAGGAAACCCAGAGAGAGGAATACTTTTGGCAGAGGATAAAATGTCATTTAACCAAATGTTATTTAAAAAATATTTTATCAGAATATAAGTTCACTTTGCAAATTTATTGCTCTGTCTCCGAGGGTATAATTAATGGCTATTCAAAATCCCGATTGGTCAGGGAAAAGACTTGAGATAGCTCCTTTTCTCCAAATTCACATTCAGTGTATCAGTTATTCTTATCAATTCTAACTCAGAAAAATCTCTAAATTCGTCACTCTCTCTCCATTAGCAATGCCAATTGTCTAAGCTAGAACTCTCACTCTCTTTTTTAATATTTATTTGGATACAACAGGTCTTACTTGTGGCATACAAGATCTTCAGTTGCAGCATGTGAAGACTTTTTTGTGTGTGTGTGTGTGGCATGCAAGATCTAGTTCCCTGATTAGGGATCGAACCTGGGCCTTCAGCTCTGGGGGCATGGAATCTTAGCCACTGACCACCAGGGAAGTCCCCTAGAGTATATCTTAATAGAACAATTGGAATAGTTTTCTTACCAGAGTCCTAAACACTTGTCCTTTTCTAAATGATATCTGTACAGAAACTTAAGCAATTAACTTTAAAACAACTCAACAGGATGATCATGTCAATTCCCCCAGGAAAAAAAAAAACAAAAAAAACAATTGTTTTCTCCCTCTTATAAAATGTCAATATCTCTCTCCCCAATTTTTTAAAAAGTAGACTTTGCCTACTTTTTCATGTCATTCTGATAACAGTCGTGTTCTGCACCTCAACCAAATCATCCTTTTCTTCAAACTCCTCAAACATAGCTGGCTTATTCCTACATTAACATGTGCTCTCTTCCCTAGTACTTATTTTGTCCCATCACATCTCCAGTTTCAAAAGGTACCTACTGTAAAAGACTTCCTGAGCCCCAAACTAAACTAGCTCACCCCATTATACTCATGCATAATTCTGTACTTTTGCTTTATGATCATTATACCTACACATTTATTTCTGTGTTACATATCTGTAATGCTTATCTCTCCACTGTATTTTTAACTCCATAAGGAAAAGGATCATGTCGATCTTACTCGGCACTTATCTTCAGCAACTAAAATAGTACTCTATAAAATTGATTGCATGAAGAAACAAGCTTGTAGCAACCTTTACTTTCTAGTTTCAGAATTTTGATAAGCTGAGGGAGTCCAGGATGGTCTCTCATGATTGATTCTTTTCATTCAAACTTTACCCGTCTTCCTTTAATGTATTATTTATGCTATTAAATTAGACTCAATTTGAGTGTTAAATTTTACCACTAATTAACTTGAATTAAAAATATATACACACAATACATTCCATTGGTGGTTTTGACTGCCTCCTCTTTTGTTAGTTATGTTGTATTATGAAAATGCTATCGTTTTCAACCACAATTTTAAATTTGACAGATGGGGAAAAGATTTAAGTTTCTATTCTATTCTGTTCTTGTAGTTAACCTAAAACTGTTAAAGAATCTCATTCAAAAATTTAATAATGTACTTGTTCTGATCTATTGTCAAGTTATGTATTAAAAAGTTATGTTTATTTACATAATTGCAGTTAATTATTATGCAATTAATCATTTTCTTAATTAACAACCATTATGATACTGTCTAGAAATCAGGGAGAGTACCAAATCAAAATTCAACATCACTGCTTTCAAGAAATTGAGAGGTTTGCGGGGATGGATTCATGTCTGTTTAATGGAACCCTGATTAAAAAAGAAGAAAGGTAAAAAGTACTGTGCTTTATTTTGTATTGAAAGTTATGTGGGCTCAGAAGGGTATTTGAGTAAGCTAAAACCCAGCCAACTTAGAATGTAAATAGGTTTCCAGAACTTTTTTCCCCACATATTTGTTTCTTACGCTATCAGTTTTTACATTTTAAGAATGGTGTATGTATTTCTAAAAAATAGGTACACATATAAGTTCCTAAAATATAGAGGAAGACCATAGAAAATTATGTGTTAAAACGTATGATATGGACAGATAAATATGTGATCATCTGGGAAAAGGTGCTACAAGCATACACAGAATCAAAAACACAGAGCTNTGTATTTCTAAAAAATAGGTACACATATAAGTTCCTAAAATAATATAGAGGAAGACCATAGAAAATTATGTGTTAAAACGTATGATATGGACAGATAAATATGTGATCATCTGGGAAAAGGTGCTACAAGCATACACAGAATCAAAAACACAGAGCTGACAGCAAAGTTTTCAATTGAGATTAAAAGTTCCACATGTCTTTTCTTGACAAGATCATCTTCATTGTAGCATAGGTGATTTAATGGAATAAAAAGAAAATCATTTTAATCACCTTATTTTCCAACATTTATTTGACCAAAAAGTTATTGTATCTGACTTAGACAACAGGAAAACAAACTGAGATATTTCACGGACATTATTACTAATGTTATTATTCTCCTAACTCAAATGGCAAGCTCTCAACTTCCTCTACTAAATCATTTCCAGTTTTTAAAGGACAATTAACTGCTAAATATCAAAAGACATTCGTATCAAACTAACAAGCAGGCAATTGATTTGACTTCTTCAATAATAAGTAGAAGAAACTGTAATTGCCTTTTGTGCAGGTGAAAAAGGTATTAAGAGAACACCCTGTCCACACAGGCAAGCCACCCAGTCTATTGCCTGGCCTTAGGAGGATAATACATAACATTTCACCATAACTCACAGCTAAACACAGCAAATGCCATATAAATTTTAGCTCTTACATTTTCTCAAGGAAAATAGCATTGATTCTGAGAAATGTGGTGCCCTAAATATCCTAAAGTTATTTAAGTGCTGTTGTCAAATTTCATGCTGAAATATGATATTCGTAAGATTTAAAACTTAAATGTTAGTAGTTTCATCTGTTAAAATTGCTAAAGGTAATAGAGGGGAAAATGGTATTGTAGTTAATATAATAGGTTATAGATACCTTAAGAGTCACAAGTCCTCGTCGTTCTTTGGAATTTTATTAATAAGACATTTGTGCTACATCATCATCGTCGTCGTCATCATCATCATCATCATCATCATCCTCATCATCATTATTCAATATCAACCAGGGGTTCAGAATTACTTGGCAGTCTGTAGTCCCTCAAAGAAATGATCCACATGATATTCACAAAGCTGAAAAGAGACAATTGTTTAGAGTTCAATCTATAGACTAGTTTCACACAAGACAAGATCTAAATCTTTTTATTTGTAACCTCTTAAAACTGATGCACCTCTTTCAAGGTAATTAAGCTCAAATCATAAAAAGATTTGGCCATGGGTCTCAAGGGAACTGATAATAAGATATTTAGCCTTTTATCTAAATAAAAGGCAGTTTTATTGAGAGTACAGTTGGTGTGAGAGTGTCTTGAGCTGATAATGGATAAAAGCAACAAATGTAGGCCAGTGGATTCACAGTTCCTGCCAGTAAAGTTCATGATTTCCTCTCTGTTTTCAAGTTTAACCTGTGAACTGGTTTCTAATTTATCATTTGAAGGGCAGAATCATGCTATTAAATGCTTCCCTACTTTTAACATTTGATGTCCTTTGAAGTGAAGTTTGTGTTTATCTTCACTATCACCCTTTAGAACAGTCAGATGGTGTCATCCCCAACGGCTTCACAGATCAATGACACATTCAAGGACACATAAATAATTGTTGACTAAATCAGCACTTGACCCAAAAGTGATTTTAAGTCACCCAATATGGTTAGTTGCAGCATGTGAAAGCTATTCTCACAAAAATTCCAACATTAAGTTTTATTTTCCCAGTTATAAAATTGTAAAAAATAGGAGGAAAAGGGTTGCAGGTAAAAGAAAAATATTATATTTATTGGTGCCTACCATGCAAAAGCAATGAGTAAAGTTTCTTAAATAGCTTTTCTTTCATTCTCAGAACCTGTAACCAAAGGCACTACTATGTTCATTTCATAAATGGTTGAAATCCAGAAGGATGAAAATGTGCGTCTCTGCTGCTTGTCCTTCTAGACCTTTCAACAGATATTAGTATACTGTATCTGTTAATTTTGTGGCTTCCCAGGTGACACGGTGGTAAAGAATCTGCCTAACAATGCAGGAGATGTGGGTTTGATCCCTGGGTCAGGAAGATCCCTGGAGTAGGGAATGGCAACCCACTCCAGTATACTTGCCTGGGAAATGCCAAACCTGGTGGGCTACAGACCATGGAGTCGCAAAGAGTTGGACACGACGGAACACAGCACATCTATTTATTTACAAGTGATTTTTTAAAATGTGTATTTAATTATTTTTGACTGTGCTGGGTCTTCACCACTGCACAGGCTTTTCTCTAGCTGCAGTGAGTGGGGGCTATGCTTCATTGCAATACATCGGCTTCTCCTTGCAGTGACTTCTCTTGTTGCAGAGCACAGGTTCCAGGGCTCATGGGTGGGCTTCAGGAGTTGTCGATCCCAGGCTCCGTAGCTGTGGCATTCAGATGCTTATATCTTTCCTTTTCTCCTTCGCTTTTTGCCTCTCTTCTTTTCACAGCTATATGCAAGGCCTCCCCAGACAGCCATTTTGCTTTTTTGCATTTCTTTTCCATGCACCAAGGGAACATTTCATGTAAAGATGGGCTCGATAAAGGACAGAAATGGTCTGGACCTAACAGAAGCAGAAGATATTAAGAGGTGGCAAGAATACACAGAAGACCTGTACAAAAAAGATCTTCATGACCCCGACCATCATGATGATGTGATCCCTAATCTAGAGCCAGACATCCTGGAATGTGAAGTCAAGTGGGCCTTAGAAAGCCTCACTATGAACAAAGCTAGTGGAGGTGATGGAATTCCAGTTGAGCTGTTTCAAATCCTGAAAGATGATGCTGTGAAAGTGCTGCACTCAATATGCCAGCAAATTTGGAAAACTCAGCAGTGGCCACAGGACTGGAAAAGGTCAGTTTTCATTCCAATCCCAAAGAAAGGCAATGCCAAAGAATGCTCAAACTACCGCACAATTGCACTCATCTCACATGCTAGTAAAGTCATGCTCAAAATTCTCCAAGCCAGGCTTCAGCAATACGTGAACCGTGAACTCCCTGATGTTCAAGCTGGTTTTAGAAAAGGCAGAGGAACCAGAGATCAAATTGCCAACATC
>SJYQ01002241.1:2486658-2512792 GCA_006410935.1 Redunca redunca
GGGGGCAGGAGGAGAAGGGGACGACCGAGGATGAGATGGCTGGATGGCATCACGGACACGATGGATGTGAGTCTGAGTGAACTCCAGGAGATGGTGATGGACAGGGAGGCCTGGCATGCTGCGATTCATGGGGTCGCAAAGAGTCGGACACGACTGAGCAACGGAACTGAACTGAACTGTAGCTGTGGCACACAGGCTTAGTTACTCCGAGGCATGTGGGATCTTCCCGGCCCAGGAATCTAACCCATGTCTCCTGTATTGGTAGGTGCATTCTTTACCACTGAAGCACCTAGGAATCCCGTTTCTGTAACTCAGTGCCATCCTAAACAAAGTCAAGATAAACTCTGAGAGCAATATGCCATTGTATTAAGAGGCTAAGTTGGCATGGCATGCAGCTTTACATACTCAGCCAAGAAAATACGAAGGAAATGCTTATTAAAATACTTTTACTATAAAATTCATCATCTTCATGAAGCTTTTAATTGGACGTAGAGCAACATGCCAAAGTCTTAAATTACTTGAACATGTCCTATTCACTCACCCTTTTCAGCCATGTACAATCCTTTATTCTTACTCTCTAGTTTCTGAGTGGCTGGTCCCCTGAAGCCATATAATTATTTAATGCCATATAATTATTAAACAGACCTTACTCACTATGTCAAGACTCACTATGTCAAGATTGTGTCTCGGTATTTCCTGAATGCTGCTGTTTCATATTTTCTTCCTGCCATGGCTGGATACCATGTTATCTCAAACTTCAGTAATCAGAGGAGGCTCAAATATCATCGTGACTTCCTTTCTCTCTGCTTTAGCCCTAATCCTAATGCCTAGGTTCACTACTTCTGTTTATCCACTTAGATATTCATCCATTCTTTCAGAAAAAATAAAAACATTCATTGGGGAATTCTTATTGGTCCAGTGGTTAGGACTCTGGGCTTTCACTGCTGAGTGTCCAGGTTCAATCCCTAGAGGGGAAACTCAGATATCTGAAGCCGCATGGCATGGCAAAAAAAAAAAAAAAATGCCCTGGACACCTTCCTATGAACCAAGCACCATGTAAAGGATGGAGGACAGAATCAGTTTATAGAAGATTATTGCCCCCAGAGATTTTATCATCTCAGTAAGAAGACAGGCACATAAATATGCCATCAAAATGGATTATGGGAAGATCTTCAATAGAGTCATGTGATGAGCACAGGAGATGGTAGAGGTCCATGGGATAAATAGCAGAGGTGATGCTGAAAATAAGTGAAGAACTCTAATCATTTGTTTGGCGTATGAGCTAAGCTCTCATTTCTCACCCCCATTATTCTAAAAGTGTTTCTTTTCACCTCTATATGGATTTCTTTTTCTTAACAGCTATTACTTGGGAATTTCTTTTCTGAATATTACTTTACTATGCATGACCTACTTTCTGCAATCCTTATGTCTTAGTATTCTTTATGAATGGCCATAAGATCACTTTCCGTGACTCCTTTTTTCTTCTTTGTTCAGTAAGTTGCCAATATACAGACCTAAACTGGGGTTTCCCAGGTGGCACTAGCAGTGAAGAAGCCACCTGCTGAGGCAGGAGACATGAGAGAAGTAGAGTCAATCTCTGGGTCAGGAAGATCCCCTAGAGGAGGGCATGGCAATCCACTGCAATATTCTTGCCTGGAAAATCCCATGGACTGAGGAGACTTGTGGGCTACAGTCCATAGGTTGCATAGAGTCAGACATAACTGAAGTGAGTTAGCATGCACACATACAGACTTCAACCACATTTAGCATAAACCTGACTTAATTTTAATTTCCTGGTGCTAAGATGGCAGATATATTTAAAATTTACATCCTGACAAAAATGAGCTTGTGCTCAGCTACCTCCACCTCTCTGTTTTCAGCACAGCTGGCATTCTATTAATAAATGTAAAGCATTATTTTAGTTACTTTCCTGAGCACAGACACTGAAACATCTTGCATTCACATTTGGTACTGAAGCACTGTGCATCCTCATAGCGCAAAAATTCAGGAGAAAGAAATAACCTCACTGGAACTTCCCAGGTGGTCCAGTAGTTAAAACTCTGTTTCCAATGCTCGTGACCCAGGTTAGATCCCTGGTTGGTGAACTAGGAGCCCACATACTGTGCGGCATGGCCAAGATTTTTTTTAATTGTCTAGTTTTTCTCCCTTTAGGAATTCTCCAGGCAAGAATCCTGGAATGGGTAGCCATTTCCTTCTCCAGGGTATCTTCCCAAACCAGGGATCGAACCCAGGCCTCCTGCACTGCAGGCAGATTCTCTACTATCTGAGCCACCAGGGAAGTCCCTTGTTTTAATACATAACTGCAATTTTTAAACACGGAAAACCTAGTTGCTATTCTACCATAAAAAAAAAGGTTTTTTAAAAATGAGAGGATCAGATATTACCTAAATCCAGAATCATAATCTGAACCATATTAAATTGAAATTTTACTAAAGTTAGCTAATGTGTGTATTTGTGAAATATTTGCATTGATTTCTTATCTCAAATGGCATTGTATTATAAAATCAAAGCAAAAAATTAATGGTGAGTTATACTTAAATCTTTCAGATGAAGAGTGGGTGAAAATTCTTCCTTTGTATGTACTATTTCTATTTATAAGGTTATATCTGATGTAGATCTAATAGAAGAAAGAATTTTAAATACACACAAGATAAGTTCCATGGTCTATATCTTTGTTCAGTTGTTACAAAAGTATAATTATATCTGAAGACTTCAATTGGTATAAAGGTCACCGAATAGACATAGAATTTTAGCGAATAAGCAATAAATTTTGCCTAACAAATTAATCTATAAAATATTTTTGATTGTGAGAATATAGTGAATTAGAAACATCTATTGCTACAAGAATGCTATCCCCCAAAAGACACCCACAAAACTTAAGTGGATTGCAACAAGGAATATGTATTTTTGCTCTCTATCTATCTATGTGTTATCTGGGCACTTCTGATAACATCTTGGCTCCTTCATGCAATGACAAGGCAAGGAAGTAGTTGTGCTGAATGAGGCTGGGCTCCCTTTTACATTTTACAGTGGCTGGCTCTAGGCTAGTCTATGATGAACTCAGAGGGAGATAATGAGTCTACTTGGCCCATCATCCTACAATCAGCCAACAGATCATCACACTGGAGGCAGGATTTTAAGAGAGGGGTGTGGCAAACTTAAAACCTGCTTTAGAACAAATATATGATCATTTCTTCCACCTTCTATTGACCATAGCAAGTCACAGTGGAAAGTGAAAGTGCAAGGCAAAGTTGCTCAGTCCTGTTTGACTCTGCAACCTCATGGACTATCCAGTCCATTGCAGGCAAATTCTTTACCAACTGAGCTACCAGGGAAGCCCACAGCAAGTCACAAGATAAGCTCAGTTTCAATGAGTGGGGAAGTGAAAGTGAAAGTCACTCAGTCATGTTCCTCTCTTTGTGACCCCAGGGACTGTATAGTCCATGGAATACCCCAGGCCAGAATACTGGAGTGGGTAGCCATTCCCTTCTTCAGAGGGATTTTCCCCATCCAGTGATCAAATCCATGTCCCCTGCATTGCAGGCAGATTCTTTACCATCTGAGCCACAAGGGAAGCCCCAATGAGTGTGGAAATAGAGTCTAATTCTTGCTGGGAGGAACTTCAGATTATACTGCAAGGGAATTGGAGCATTGGAGTCTTTTTCTAAAACCAATCTACCACCAACACTGACATATTTATGGTGAGAGCATATATCTTAAAAATGATTTTGTGAAGCTAATTTGACCACAATGGGCTAAATTTTTTACAATCCTTGTTTACAATCTTTGGATGGCTGATATATTTTATCTAACATAACTGATCAAATGACATAAAAACAGGTAATATATTTTATGTGAAAATAGTATCTCATAATTGCTTCTGTTATTTAAAAACAGCAAATGATTGAATAATAAATAATACAAAACTGATTAGTCTGATGACATTCACTTTAGAAGATGCATTTCTTAAGTAGTTATGAAGTTTGTATGTGTGCATACATGTGTGCGTGTGTGTGACCAGTTATGTCTGACTCTGTGACCTCATGGACTGTAACCTGCCAGGCCCTTTGTCCATGGGATTTCTCAGACAAGAGTACTGGAGTTGGTTACCATTCCTTTCTCCAGCTGCTGCTACTGTTGCTAAGTCGCTTCAGTCGTGTCCCACTCTGTGCGACCCCGTAGACGGCAGCCCACCAGGCTCTCCCGTCCCTGGGATTCTCCCGGCAAGAACACTGGAGTGGGTTGCCAGTTCCTTCTCCAATGCATGAAAGTGAAAAGTGAAAGTGAAGTCATTCAGTTGTGTCTGACTCTTAGTGACCCCATGGACTGCAGCCCACCAGGCTCCTCCGTCCATGGGATTTTCCAGGCAGGAGTACTGGAGTGGGGTGCCATTACCTTCTCCACCTTTCTCCAGGGGATCTTCTAAATGCAGGGATCAAGCTACCATTTCTTATGTCTCCTGCACTGGCAGGCAGATTCTTTATCACTAGTGCCACTTGGGAAGCCCTGTTATGAAGTTTATGGAGCAAGTGTATAAAAGGAAGTGGGGGTATAAAAAAATCTATTTCACTGTCATAGAAAACATATTTATAAATGTAAAGTAACATTCACAATTAAGTGTAGAGTATCATACAATAATTCAGAACAACATGCAATATTTCCCTGTAATAATTATTGTTACCTTGACAAAATTTTTAATTGATATATAGCTCAACTTCTTTGGAATATTTTTCAAGAACTCTCACTAGTGTCATATTTTTCTCTAAACATTCAAATTTATTTTTTATTTAGAAAAATGATAAAATGGGAAAATTTTTGNTATTTAAATATCTTTAAATTATTTCTATAAATATCTACAATAATTGTTCCCCTATCACATGTGGCCTTTACAGAAAATTCTAGCATATGCATATTTCTATGATATCCACACAAGGAAAAGAATTTAAGGGCACAAACTTGGAAACCATATTGTGCTGTGAAAATGTTTTGAAATTAGGAAAGTTGACATAAGGATAGGATCCAAGAAAAGCTACTGGCATTTGATCACTGTAAATTATGGAAAAGAGGAAGTAATGATGAAATAGATCTGACAGCGATGCCAAAGAAAGGGATGCTAGAACACCAGATATAATAATCTCCAAATGTTTGGATCAGGGTGACTTATCAGACTACTACAACTTTTTTACATTATCTGGTTCCTCTGCCTGATTCATATTCAACCAATTATACTGCTGAGCTGAAACCTGTTTACAAAAATATATCCCTGTTTCATTTGGTATTAAATAAACCAGTCAGATAAATGGTTGATGTTTGATTATTTGCTTCTGGTTTGGTAATCCCTACAGTGATGATATTGGCATTTAGTTATTAAGCTTTCTCTGGTGAGTTCTATTATATGAAGATACTGTGATCGTGTATCATAAATTTTCAAAGCTTCATGTTTTCCTGATTCCTCAGTGTCAATACAAACAGGCTGTGAGCACCCTGCTCAGGTGACCAGGTGCACCAGAGTGATAAGGATAGTTCCTGCCACAAGTTCTTCTTGGCCTCTCCTGACTGTGACCTTGTAACATTCAAATGCACCAATGAAATCCCCTTGTGCCCTCTGCTTGTGTCCTCTACCCTGATTCACAAGGAAGGCACTTCTCTCAAGCTGGTATTTTCTTTCTCTCTCTCTCTGTTCCCCGCCTGCTTGAATGAGCCTGCTTCCTTGAAACTCCTTCCATATATCCCCCTGTGTAATGTACCCCTGTATATCCCTCCTCAAGGAAGTGAAGGTATTAAAAAATCTATTTTACTGTCATATATCTCTCCAAGGTGTTATTCTTTGTCTGTACCAGACTTGTCTTCAAAAACACCCATTTTTCAACATTATAATTATTCCAATAACACAGATCAGTGATGCAGAATCTGGCCATTGAGTTTTCAGTCCTGCTGAACTGAGAACCCGGATCAGCAATATATTAGTTTTGGGGTGTATCAGAGCACATCTTCACCATCACTTCACAGGCAAAGAGGTCAAGGTCATATGGCTACTACTGGATTTAGTAATGGTAGATTCAGAAATATAAGTAGATCTATGATATTTGTTTCTAAGTGTGCATAGCTAATTGTCAGTGTTATCAAGTCTAATGGTTAATTTCATGCATCAGCTTGGCTAGTCCATGGTACCCAAATTTTTGGTCAAAGACCAGGATAGATGTCATTGTGAAGGTGTATTTTAATAAAATTACATTTAGTGGGAAGATTGAGTAAATCTGATTATCTTCCATAATGTGAGTGAGCTTCACAAATCAGTTGAAAACCTTAAAAGAAAATGACTGGGGTCCTTTGAAGAAGAGAGGGGGAATTTTGTGCCCAGACTCATGCTGCAACATCATTTCTTCCTTGAATCACCAGCTTGCCCTGCAGAGAGTTTAGAATCTCCTGGTTCATGCATAAAAGTGGACATTTGAACCAAACTAAGGCTACATCAACAGTGTAGGCCAAACTCAAGGTTGCTAACATTAACTTTTGACATTGTGCTCTGGACCTATTAAAAGGTCACTATCTAAACTCAGCTGAAGAATACTGATCAAATCCCATCTTTTCTCCAGGTAAATATTAAAAAATAACTTCCAGAACCATATTACTGGGTTGGATAACACAGGCAGGGTAGAGCATGAGTGTTCTGAGACTTGAGCCATATCTTAACTCTTAAAAAGTTTCTTTTTTTTTTTTTCTTCTACTAACATAGTGGTACCATGGTAAAGAATCTACCTGCTGATGCAGGAGACACAAGAGACTTGGGTTCAATCCCTGGATCAGGAAGATCCCCTGGAGACAAAAATGGCATCCCATTCTAGTATTCTTTCCTGGAAAAATTCCATGGGAGTCATAAAGTCAGACACAACTGAGCACTCGCATGCACATACCCACGCTGTTAGTGATTCTTCTGGGTTTTAAATAGGGGGACAAGGTCAATCCTTGGACTAAATTCTCCAAAGGAAAATAAAAAGTAACAAGCTGATATATAAGAATGTATCAGTGGGAATTAAATAACAAAATGGATTGATTTCAGCATTAAACAATACATTTCACAACACATATTTAACTATAACTCTTTAACACCAAAAAGAACAGCCAAATGTTCAGGCAGGTCAGGGGAAAAAGTTTAAAAAAGAGATGGGAAAGACATGGAAGAAATAAAGGAACAACCTGGATGACAAAATCCTATCATGCCTCATAAAAAATATTAATAGTTCTATTGCATACCAGCCTAGAACCACATAATCTTTGCTCAAACAGATTAACCCAATTCATACAAATTAACCCAATGCAAATCCAGCTTTTTGTATGCTTAATAGAAGCACACATAAAATAGTAAAACACACCGTAATTTGACTGGAGTCATTATAATTTTATCTTATTGAGTAAGTAGTATAACAGCAATAAAACATAACCCACTCTGTTGCTAAGTATATATAAAATGCCATTTTATATAAGTACACAGTGTAACACTAAGCCCCACAATCTTGGCTTTACCTGCATGGTATTCTATGGGAAGCTTGATGTCAAGTGAAAAGTGTTGACTTGGTTAGGGACTTAGGATTTCCAATTTTAAAAATCTGTCAATTATTACCTTTGTGATCTCAGATAATTCACTTGAACTTTCTTAGGTTCTGTTCCTTTATCTAGATAATAACATCATGAATATATTCCCATAAAATTCCAAAAGCTGTGTGAAGTAAACGTCACTTCAAGGTCAGACAAGAGAGCTGATGTAAATTATCAGTGACATACTTTACTGATCAAACACATCAGTTTTGAATAACTGCTTGTTCATTAAGATATTATGCTTCTTATTTAACATTTGACAGCTCTGAAGATTCACTGCCTGTTATCGTTCAGTTGCTAGACATGGAGGTACAACTCCTGTACTCAGGGTAGCACAAACAAGGCTAGTCACAGTAAATTTCATTCCTACCCGAACCCCTATTTTATTCAGGTAGGATTGACAAAGTTTATGTACATTTAAAATGTACATTGTGATGTCTTGATATACATACACATTGTGAAATGATCACTTTAATCAAGCTAATTAATATATTCATCACCTCATATATTTAACTTTCTGTATTTGGTGCAAACACTTAAGATCTGTTGTCTTAGCAAATTTCAAGTGTACAATACAGTGTTATTACCTATAATTACTGCACTATACATTATTTCTCCAGAACTACTTATTCACCCTGCATATCTGAAACTTTGTACTCTCCAACCCCTCAATGTTTGGTAACCACTATTCTACTCAGTGTATTTATGAAGATAAATGTGTGTGTGTGTGTGTGTGTGTGTGTGAGTGATAGGGCAGGGCTTCCTCAGTGGCTTAGCGGTAAAGAATTGAGCCTATTTTATGTATTTTAAAATACATAAAATTATGTATTTTATTCACTACTGACAGACATAGTACCATGTTGGGCACACAAAGTTAGTCCTCTACTTAAAAAAGAAAAAAAAAAGTTACATGTGATATTTATTGGCCTCTGTTAGTTCTGCTCAGAATGTGGCCCCTCAGATCAGGCATTGGCATTACTGGGATTTGTTTTAAAATGTAAATGCATGGGTCTTTTAAAGACACATAATATCAGAATATATCAGGGTTGAGACCAGGCAACCTTCCTTTAACAAAATCTCCAGGTAATTTGTAGAGTGACTAAAGCTTGAGAGGTCCTGATTCAGAAAGTGTTATTTATTCAGAAATTATATTTTTAAACACTAAAAGTATAATGTCATTTAAAGGGAATATTATTGTAAATAAATACATGAAAAGGTGCAAGTGGATACTCAGCTCGTGACACATAAAATCCTTTGTATCCATAGTCTATATCTATTCTTTTCATATTTACAAAATTAAGTGGCCACTTGATTATGTTAATGGTAATAATGAGTTTAAACTGAGTATGTAATGAGTTAGAAACTTAGCATATATCTAAAAGAGATAGAATGCTTGCCTCTTGTTAGTCAAAACATGTGATGAGTATGCCATAAAAGAAAAAAAAATACTATTCTGATGAACAAAATTGAGTAGATAGGGAATATGATGACAATTTAGGATCATTGCTAATACTGAGAAAACCTTTCAGAAGATAGCATGACCTGCATCTTTCTTCAGTAGAATAGAAGTGCTTTATTATGAAGGAAAAAGAAGCACTCTCTGTACATAGCCAAAAACTTTGTAAAAGTTTAAAAAAAAAAAAAAAGCACAATTTGGGAAGCCACAGAGCAGAAACGTTGACCAGAAGGGAAAGTGTAGACTGAAACGTGGTGAACAGTAAGAACAGAAAAAATATATAAAATAAAATAAACTAGAGATGCAAGTCAGTTCAGTTCAGTCACTCATTCGTGTCCGACTATTTGCAATCCCATGAATTGCAGCACGCCAGGCCTCCCTGTCCATCACCAGCTCCCAGAGTTCACCCAAACTCATGTCCATCAAGTCGGTGATGCCATCCAGCCATCTCATCCTCTGCCATCCCCTTCTCCTCCTGCCCCCAATCCCTCCCAGCATCAGAGTTTTTCCAATGAGTCAACTCTTTGCATGAGGTGGCCAAAGTATTGGAGTTTCAGCTTTAGCATCAGTCCTTCCAATGAGCACCTAGGACTGATCTCCTTTAGGATGGACTGGTTAGATCTCCTTGCAGTCCAAGGGACTCTCAAGAGTCTTCTCCAACACCACAGTTCAAAAGCGTCCATTCTTCGGGGTTCAGCTTTCTTCACAGTCTAACTCTCACATCCATACATGACCACTGGAAAAATCATAGCCTTGACTAGAGGGACTTTTGTTGGCAAAGTAATGTATTTGCTTTTGAATATGCTATCTAAGTTGATCATAACTTTCCTTCTAAGGAGTAAGCATCTTTTAATTTCATAGCTGCAATCACTATCTGCAGTGACTTTAGAGCCCCCCAAAATAAAGTCTGATACTGTTTCCCCATCTATTTCCCATGAAATGATGGAACCAGATGCCATGATCTTAGTTTTCTAAATGTTGAGCTTTAAGACAACTTTTTCGCTCTCCTCTTTCACTTTCATCAAGAGGCTTTTTAGTTCTTCTTCACTTTCTGCCATAAGGGTGGTGTCATCTGCATATCTGAGGTTATTGATATTTCTCCCAGCAGTCTTGATTCCAGCTTGTGTTTCTTCCAGTCCAGCGTTTCTCATGATGTACTCTGCATATAAGTTAAATAAGCAGGATGATAATATATAGCCTTGATGTACTCCTTTTCCTATTTGGAACCAGTCTGTTCCATGTCCAGTTCTAACAGTTGCTTCCTGACCTGCATACAGGTTTCTCAAGAGGCAGGTCAGGTGGTCTGGTATTCCCATTTCTTTCAGAATTTTCCACAGTTTATTGTGATCCACACAGTCAAAGGCTTTGGCATAGTCAATAAAGCAGAAGTAGATGTTTTTCTGGAACTCTCTTGCTTTATCCATGATCCAGAAGATGTTGGCAATTTGATCTCTGGTTCCTCTGCCTTTTCTAAAACCAGCTTGAACATCTGGTTTTTAGAGATAGAGATAGATGGAGACAAACTCAGAAACAGGGGAAAAAAATAAAGGCCAACGCATCATTAATAAAGCTGTGAGGTGTTAGCTGAGGATATGTGAATTCATAAATATGAAAACCCCTCCATAAGGGCCTAAGAATTACTTAAAAATACAAATGAGCTGTATGTGAACATAGTCACATGTTTTTTCCCCCTTCTTTGTAGCTAAAGACAACACTAGAAGGTTGAGGATTGAGTTTGGAACTTTTTTCTAATGATATTTTTGTCCTGGCATGTAGGAAGTGCTGGAAACAATAAAGTTATTCTTAAGATATCATTCCTTGCTTTCTATGGAGAGTATCATATCTAGTGTAAGATAGCAATCTCTACTCAGGAGAATTCAAAATCCTATCCAGAAGGAACACGGTATTGAAATCATCAAGAAGTATCATATTATTATAAAAATTGCCTTATTTTTCAAAATTTAGAAAGAATAGCACATTCTGTAATTTTTATTATTTTAACAAGCATCACTACAAAAGCAGGTTGTTTTATTTTGTCAACTAAAAACAAAAATCTGTTATTGTTTTAGAACAAAATAAAACCAAGCTAGAGTTAATAAGAAGAGGGAAAACCAGTCAGTTTTCATCTGCTATAACTACACTCTGTTGACATTATTACATGGTCACATTTATGTGCATGTGAATTTTAGAAATAAGCTCACAGGCTGCACCAGTTTTTAGTGCCAATTCACCAAGTAGCTACAATCATTGCTATTTTAATAACTGTATTCATTTCAAAGAAACCCAAGTAATGCAGCTTCCTGCAAAAGCCTTGAAACTGACTAAGTCCTCAGGGCATCAGCATTTTTAAAGGAAAGAGGTTCACAGTTTACTATGCTATTTATAAGCATATTGAAAGAGAAAGATTAAAAACAGCATTGTAAGTGTCTCCCTACATTTTATGCCTGCCAACTCTCTACTCACACTGTAAAAAAGAAGAAAGGAAAGAGTATAAACTAAGAGTATATAATCTACTCATACCTTGATTAAAATAAAGCAGAAAACTCCCTCATTTCTGTATCATTCTGGAGGCTGAGGAAGGCAGTCAGTCTGTAAAAGCCCTCACGTTTGTGGAAGCTCCATCACCTAACCTTCTAGATGACTACCTCTAGGAAGCCTCAGAGATCTGTCCAATTCTCTACTGATCACTTTCCTGCTCCTAACATCAGATCTTATGCTCAAGTGGCATGTATAAAC
The DNA here is from genome assembly GCA_006410935.1 of Redunca redunca. Taxonomy (NCBI): domain Eukaryota; kingdom Metazoa; phylum Chordata; class Mammalia; order Artiodactyla; family Bovidae; genus Redunca; species Redunca redunca. Next base: position 2,498,468 of record SJYQ01002241.1, read on the forward strand.
CTTGATGTGAGCTGATGCTCTCCAACTGGATCCGATTAGATTTTATGGTCTTTTCTTTTTTTTTTTTTGCTTTTCTTTTTGCCAGGTCCCCTGGCTTGCAGGATATTGGTTCCCTCACCAGAGTTCAGCCTCGTGCCCCTTGCAATGAAAACACAAAATCTTAATCACTGGACCACAGAGGAAGACCCTAGATCATACAGACTTGAAGAAGCTTCCTTTGCAGCCCACCTAGGACAGAATGCAGTGTTTTTGCACATTTAAATGAGGCTTAAATATTTCAGTTCAAGTCTGAGTCATCATGCTTAATATATTTACCAGGGATTCCGTATTTGTCACACAAGGACATTTGAGTCAGCCAGTATTGTAACCATGTATAATTTGTTTAGGAGCTGAGTATTTTTATAATGGTTGCTGAGTATAATGAATCCAAGCCAAATTCAAACCCATATTTTGTAATTATTACAAAATTTTCTAAATCAAGAAAAAAAAAAATGTCTATGCTTTTTATATTCAACTTTACCAAAGAAAATCTTTGAGGAAAATTCTCTCAGGTTTGAGGAGAAATGAGAAAAAGAAAACCACATTTGTAAAACTAACTTGCCTTACTTAATCCTTCAACATTAGAGGATTAATTTTGGGATTCAATGGATCATGGGTGCACTGACTATAATCACCAAGTCCAAAAATCCAGAAGTGGTTTGTTGAGGCAACATTTGTCATAAATAAGGCTGTTGAAAAATCTGAAATAGTCATCAAAGACAGACTTTTTATGTCTCACTCATCTGGGTTTAAGAAACATACAAACCCTTGTATAGGTTCCAAGATTTCAAACTGGCCAAAGAGAGTTTAGTGGAAAAACTCATTTTTCCCCCATGCTGTGCAGCACATGGGATCTTAGTTCTCTAACCAGGGATCAAACACACACCTGCTGCAGTGGAAGCTCAGAGTCTTAACCACTGGACTGCCAGGGAAGTCCAAGAAAAGCTCTTTTATGTTCTTCTGAAATGGAACTCAACCTTCATCTTCAAGCTCTCATCTAAGAGCATAATTACTGGGAACACAACTTAACTCGTTGTGTAGAAGATTTCAATGTCTATATTTATTCAGTTTTTCTTGGAAAATGGTAGAACTCCAGTTCCTATTTGCTTGCTTGTCACAGCCTGTGACTCTTAAAGGGCATGAAGCAGCCCTTGCTGTGGTCTTCTCTGAAAACAATGCCTCATCCTGCATCTAGGTACCACATGAAACTTCCTGGCAATGTCTTGCATTGCTTTTGAAACATCTGAAACACTTCTCAAAAAGATGAGCTTCTCTCTCCAACTTTCCCAAACAAATGCTTTAGCATAAATTCAAGACACACACAAAGTTTAGCGATTCAGGCAGTGTAAGATGTTATGGTGATTGGAAAAAGCCTGGGTACCAATCGCCTTGGTTTCTAATCTCACCTATGAAATAACCTTGGAAATAAGTCTCTTTTCCTCTCCAGGACTGAGCTAAATAATTTATTCTGTCTTGACCTGCTTTACCAATTCTAATATTATGTAATATGAGGATCATGGAAGGATCTCTATTCTTTCTTGACCATTAACATGATAAAAATATATTGTCAATAAATGTATACAACATTCTCCATTTCCTTCCTCTACATGAAATGTTATATATTTACCCAGTCAGATATATAACCTAGACATTGAGACATTGACCCTGTATCAGTGATGATTCTTCTGGTTGGAAGAAATAAAATATTATTTAAATTCATAAAAGAACAAGGCAGAATTTTTTATAAGGATGACCTGAATATCCAGAATCTAGAATATCCAGTAAAACCATGCTGGCACATTCAAAGAAATATGTTCTAGCAATCTAATTTAAGTATTGATTAAAAAAAGAAAACTCCAGTCTTTACTGAAATCTCTCAAATGAATTCAAAGAGATATGATTTATAATTCATTGAAATATTTCATAAAACTTTCCATTTTCAATCCTCTCTCAACAGTTCTCTTATACTGAGGCCAGTTTTCAGCCCCTCTTCCAACTCCTTCAGCATTCACTCCTAATCAGATCTTCTCTATTTCTACCCTCCACCTTTTTTCCAAATTCTCATAGTCTTGTCTTTTTTTAAATACCCCTTCCAATGTAAAGTAAAAGTCTCTTTGCTCTAATCTTTCAGGTTTACCAGTCACTCAGATTCAATAATACAAAGTTAAAGAACTTCTGAAAAACTTGAAAACTGCTTTAGAAAGCAAAGAAAAAAGAGGGGGAATATCTTATTTCAATGGGTTTATGAAAAAGGAAAAAGTTTGCAAACTTTTATAACTTCCCAAATTTTCTTTTGTTTTCTAAATTTTAACATATGGCGGGAGGAGTCCTTTGACATTCCAAATGAACAACGTATCTGGGTCTATGAAACAATAGCATTATTGCAGGAAAGAAAGTGGGATATGAAAGAATGGTCATATCCCAGTTCTCAGGTGAGTCCCTGGGATGGCAGCCAAATGTGGCTTATTGGTTTTGCACAGGAAATAATTTACAAGTGAGCCACAGTGAAACAAAAGAAGGTTTATTCAGGGAGATGCACACTCCATAGACAGGGTATGGGCCATTTCAGAAGGGGAGAGGCCTCATGGGGTTGTCAGTTTTATGAGAGTAGGTAATTTCATAGGCTAAGGTATGGGCCTTACAAATAGCTGAGAAAAGAAGAGAAGGGAAAGGCAGAGGAGAAAGGGAAAGATATGCCCAATGGAATGCAGAGTTCCAGAGAATAGCATGCAGAAATAAGAAAGCCTTCTTAAGTGAACAATCCAAAGAAATAGAAGAAAACAATAGAATGGGAATGACTAGAGATCTTTTAAAGAAAATTGGAGATACCAAGGGAATATTTTATGCAACAATCTGCCCAATAAATGACAGAAATGGCAAGAGCTACACAGAAGCAGAAGAGATTAAGAGGAGGTGGCAGAAATGCACAGAAGAGCTATGCAGAAAAGATCTTAATGACCTAAATAACCACAATAGTGCAGACACTCACTTAAAGCCAGACATCCTAGTGTGAAATAAAGGCCTTAGGACATATTGATTGTAGCACTTTAACAGCATTACTACAAACAAAACTAGTAGAAGTGTTGGAATTACAACTGAGCTATATCAAATCCTGAAAGATGCTGTTAAAATGCTGCACTCAGTATTGAATTTCGAAAACTCAGCAGTGACCACAGGACTGGAAAAGGTCACTTTCATTCCAATCCCAAAGAAGGGCAATGCTAAAGAATGTTCAAACTACTATACAATTGTGTTTATTTCATATCCTTAGTAAGGTAATGCTCAAAATCCTTTAAGCTAGGCTTCAACAGTAGGTGAACCAAGAACTTCCAGATGTATAAGCTGGATTTACAAAAGGCAGAGGAACCAGTGATCAAATTGCCAATGTCCATTGGATCATAGAAAAAGCAAGGGAGTTCCAGAAAAAAAAAAAATCTGCTTCTGCTTCACTGACTATGCTAAAGCCTGTTACTGTGAGGATCTTGTGGAAAATTTTTAAAGAGATGGGACTACCAATCCACCGTCCCTGTCTCCTGAGAAACCTGTATGCAGGTCAAGAAGCAAAAGTTAGAACCAGACATGGAACAACAGACTGGTTCAAAACTGGGAAAGGAGTCCATCAAGGCTGTATATTGTCACCATGCTTATTTAACTTCTATGCAGAGTGCATGTGTGCTAAGTCATTTCAGTTGTGCCCGACTCTTTGCAACTCCATGGACTATGACCCACCAGGCTCATCTGTCCATGGGATTCTCCAAGCGAGAATACTGGGGTGGGTTGCCACAATCTCCTCCAGGGGATGTTCCAGACTCAGGGATCAAACCCACTCCTCTTTAAATTTCCTTCATTGGCAGGCAGATTCTTTACCACTAGCACCACTTGGGAAATCTGAGTACATCAAGCAAATTGCTGCTGCTGCTGCTGCTGCTGCTAAGTCGCTTCAGTCATGCCCAACTCTGTGTGACCCCATAGACAGCAGCCCACCAGGCGCCCCCGTCCCTGGGATTCTCCAGGCAAGAACACTGGAGTGGGTTGCCATTTCCGTCTCCAACGCGTGAAAGTGAAAAGTGAAAGTGAAGTCGCTCAGTCGTGTCCGACTCTTAGCGACCCCATGCTGGGCTGGTTGAATCACAACCTAGAATCTAGATTGCTGAGAGAAATAATAACAACCTCAGATATGAACATAATACCACTCTAATGGCAGAAAGTGCGGAGCAACTAAAGAGCTTCTTGAAGAGTGTGACAGAGAGTGAAAAAGTTGGCTTAAAACTCAAAAGGCAAAAGTCTAAGATCATGGCATCTGGTCCCATCTCTTCATGGAAAATAGATGTGGCAAAAATGAAAACAGTGGCAGATGCTAGGAAAGATTGAAGGCAGGAGGAGAAGGGGGAGACAGAGGATGAGATAGTTGGATAGTATCACCGACTCAGTGGACACGAATTGGAGTAGTCTGGGAGATGGTGAAGGATGGGGAAGCCTGGGGTATTGCAGTCCATTGGGTTGCAAAGAGTCAGACAGGACTTAGTGACTGAAGAACAACAACAGGAAGTTCCAAGATATTGTTATGTGTATCCCTGGAATGGGAAACAAGAGCCCTGCCACCAAAGCTGCGCTATTGCTTTATACTGTTCCTCCCTTATCTCTTTTTATACAGTTCATGGGGTTGTCACTGTAAGTATATTGGGGTGGTTTGCTATTCCCTCCTCCAGCAGATCATATTTTGTCAGAACTCTCCACTATGACCTATCCATCTTGGGTGGGTGTACATTGATGTAATAAACATGAACTTGGGCAAACTCTGGGAGACAGTGAGGGTCAGAGCTGCCTGAGTGCTAGAGCCCATGGGGTCTTAGAGAATTGGACAGGACTGGATGCAACCACTGATAAACTACTATTTGAATCTGCCCTTTGGAACTGAGGGCTTCCCTGGTAGCTCAGCTGGTGAAAAATCTCCCTGCGATACAGGAGGACCCAGTTTGATTCCTGGGTCAGGAAGTTCTAGCTAGGCTATCCACTCAAGTATTTTTGAGCTTCCCTAGTGGGTCAGCCTTTTACATTGTTGGTGGGAATGCAAACTAGTACAGCCACTATGGAGAACAGTGTGGAGATTCCTTAAAAAATTGCAAATAGAACTGCCTTATGACCCAGCAATCCCACTGCTGGGCATACACACCGAGGAAACCAGAATAGAAAGAGACACATGTACCCCAATGTTCATTGCAGCACTGTTTATAATAGCCAGAACATGGAAACAACCTAGATGTCCATCAGCAGATGAATGGATAAGAAAGCTGTGGTACATATACACAATGGAGTATTACTCAGCCATTAAAAAGAATACATTTGAATCAGTTCTAAGGAGATGGATGGAACTGGAGCCGATTATACAGAGTGAAGTAAGCCAGAAAGAAAAACACCAATACAGTATACTAACGCATATATATGGAATTTAGAAAGATGGGGATGATGACCCTGTATGCGAGACAACAAAAGAGACTCAGATCTATAGAGTGAACTTTTGGACTCTGGGGGAGAGAGAGAGGGAGAGGGTGGGATGAGATGGGAGAATGGCATTGAAACATGTATACTATCAAGTAAGAAACGAATCGCCAGTCGATATCCGATGCAGGATGCAGGATGCTTGGGACTGGTGCAAGGAGAGGACCCAGAGGGATGGCATGGGGTGGGAGGTGGGAGGGGATTCATGTTTGGGAACGCTTGTACACTCGTGGTGAATTCATGTCAATGTTTGGCAAAAGCAATACAGTAATGTAAAGTAAACTAAAGTTAAAATAAAAATTTCAAAAAATAAAATAAAATAAAACGGGAATGTGGATAACAAAAAAAAAAAAAAGAATCTGCCTGCAGTGTGGGAAACCTGGGTTTGATCCCTGGGTTTGGATACAAGAAGTCTTTTGTGCCCAGGAGCCCCACAGGATCCTGCTTAGCGTCACTATCAGTGGAATGGATCATTTTTTTGTAGTAGGAAGGGAATATTATTCAGTTTATATCTCATGCCCCTTTAATACCTAATTTAAAATGGCTAAGTTGATGAGTTTATATTTTACTAAATACATATGGACAAGACTACAAGAAGGATTTCTTAAAACACAGTGGAGTTATGGTCTGAGAAGACAACACTTTTGGCATCAACTATAAAGCCAATCATAAATTCTGACTGTAAGAGTATAATTCCTGCTGATTTAGAAAGGCTTCGAATATCCTTAAGCTCCTCTTTGTCATTGTTATTTCAGTTGTATTTTATAATATGGTTTCAATGATATATTCTTTGCTGTTGGGTGAGACATGTTAAAAATATATTTCTAGAGATAAAGTGCTTTGTTTGTTATTCATTATATTTCTTTGTACAATATTGTCACATGATCTAGTTTTCCTAATGAAACCTATCAGATTTTTATTTTTACCTGAAGTCTTGCTTTCAGACTAGTAAGGTATTAAAAAATTTCAATATTCTCATTGTGCAGATGATGGAACTGAGAGAATTATCTAATAACATAGTCATAGCTGGTAAGAGAAAAGCACAGCATTTTATCTTTGCTTTACTGCTCATTTAATTTCATACTTGGACCAATTTAGTGTCAGTAAACCTGTTCTACACATTAGAGGAAGAGAAGCTTTGGGTTCGTGGTAGATTAGTATATATAATTTTCAAAATAAAACTAAATATAGAACCAACAACTTTGCAATTTTATGCAACTTAATGTACTAGTCACGTTTATTGTTAAGCTAGGTCCAAAGTAATGTGACCCAGGTCATACATAAAATTGTGGTCTTTCTTTGTAGCTTAGTACCTAGAGTAATAGTGAATTCTTTCAAGGTTTTACCATGACCTTCAGTTAAATATCTACATTCCAGGCGTTCAGGAAAAATTCATTTATAGTGTAAAATTGGATTTGAAATTTCCTTTAGTCAAACATATTCACAGATTTGGCATTTCTACATGTTACATCAAAAAAGAGGGGAACAAAGAAGGAAGCAAAGATCTCTTTGTGGTCCCATGGACTGTAACCCACCAGGCTCCTCCATCCATGGGAATTCTCCAGGCATGAATACTAGAATGGATTTCCATGCTCTCCTCCCAGGGATCTTCCCAACCCAAGGATCAAACTCAAGTCTCCTGCATTGCAGGTGGATTCTTTACCATCTGAGCCACCAAGGAAGCCCACATTGACTATAGAGACCAGCACAATTATAAGGCAAAAACAAGCGATCTGCAAAAGTTTTCTCCATGTTCAAGTTGTATAAGTTGCAACAAGACAGTTGGAATACTGAAAGTTCCAGATTGAGCAAGTCTTCATTCAAGGCCAAATTCACACAGATATGTACACATTAAAACGTGGGAGGTAGGCAGGATAGGGTTTGGTGTAAGTGGTTTAAGGAGTAACTGTTCTTGTGCCCGATGCACAGTGAAATCAAACAAACTGAAAGTCAGAGTCTGGAGCAGAGAAAAATTTTTTGCAGGGCTATGTAAGGGAAATAGGTGGCTCAAGCCCTAAAAAGCTCCAAACTCCCCTAAGTGTTTTGGAAAGTATTTTTAAAGGGCAAATCGGGGTGGGATTCCGTGGTCTGTGATCAGCTCACACACAAGTCTCCATTGGCTGGTGGTGAGGTAGTGGAGCAGTGTCCCAGGGATTAAAGTTATCATTCCTTAGGCTCTTGAAGGCCTGGGGCTGTGTGTACTCCCTATTATCAATTAGTTTCTCCATTTTGGGGGACCGGTCACATCTCCAAAACAACTCAGGAAATTTTTGCATGAAATATTGTTATCTAGGTACTTTGGAGAGGAGCTAAAACAGAGGATATGGGAAAAGGCTTTTCCCAGGAAGTCCCTTTGGGGTTTGTTTGGTTACTGAACCAAGTGGCAAGTCAGAGGCATCCACAGATTACTTGGCCAAGACTAAAACCAAACTTGGGGAATTCTGTCGATGCAATGATTAATTTTATGTGTCCACTTGACTGGGTTAAGGGAAACCCAGATAGCTAGTAAACCTTACTTCAGGGTAGATATTCTCTTTCTCTCTCTGGTTGTTAATAATTTTATTTATTTATTTATTTATTTTTTACTGTGCTGGGTCTTCCTGGCCGTGCTTGGTCTTTTCTCTAGTTGCAGTGAGATGGGGTTACTCTCCACTTGCAGTGTGCGGGCTTCCCATGGCAACGGTTTCTCTTGCCGTGGAGCCCAGGTTCTAGGCACAGGCTTCAGTAGTTGTGGTGCACGGGCTTATTTCCTCCATGGTTTGTCGGATTTTCTGGGATCAATGAAGAGTCCGAGTCTCCAGCATTGGCAAGTGGATTCTTTACCACTGAGCCACCAGGGAAATCACTCTTTCTCTCTTCTTAAGTTGGGCTATCCAATGTTATTCTTCCCCCAGACATTAAAGCTCCTGGTTCTCCTGGTTCGAACTCAGACTGAATTATACCACCAGCTTTCCTAGTTCTTCAAGTTATAAGTGGTGTATCATGGTGTATATCAGCCTCCATAACTGCATGGGCCAATTCTTATAATAAATCTTCTTTTGTATATTTATACATACATCTTATTAGTTCTGTTGCCATGGAGAACAATGACTAACAGGGTCCTAGAGAGAAGACGTTCTGAAAGTATTTTGGCTCACAAAGGACCTTTTAAAGAAGTAAAATGATTTCTTTGTCTCAGTCATTTAAATCACTAGATGCCCCAGGCTGCTCCTGGTAGCAATGATTAACAATTATAGATTATAAAATTATCTAGAGATCTGAGACTAGCCTGGTTAGTTTTGAGTAGGTTTGATCTATAACACCACTGTGACTACGATGCACCATTTTAGAATAACTACAGTTTTCACTTTTTGATTCAGGAAGGTAGTGTTATCATAAATATATATTTTTAAATGTATGACAATTTCTTAAGAGATGTTTTCTACTTGGAATATACATTCTTAGCTTCTGAAACCTTAAGAACAAATGCTGCTCTTCTTTTGCTCAACCCATCAAGTTTCAAATTAGTCTGAAAAGGCTCTCTTTCATGCTGTTTCTTCTAAATGTCTCTTTAGAATTTGACTTTCTTGTTAAAATAGAAATGGTAAGAATACACTAAAACAGACTTGCCATGGCATAGCCAACATGCACACCCTCTGTGATTTTCCCAGTCTGAGTTCAAAAAGATCTCTGGTTCCCTCCACCCTCCCAGCTCACTCGGAATGTTCACTTTCATCTTGTTTATTCATGCTCAGCCTGGATATTAGAATGAAATTCACACTGACTTAAAGGATTCCTGATGAGTGGTAAATGCAAAATTAAGTTTCTTAAAATTTCAAGATTTATATCAATGAAAAGAAGAATTATCTATCTAAATGGTATATATTAATATATCTTCAAAAACATCATAGATATAAAAATGTATAGCTTATAAGCTATATGAATAAGCANCAAGATTTATATCAATGAAAAGAAGAATTATCTATCTAAATGGTATATATTAATATATCTTCAAAAACATCATAGATATAAAAATGTATAGCTTATAAGCTATATGAATAAGCAAGTAACATTTCTAATTTTCTTATTTGTAAAACAGTGAAGATATTAACTCAATTCAAGGGTGATTATGAATGAAAAAAATATGTTGTGTTGTCAAAAATGCAATGCATGCCATTATTATCATAACTAATGTAAAGTTGCATCTGGATTGGTCATCAAACAAAAGGTCACCAAATGCTAGATGGATGGCATAGAGATGATCACAGTAATTACTCAGATTTGGATGTTGGAAAAATGTAATTCATATGGCCTACCCCAGACCTGCTGAATCAAAATTTCTACAGATGAATTTGAATTTATTTTAAAGTTCCTCTGGTAATTTTGATAACTGGCCAAACTTGAGTTTTACTGAATAAACTCATGTTAAAAACTGCTATCATTAGTACCAGTTTTAACAGCTCGTTTTTACTGTGTGATTATGGTTTGCTTGGCAGTTTAGTGCATGTGATATATGATACATTCTTGTAAGCGAAAGCAAAAATGAAGTCGCTCAGTCATGCCCGACCCTCAGTGACTCCATGGACTCCAGCCTTCCAGGCTCCTCCGTCACCACCATAGAAAAGAAGAGCCATGGGTTAATCTCATTTGACAGATTAGGAAACAGAAATAGAGGTGAAGTAACTCATTGAAGTTGACACAGTAGGATGATGGCAAAGTTGGGGTTGAAGCCTAGGTCTTCCTGGAAACTTAGGTTTCCCTAACTCCAGAAATAATCTTCAGCAATACCCTAGTCTACTCATTCTAAAACACTGCCCAATGAATATAGTAAAGTTGCAGGATATAAAATCAACACACAGAAATCCCTTACATTCCTAAACACTAATAATGAGAAAGTAGAAAAATAAATTAAGGAAACAATTCCATTCACCATTGCAATGAAAAGAATAAAATACTTAGGAATATATCTACCTAAAGAAACTAAAGACCTATATATAGAAAAACTATAAAACACTGGGGAAAAAAATCAAAGAGGACACTAATAGATGGAGAAATATACCATGTTCATGAATCAGAAGAATCAATATAGTGAAAATGAATATACTACCCCAAAGTAATCTACAGATTCAATGCAATCCCTATCAAGCTACCAGCGGTGTTTTTCACAGAGCTAGAACAAATAATTTCACAATTTGTATGGAAATAAATTTCACAATTTGTATGGGAAAAAAAAACCTCGAATAGCCAAAGCAATCCTGAGAAAGAAGAATGGAATTGGAGGAATCAACCTGCCCGACTTCAGGCTCTACTACAAAGCCACAGTCATCAAGACACTATGGTCTTGATGGCACAAAGACAGAAATATAGATCAATGGAACAAAATAGAAAGCCCAGAGATAAACCCACACACCTATGGACACCTTATCTTTGACAAAGGAGGCAAGAATATATAATGGATTAAAAACTATCTCTTTAACAAATGGTGCTGGGAAAACTGGTCAACCACTTGTAAAAGAATGAAACTAAAACACTTTCTAACACAATACACAAAAATAAACTCAAAATGGATTAAAGATCTAAACATAAGAGCAGAAAATATAAAACTCCTAGAAGAGAACATAGGCAAAACACTCTCCGACGTAAATCACAGCAGGATCCTCTATGATCCACCTCCAAGAAAACTGGAAATAAAAGCAAAAATAAACAAATGGGACCTAATTAAAATTAAAAGCTTCTGCACAACAAAGGAAACTATAAGTAAGGTGAAAAGACAGCCTTCTGAATGGGAGAAAATAATAGCAAATGAAGCAACTGACAAACAGCTAATCTCAAAAATATACAAGCAACTTATGAAGCTCAATTCTGGCAAAATAAATGACCCAATCAAAAAATGGGCAAAGAACTAAACCGACATTTCTCCAAAGAAGACATGCAGATGGCTAACAAACACATGAAAAGATGCTCAACATCACTCATTATCAGAGAAATGCAAATCAAAACCACAATGAGGTACCATTTCATGCCAGTCAGAATGGCTGTGACCCAAAAGTCTACAAGCAATAAATGCTGGAGAGGGTGTGGAGAAAAGGGAACCCTCTTATACTGTTGGTGGGACTGCAAACTGGTACAGCCACTATGGAGAACAGCGTGGAGATTCCTTAAAAAACTGGAAATAGAACTGCTTTATGACCCAGCAATCCCACTGCTGGGCGTACACACTGAGGAAACCAGAATTGAAAGAGACACGTGTACCCCAAAGTTCATCACAGCACTGTTTATAATAGCCAGGACATGGAAGCAACCTAGATGTCCATCAGCAGATGAATGGATAAGAAAGCTGTGGTACATATACACAATGGAGTATTATTCAGCCGTTAAAAAGAATACATTTGAATCAGTTCTAATGAGGTGGAAGAAACTGGAGCCGATTATACAGAGTGAAGTAAGACAGAAAGACAAACACCAATACAATATAGTAATGCATATATATAGAATTTAGAAAGATGGTAACGATAACCCTGTATGAGAGACAGCAAAAGAGACACAGATGTATAGAACAGAATTTTGGACTCTGTGGGAGAGGGAGAGGGTGGGATGATTTGGGAGAATGGCATTGAAACATGTATAATATCATGTAAGAAATGAATTGCCAGTCTAAGTTCGATGCAGGATACAGGATGCTTGGGGCTGGTGCACTTGGATGACCCAGAGATATGGTATGGGGAGGGAGGTGGGAGGGAGGTTCAGGATTGGGAACACGTGTGGCAGATTCATGTTGATGTATGGCAAAACCAATACAGTATTATAAAGTAAAATAAAGTAAAAAAAATATTTTTTTAATAAAATAAAACAGTACCCAAACACCCCTCTATTTTTGGCCATATGGTGTTCAGTAGCTCCACAGCAACTGAAACCATTTGAGCACATTTTTTTTAATTGGGTTTTGAGCAATGGGTAGGAATGTGTTCCCAACTGCAAATCCATATGAAATTATGAGTAGATTCCCCACAATTCTTCCTTCCGTTCTTTTTATATTGTCAACAAACACATTTGTAGCTTTTAGAATTATCTACATATTTTAGACCTACTTAGAAAACTTTTTAAAAATGATGAAATATTCACAAAACCTTTCCGTCTTTTTTCTTTTTTTCTTTCTAAACATGAACAAGAGCAAATACCCCTTTTATTTTAGAAAGCTACTCATCAGCAAAAGAATCTAATGCTTCTAAGAACCATTTTTTCTTCTTCTTCTTATTTTTTTTTTGATCTTTATTTGTGGCTTCGATTATAACTGACTTGTTTCTAGACATGAACATGGATCTGTATATGATATAAACAGAATTATATGTGAAGAATCAGTTACAGTTACTAATGGGAATTGCTAGCTTTGTATTAGTAAGGATGCTGACCACACCTCTGCAATGAGAGGTCCAAAACCAGAGCATCTTATATAATACACACATTTATTTTATTTTACATGCTCATTCAGGGCTGTTATACAGGGTAAAAGAGATTGAGCATGCAGGGTTCTTTTATCTTTTGGTCTTGACCTTCCTCCATGTGTGATACACAGATCATGGTTTAAAGATAGCACTGATTTGGACTTGTAGTAAAGCCAGTGTGAAAAGATAAAGAGAGGAAGAGTAGTGCACCTCTTTCTTATATTTTCGTGACCCCAAAGTTGCTCACATCTCTTTTCTGCCTATGCCATTGCAAAGATCTGAGTCACATATGATCACACCCAGATGTCTGGGAGACTGTGCAATATGACTAGATGTGCAGCCACGCACTCAGGTAGGACTTACATTACTGTATAAGAGGAAAATGGACATAGAGGAGAAGGCAACTGGCAACCTCTGCCACCATCTTAAAGATCCCACTGTTTAAGAGGTACACATTTATGAGTGTTTAGAAGAGGTACAGTTCTATTTTTTCCACCTTAGTGCTGTTTTTGACCTAGTTCACCTAATGCATAATTAGAATTTAATAAAGAAAGCCTGTTTAAGACAAAACTTAGAACAGACACCTACAGCATCAGTAAACATTTCTTCATTTTTGACTGTGCCTTCTCTCCAGGTGTTAATGGAGTCCTCATAGATGAGAACTTTACAATAAGTACTAAGATTTTTTTTAAAGAAAATATTTTCTATTAATGTAGTGCAGCTTCAGTGACTTCTGACAAATTAAGCACATCTTCTGCTACTGAAAGCAGCATAAAATATAGAAAGGACATTTAACATTCAACAAATGTCAGGAAACATTCATCCTACTCTTGACTCTACAGGTGACTAACTGAATGGCCTTTGGCAAGATATATTGTGACCTTTAAAGGGTGAGGGCTAAATAATGGTCTTCCAAAGACTTTCAGATCCTAATCCTCAGAACCTATGAATATGACAAACAAGAATTTAATCAGCAGGTGGAAAAAGGCAGCTAATCAGCTGACCTTGAGATAGTGAATTTTACTGTATAACCCTAGTGGCTCCAATATGATCACAAGGGTATTGTTTTAAATTTAAAAAGATGTCCTTTTCATTATAGGGGACTGGAATGCAAAAGTAGGAAGTCAAGAAACACTTGGAGTAACAGGCAAATTTGGCCTTGGAATGAGGAATGAAGCAGGGCAAAGACTAATAGAGTTTTGCCAAGAAAATGCACTGGTCATAGCAAACACCCTCTTCCAACAACACAAGAGAAGGCTCTACACATGGACATCACCGGATGGTCAACACTGAAATCAGATTGATTATATTCTATGCAGCCAAAGATGGAGAAGCTCTATACAATCAACAAAAACAAGACCAGGAG
>SJYQ01002241.1:2513289-2562365 GCA_006410935.1 Redunca redunca
GGTCCCATCACTTCATGGGAAATAGATGGGGAAACAGTGGAAACAGTATCAGACTTTATTTTGGGGGGCTCCAAAATCACTGCAGATGGTGATTGCATCCATGAAGTTAAAAGATGCTTACTCCTTGGAAGAAAAGTTATGAGCAACCTAGATAGTATATTCAAAAGCAGAGACATTACTTTGCCGACTAAGGTCCGTCTAGTCAAGGCTATGGTTTTTCCTGTGGTTATGTATGGATGTGAGAGTTGGACTGTGAAGAAGGCTGAGCGCCAAAGAATTGATGCTTTTGAGCTGTGGTGTTGGAGAAGACTCTTGAGAGTCCCTTGGACTGCAAGGAGATCCAACCAGTCCATTCTGAAGGAGGTCAACCCTGGGATTTCTTTGGAAGGAATAATGCTGAGGCTGAAACTCCAGTACTTTGGCCGCCTCATGTGAAGAGTTGATTCACTGGAAAAGACTCTGATGCTGGGAGGGATTGGTGGCAGGAGGAGAAGGGGACGACCGAGGATGAGATGGCTGGATGGCATCGCGGACTCGATGGACGTAAATCTGAGTGAACTCTGGGAGATGGTGATGAACAGGGAGGCCTGACATGCTGCGATTATGGGGTCACAGAGTCGGACACGACTGAGCAACTGAACTGAACTGAACTGTGGTAATTTGTTATATCAATAATAGAAGATGAATATTCAATTATATTTATTTTTTAAACAATTTTTGAAAGATTATTTTAAAAGATTTTTTTGAGATGGACGATTTTTAAAACCTTTTACCGAATTTATTACACTACTGCTTTTGTTTTATGCATCCCTGACTCTGAAGGTGGAGTCTTAACCACTGGTCCACCAGGGAAGTCCCTACACTATATTTAGATTCAAGAGTTTTACTACCTGATTCAAATCATCCCTGGACTGGCACACTAACTACACCATCTTTGTTAATCCTTTTGACTCTATGAAGTGGTATTAAAGGAGACCCAGTAAAGAAGGAAGCTAAGTAACTTGCTCAAAGTCACAAAGAAATTGCTTTAGAGTTTATGATCTATTATTTAAGACATTGTCGAAGGAAATGGCAACCCACTCCAGTACTCTTGCCTGGAGAATCCCATGGAAGGAGAAGCCTGGTAGGCTACAGTCCATGGGGTCACAAAGACTCGGACATAACTGAGCCACTTCACTTCACTTCACTTCACTTCACTTTAAGAATCTTAGAGGGATTTTGATGCATTAATTTTAGGTTATATTGAATATCACAGAATAGGAATTGACAAACTTTTCTATAAATAGCTACACACATTAAAAAAAAATGTTTTAGGCTTTGGAGGTCAAATATTCTCTGTTCATCTTCAGTTCCACCATGGTTTCATGAGAGAAGCCACAGACAGTATGTCCAACACAACTTAATTTATACAAATTTACAGAAATAAGCAGTGGGCCAAAATTAGCCCATGAATTTTGTTTACCAACTACTGCTCTAGAATAAAAGAGTTTAAATATAGGGAAATCTTCTATAAAATCATTCTACTGAATGGAGATTATCCACTATGTGTTGGTAAAAACTTAATAGAAGGTATAATTAACGAAGAATTGGACTTTATACTACTACTTCTCTATATAAAATTCCTTATGATAACACCAGGGAAGTGAAAAATAGATTTAAAGAATTAGATCTGGTAAACAGAATGGCTGAAGAACTGTGGATGGGGGGTTTGTAACATTGTACAAGAGACAGTGACCAAAATCATCCCAAAGAAATAGAAATGCAAGAAGGCAAAATAGTTGTCTGAGGAACTGAATGCAGTTTCAGAGAATAGCAAGGAGAGATAGGAAGGCCTTTTTAAATGAACAATACAAAGAAATAGAGGAAAACAACAGATAAGATCTCTTCAAGAAAATTGGAGATATCAAGGGAATATTTCATGCAAGTATGGGCACAATAAATGACAGAAACTGTAAAGACCTAACAGAAACAGAAGTGCTTAAGAAGCAGTGGCAAGAATACACAGAAGAAGTACACAAGAAAGTTCTTAATGACCTGGATAACCACAATGGTGTGGTAACTCACCTAGAGCCAGACATACTAAGAGTGTAAAGTCAAATGGGCCTTAGAAAGAATCACTACCAACAAAGCTAGTGGAGGTGATAGAATTTCAGCTGAGCTATTTCAAGTCCTAAAAGATGATGCTGTTAAAGTGCCACACTCAATATGCCAGCACATTTAGAAAACTCAGCAGTAACCACTGGACTGGAAAAGGTCAGTATTCATTTCAGTCCCAAAGAAAGGCAACGCCAAAGAATGATCAAACTACTGCACAATTGCAGTCATCTCACATGCTAGCAAAGTAATGCTCAAAATTCTCCCAGTTAGGCTTTAGCAGTAGGTGAACTGAGAATTCCAGATGTTCAAGCTGGGATTAGAACAGATAGGGGAAACCAGAGATCAAATTGCCAAATCCATTGGACCATGGAAAAAGCAAAAGAATTCCAGAAAAAAAAAATCTACTCCTGCTTCATTGACTATGGTAAGCCTTTGACTGTGTGAATCACAACAAACTGCAAAATCCTTAAAGAGATGGAAACACCAGACCACCTTACCTGTGTCCTGAGAAACCTGTATGCAGGTCAAGAAGCAATAGTTAGAATGGGACATGGAATAACAGACTGATTCAAAACTGGGAAAAGAATATGACAAGACTGTACATTGTCACCCTGCTTATTTAACTTCTATGCAGAGTACATCATGAGAAACACAAGGCTGGATGAATCACAAGCTGGGATCAAGATTCCCAGGATAAATGTCAACAACCTCATATATGCAGATGATACCACTCTAATGGCAGAAAGTGAAGGGGAATTAATTAGCCTCTTGAAGAGTGTGAAAGAGGAGAGTGAAAAAGTTGGCTTAAAGCTCAACATTGGAAAAAACTAAGATCATAGCATCTGGTCCCATCACTTCATGGCAAATAGAAGAGGGAAAAGTGACAGATTTTATTTTGGGGGGGTTCCAAAATCACTTCAGAAGATTTGATGTGCTCAAATTGTGGTGCTGAAGAAGATTCTTGAGAGTTCCTTGGATTGCAAGGATATCAAACCAGTCAATCCTAGAGGAAATTAACCCAGAATACTCATTGGAAGGACTGATGCTGAAGCTGAAGCTACAAGAATTTAGTCACCTTATACAAGGAGTTGACTCATTGGAAAAAAACCTGAGGCTAAGGAAGATTGAAGGCAAAAAGAGAAGGGAGAAGTAGAGGATTAGATGATTAGACAGCATCACTGGATCAATGGGCTTGAACTTGAGCAAACTCTGGGAGATAGTGGAGGACAAGGGAGCCTGGAGTGTCACAGTCCATGGAGTCGCAAAACTTTGGACATGACTTAGGGACTGAACAACAACAACTAGTTCTTTCCAGAAGCTATTTCCTCCCTGATTTGCTCCCTGTCTCCCTTTCAACTCCCATATCTACACAGCTAACTCCTCTCCTCTCACTTTATCATCTAATCTCATCTTCTCTTATACCTACTTTGATTAAACCATTTAAAATGACAACTTTTTTTTTTGCCATTATGGCATGATAGATCCTATTTTCCTTGTTTGACATATTTTCTTCTAGGATACTTCTTAGCTTGTAATATATAAAATATTTACACACTTTATCTATAAGCTAATGCTTGCTTTCTCCTATTAAAATGACCTTTGCCTGGTTTGTTTGCTGATATATCACAAGCACCTAATACAGTACCTGGTACATAGCACACTCTCAATAAGTATTTGTTGACACTTATTGTTTGTGATGTCTTATTTGTATGTTTTTGATCAGTCCAGATTTGTAAACTATTAATTTCCTACACTTTTAGTGGATAAGTGACCACAAGATTTCATTTAATAATAAATATTATTTTCCATTTGAATATTGCTTCTTCACTGCCCGGTTAAACACAAACCTGATTTCATCTAACCTATTGAATCTTCCCGCAATTCAAATGAAGATGAGATTTTCTATTCCTAACTCAAAACTCACCTTCCAATGCAATTTTGAATGTTTGTAGATTTTCTCCCCAGAAAGTCTCACATCAGTGGTCATAAAGCACTTTGAAAATATTTCAGAAACAAGTGGCTATTTAAATGCAAGCTCCAATATGATAATGAAGGCAAGGAAAGACATTGCAAGACACAAGCGAAAGATCGAGCATGCTTGTGTTTATCCTAGAGCTCTATTGGGATTCCTATCATGATTAATGATGCAATAATATAATAAGAACTCAGTGGCCATGAGGCAGTGGCATTTGCAAGTAAAGAATGAGATCGGAAAGTAATCAGCAGCAAGTCTGAACTTAGTTAAGGTTCCAAGTTATGCACCATTTTTTATATCATGTTAGTTCATTTCCTTTCATATTACTACCCTAAATCATTTTGCTCTAAGGAAGAAAGAACAGCTGAGTGGAGTATGAAGATTAACAGGCAGTATATCTATTTCTGTTTGCTACGATGAACACCTAAAGTTTAAAAAGCAAATCAGAACTTCTTGATTTGCAAATTGGATGGGAAAATTGCCCGAGAACAGATTTCTTGCTGAACATACTCTCTAAACCTGGTCCTACTGAACTAATGGAACATTGGTCCTTGTTAAACCACATTTGAGCTGTGAAGAGACCACAAATATATAGGCTAGCAATCAGAGTAAATAGGAAAAAAACGTTTTCACAATACTTTAATCAAGTTGAAATTCTGATGATCTGAAAGGGGACTATTTATTAATTCAGTCTATGCCTCTGGAATTTTGCATTTCTTTCTTGATATCAGACTGTCTTTGAAAACTCAGGCCTTTTTTTTTCTTACTTTTAAAAAATACTTTTTATTTTATATTGGATTATAGCCAATTAATGATGCTATGACCATTTCAAGTGGACTGCAAAGGGACTCAGTCATACATATACACATATTCATTCTCTCCCAAACTTCCCTGCCATCCAGGTTGCCACATAACTGAGCAGAGTTCCCTGTGCTATACAGTAAGACCTTGTTGGTTAGAATATCCATTTTAAATATAGCATGTATACATGTCAATTTCAAAGTCCCTAACTGTCCATTCCTCTCACCCTTCCCTTGGCAACCAGAAATCTGTTCTCTAAATCTGTGAGTCTATTTCTGTTTTGTAAATAAGTTCATTTGTATCATTTCCTTTTAGATTACACATATAAAGGATGTCATACAATATTTCTCATTCTCTGTCTGACTTATTTCACTCAGTATGAGAATATCTAGGTCCATCTGTGTTGTTGCAAATGGCATTAAATCATTCTTTGTAATGGCTGAGCAATATTCTGTGGTATATATCTATCACGTTGCTTCACTTCTAATTGACTGCTTGACTTCTCTATCTAGAAATTTTGCCTAAGTCCATTGACACTGTAAATCCATCATCCTCACACAGAATTTGTTACCTTCCCTTAAAATGCCTGTTTATAGCACTAGTCAGGCTTCTCTTTTAGCTCAGCTGGTGAAAAACCCACCTGCAATGCAGGAGGCTCTGGTTCAATTTGTGGGTTGGAAAGATGCCCTGGAGAAGGGATAGGTTACATGCTTCAGTATTCATGGGCTTCCCTGGTGGCTCAGACGGGAAAGAATCTGCCAGCAAACCAGGAGACCTGGATTCGATTCCTGGGTTCGGAAGGTCCCCTGGAGGAGGGCATGGCAACCTACTCCAGTATTCTTGCCTGGACAATCCCATGGACAGAGGAGCCTGGCGGGCTACAATCAATGGGGTCACAAAGAGTCAGACACGACTGAGCAACTAAGCACAACGCAGCACCAGTCACACAGATCTGATTCCTTCTGCACTTTTACTATCTAATCACTTAGTAAAATCACATAAACCTTACAGTGGCACCCCTGTGCTGCAGTTTTGTTTTCTGCAGTTTCAGTTACCTGTGATCAGTTATAGTCTGAAAATGTTGTGGGAAATTCCATAGATTAGCAATTTGTGTTTTAAAGTGGGTAGATGCTGCTCTAAGTAGCATGATGAAATCTGGCACCATCCTGATCCAACCTTCCCAGGACAAGAACTATCCCTTTGTCCAGCATATCCTGCCTGCTAGTCACTGAGTAGCTGGGCTTAATTTTTAGATTAATTTCTCTAGTATTGCAGCACTTATGTTCAAGTAATCATTATTTCACTTAATAATGACCCCAAAGCACAATAATAGTGATGCTGGCAACTCAGATATTCTACAGAGAAGCTGTAAAATGCTTTCTTCAAGTGAAAAGGTGAAAGCTCTCAACTTAATAAACAGAAAAGGAGTTGTATGCTGAGGTTGCTAAGATCTATGGTAAGAATGAATTGTCTGTTTGTGAAATTGTGTAGCCTATTTGTGAAATTGTGAAGGAAAACTGAATTCATTCTAGCTTTGCTCTTGCAACTTAAACTGTATAAGTTGTGGTCACCATGTGAGGTACAGATTTAGTTAAGGAAATAGCATTACACTTATAGACTAGAATATTCACATAACTTTTATTACAGTGAATTATTATAATTGCTATCTATTGATAAAGCAGAGACATTACTTGGCTGACAAAGGTCCATCTAGTCAAAGCTATGGCTTTTCCAGTAGTCATGTATGGGTGTGAGAGTCGGACTATAAAGAAAGATGAATGCCAAAGAATTGATGCTTTTGAACTGTGGTGTTGAAGAAGGCTCTTGAGAGTCCCATGGACTACAAGGAGATCCAACCAGTCCATCCTAAACAAAATCAGTTCAGTTAAGTTCAGTTCAGTCACTCAGTCGTGTCTGGCTGTTTGTGACCCCGTGAATTGCAGCACACTAGGCCTCCCTGTCCATCACCAACTCCCGGAGTTCACTCAAACTCACATCCATCGAGTCCGTGATGCCATCCAGTCATCTCATCCTCTGTCATCCCCTTCTCCTCCTGCCCACAATCCCTCCAAGCATCAGAGTCTTTTCCAATGAATCCACTCTTTGCATGAGGTAGCCAAAGTACTGGAGTTAGCTTTAGCATCAGTCCTTCCAAAGAACACCCAGGACCAATCTCCTTTAGAATGGACTGGTTGGATCTCCTTGCAGTCCAAGGGACTCTCAAGAGTCTTCTCCAACACCACAGTTCAAAAGCATCCATTCTTTAGTGCTCAGCTTTCTTCATAGTCCAAATCTCACATCCATACATGACCAGTGGAAAAACCATAGCCTTGACTAGACAGACCTTTGTTGGCAAAGTAATGTCTCTGCCTTTTAATATGCTATCTAGGTTGGTCATAACTTTCCTTCCAAGGAGTAAGCATCTTTTAATTTCATGCCTGCAGTCACCATCTGCAGTGATTATGGAGCCCCTCAAAATTAAATTTGACACTGTTTCCACTATTTCCCCATATATTTATCATGAAGTGATGGGACCAGATGCCATGATCTTCATTTCCTGAATGTTGAGTTTTAAGCCAACTTTTACATTCTCCTCTTTCACTTTCATCCTCACTAAAAAGAGGCTTATTAGTTCCTCTTCACTTTCTGCCGTAACGGAGGTGTCATCTGCATATCTGAGGTTATTGAGATTTTCTCCCGGCAATCTTGATTCCAGCTTGTGCTTCTTCCAACCCAGCATTTCTCATGATATAGTATATTCAAAAGCAGAGACATTACCTTGCCGACTAAGGTCCGTCTAGTCAAGGCTATGGTTTTTCCAGTAGTCATGTATGGACGTGAGAGTTGGACTGTGAAGAAGGCTGAGCGCCAAAGAATTGATGCTTTTGAACTGTGCTGGATAAGACTCTTGAGAGTCCTTTGGACTGCAACTAGATCCAACCAGTCCATTCTGAAGGAGATCAACCGTGGGATTTCTTTGGAAGGAATGATGCTGAAGCTGAAACTCCAGTACTTTGGCCACCTCATGTGAAGTGTTGATTCATTGGAAAAGACTCTGATACTGGGAGGGATTGGGGGCAGGAGGAGAAGGGGACGACCCAGGATGAGATGGCTGGATGACATCACAGACATGATGGACGTGAGTCTGAGTGAACTCCAGGAGATGGTGATGGACAGGGAGGCCTGGCGTGCTGTGATTCATGGGGTCGCAAAGAGTCGGACACGACTGAGTGACTGAACTGAACTGAGGTGAACTGAAGGAGGTGGGTCATNATGGCTGGATGGCATCACTGACTTGATGGACGTGAGTCTGAGTGAACTCTGGGAGTTGGTGCTGGACAGGGAGGCCTGGCGTGCTGCGATTCATGGGGTTGCAAAGAGTTGGACACGACTGAGCGACTGAACTGAACTGAACTGACTCTGCATATAAGTTAAATAAGCATGGTGACAATATATAGCCTTGACATACTCCTTTTCCTATTTGGAACCAGTCTGGTGTTCCATGTCCAGTTCTAACTGTTGCATCCTGAGCTGCATATAGGTTTCTCAAGAGATAGGTCAGGTGGTCTGGTATGCCCATCTCTTTCAGAATTTTCCACAATTTATTGTGATCCACACAGTCAAAGGCTTTGGCATAGTCAATAAAGCAGAAATAGATGTGTTTCTGCAACTCTTGCTTTTTCCAGCGGATGTTGGCAATTTGACGTCTGGTTCCTCTGCCTGTTGAACATCTGGAAGTTCACGGTTCACATATTGCTTAAAAGTCTGGCTTGGAGAATTTTGAGCATTACCTTACTAGCGTATGAGATGAGTGCAATTGTGCAGTAGTTTGAGCACTCTTTGGCATTGCCTTTCTTTGGGATTGGAATGAAAACTGACCTTTTCCAGTCCTGTGGCTACTGTTGAGTTTTCCAAATTTGCTGGCTTATTGAGTGCAGCACTTTCACAGCATCATCTTTCAGGATTTGAAACAGCTCAACTGCAATGCTATCACCTCCATTAGCTTTGTTCGTAGTGAGGCTTTCTAAGGCCCACTTGACTTCACATTCCAGGATTTCTGGCTCTAGGTGAGTGATCACACCATCGTGAATATCTTGGTTGTGAAGATCTTTTTTGTATAGTTCTTCTGTGTATTCTTGCCACCTCTTAATATCTTCTGCTTCTGTTAGGTCCATACCATTTCTGTCTTTTATCGAGCCCATCTTTGCATGAAATGTTCCCTTGTTATCTTTAATTTTCTTGAAGAGATCTCTAGTCTTTCCCATTCTGTTGTTTTCTTGTATTTCTTTGCATTGATCGCTGAGGAAGTGTTTCTTATCTCTTCTTGCTATTCTCTGGAACTCTGCATTCAGATGCTTATATCTTTCCTTTGCTCCTTTGCTTTTCGCTTCTCTTCTTTTCACAAAACAAGTCCTGAATATTTATAGGAAGGACTGATGTTGAAGCTGAAGCGCCTATACTTTGGCAACCTGATACGAAGAACTGACTCAATGGAAAAGACCCTGATGCTGGGAAAGATTGAAGGTGGGAGGAGAAGGGATTACAGAGGATGAGAGGGTTGGATAGCATCAAAGACTAGACAGACATAAATTTAAGCAAGCTCTGGGAGTTGGTGATGAACAGGGAAACCTGGTGTGCTGCAGTACAAGAGGTTGCAAAGAGTCAGGCACAACTGAGCAACTGAACTGAACTCATCTGTATTTTATCTTTAATTGTTGTCTTCATCTCTTATGTGCCTAACATGTAAATTAAATTTTATCATAGGTAAATATATATAGGAAAAATATGGTACATATAATGTGAGGCTGTGTGTGCTTAGACACTCAGTCATGTCCAACTCTTTGAGAACCCATAGACTGTAGCCCATCAGGCTCCTCTGCCCATGAGATTCTTCCAGCAAGAATTCTGGAGTGGGTTGCCATTTCCTCCTCCAGGGAATCTTCCCAACCCAATGATCAAACTCACAGATCCTGTGTCTCCCATATCAGCTGTCAAATTCCTTACCAGTATCAAGGCTATGGTTTTTCCGGTGGTCATGTATGGATGTGAGAGTTGGACTGTGAAGAAAGCTGAGTGCTGAAGAATCGATGCTTTTGAACTGTGGTGTTGAAGAAGACTCTTGAGAGTCCCGTGGAATGCAAGGAGATACAACCAGTCTATTCTGAAGGAGATCGGCCCTGGGATTTCTTTGGAGGAAATGATGCTAAAGCTGAAACTCCAGTACTTTGGCCACCTCATGTGAAGAGTTGACTCATTGGAAAAGACTCTGATGCTGAGAGGGATTGTGGGCAGGAGAAGAAGGGGATGACAGAGGATGAGATGGCTGGATGGCATCACTGACTCGATGGACGCAAGTCTGAGTGAACTCTGGGAGTTGGTGATGGACAGGGAGGCCTGGCATGCTGCGATTCATGGGGTCACAAAGAGTCGGACACGACTGAGTGACTGAACTGAACTGAACTGAGTGCCACTTGGGAATTCCATAGGGTTCAGAATTGGCCACAATTTCAGGCATCCCCTGTGGATCTTGGAACACATCCTTTTCAAATAAGGTCTAGTGCATATTCTCAATGTCCTTCATATTGTGCTCATTTTCACCTATATCACACTAAATCAGGCCTTTATCACATATCTACTTTGTCATTATAATAGTCTTCTAACTGGTCTACTGCCTTCTCTCTCTTCAAGGCAACATTCTGCAGCATGATTAATCTTCCTAAATTATAACTCTGCCAATAACCTGCTTACATCCTCACCTACTCTTCACTACCTACCAAATTAAGGATGTTCTTCTCTTTGCATTCAGTTCCTCTGAGATACTGTTGAACTACTTTACAGAAGCATCTCCAAAATGCTGCCAAACACAGAGACCAAACTGTGGCAAAAATCTCCATTAGTGCTTTTGCTCATAATATATTCTTTATCTAGAATGTCCTCCCTAACTCTTCTGTCTGTGACAGTTCTACCTATATATCTCACACGTGAATCTCTTTGTTAACATATTCTTATTTTTCTTAAAATGTTGTATCCTACCTCTGTTGAATATGTGTGATCATGTGTTAGTATTTTTTATATCCTCAAGCCACTCCAATTAGGGCAAGAAGAACAGTGCTTCACCAAATTTGTATCTTGATTGGCTTCTTGCAAAGGTATAATAGTGAATAAGCTCTGATTACATGCATGTGGGGACTTCCCAAGTGGCGCTAGAGGTAAAGAATCTGCCTGCCAACATGGGAGACACAAAAGACACAGGTTCGACCATTGGGTCAGGATGATCCCCTGGAGTAGGAAGTGATAAGCACCCTAGTATTATTGCCTAGAAAATCCAACAGACAGAGGAGCCTGGTAGACTACAGTCCATGGGGCCACAAAAAGCCAGACATGACTCAGCACACACATGCATGTGGAAAAAAGTAAGCTGAAGCCAGGAATATGAACAAGAAAATGCCTAAAGATTTCTAGAAGCTAGTGATTTTCAATCTTTTAAAATTACCCTATTCTGAAACTTCTGAATGATGCAATTTTTTTCACAAGGGAGATCTATGTATTGATATTCAGTTAATCAAGTATTTGGAACAGTCTGTGGATGGAGGAGCCTGGTAGGCTACAGTCCATGGGGTTGCGAAGAGTCAGACACAACTAAGCTTTCACTTTCACTTTCATGCATTGGAGAAGGAAATGGCAACCCACTCCAGTATGCTTGCCTGGAGAATCCCAGGGACAGGAGCCTGGCGGGCTGCCATCTATGGGGTCACACAGAGTCGGACATGACTGACATGACTTAGCAGCAGCAGCAGCAAGTTTCTTAGGGCCTAGAAAATTCTAAGTTTCTTTATAAGCACTTTACATAGAAAGATTTAACCATGGATCTAGAAGCAACTGTTATGCATTTGAAATATTGATGAGTATAAATGTTTTGAAGAGATATCTACAACTGTTATAATGGTCTATAAAAATATCTATTAGTTAAATAATTGACAAATCTCAGGTGTCACTAAGATTTCTGTGATTTATCATTAAAGTTATAGATAATAAATTAGGTTTGTTGCCTATACTGATAACTAAGTGTTAAAGAAATATTTCAGTTATAACTTAATGAAAAAAAGCACAATCTTCTCAACCTTCTAACTCTGCCATTGTATCTTTATTTCATCACAGTAATCTCAAAGCATATTTATATATTTTAAAGAATCTTGGTATGTTTTTTTTTTGCAATGCCCACAGAGACACTCTGCATCATTCTAGAATGTCTCAAAGCAATAGATTTGCCTCAGTATCCAAACATCTACAAATAATGATGCCCAAGAAAATNAAGAAAATTCTATAATAATTATTTTACAACTGCAAAGACCCTATTCCAAATAAGGTCACATTCTGGGTTCTGGGTCAGCCTAACTTTTATTTAGAGTACATTATTCAGCCTACTGTGCTGTGTGCTTAGTTGCTCAGTCGTCTTACTCTTTGTGACCAAAAAGTAGCCCGCCAGGCTCCTCTGTTCATGGGGATTCTACAGGCGAGAATACCGGAGTGGGTTGCTTTGCCCTCCTCCAGGAGATCTTCTCAACCCAAGTTGCCCACTTGGCAGATGGATTCTTTACCACCTGAGCCACCAGGGAAGCCCAAGTCAACCTACTACAATTACTAAAACAGAAATACTTCCCATTACTTTGACATTACTTTGCCAGCAGAGGTCTGTCTAGTCAAGGCCATGGTTTTCCAGTAGTCATGTATGGATGTGAGAGTTGGACTGTAAGGAAAGCTGAGTGCCAAAGAATTGATGATTTTGAACTGTGGTGTTGGAGAAGACTTTTGAGTCCCTTGGACTGCAAGGAAATCCAACCAGTCCATCCTAGAGGAAATCAGTCGTGAATATTAATTGGAAGGACTGAAGCTGAAGCTGAAGCTCAAATAATTTGGCCACCTGATTCGAAGAACTGAGTCACTGGAAAAGACCCTGATGCTGGGAAAGATTGAAGGCAGGAGAAGGGGGCAACAGAGGATGAGATGGTTAGATGGCACCACTGACTCAATGGGCATGAGTTTGAGTAAGCTCTGGGAGTTGGTGATGGACAGGGAGGCCTGGTGTGCTGCAGCTAATGGGGTCTCAAAGAGTCACCAAGAGTGAGTGACTGAACTGAAATGAACTGAACTTTGTCCTAAAGTAACCACCAATAGAAGCTTGGTTATTCAGTCTCTAGTGTAAAAATAAGAATTAAAAATAAGAATAATGGTAATTGATATTACTTTGGTGGGCCCTAAATTCATGACTGATTGGTTACTCAGTTGTGTCCGACGCTTTGCAACCCCATGGACTGAAGCCCCGGGAGACTCCTCTGTCCATGGGGATTCTCCAGGCAAGAGTATTGGAGAGGGTTGCCATGCCCTCCTCCAGTGGATCTTCCCAAACCAGGAACTAAACCCAGGTCTTCCACATTGCAGGTGGATTCTTTACCATCTGAAACAACAGGGAAGCCCAGCCATGACTAAATCCTTATAAAAAGTGGAAAAGACGTACAAAAATAAATGGACAGAAGAATGTCATGTGAAAGTGTATGCAGAGATTGGAACAATGTAGTTATAAGCCAAGGAATACCAAAGATTTTCAGAAATAACCAAAAAGAAAGGGTTCTTTCCATCTTCCTCAGTTTGTTGTTGTCCAATCACTTATCTGTATCTGACTCTTTGCGACCCCATGGCTGCAGCACATCAGACTTCTTGTCTTTTGCTACCTCCTGGATTTGGCTTGAATTCATATCCATTATCAGTGATGCCACCCAATCATGTTGTGCTCTGTGGTCCCCTTCTCCCACGTTCAATCTTTCCCAGCATCAGGGTCTTTCCCAATGAGTCAGTTCTTTGCATCAGGTTGCCAAAGTGTTGGACCTTTAGCTTTAATATCAGTCCTTCCAAGGAATATTCAGGGTTGATTTCCTTCATGATTGATTGGTTTAAAAGAGCACACTGCAGACAGCTTGATTTTGAAACTGTAGCCCCCAAGAATGTGAAAGAATAAATGTGTCTTGTTTTAGGCCAATCCCTTTGTGTCAGTAGCCCCAGGAAATAAATACATTGCCTAATGTTTCACAGAAATTCTATTTTCAAGGATCGTGGACAATCATATTTAATTCATCTATGACATTTATTAAGAAAAGCTATATATCTCAGGTGTTAATAATCCAAATGTTTCACAATAGCTGACCTCTCTCTATATATATACATTAAGATATATGCATATATGTATATGTGTATTAGAAGATATATATATATATATATATATATATATATAATGTACAGAACAGTGGATAAAAGCTTAGGTTGTGTAGTCAAATAAAGCTATATGTGAATTCCAGGTTAACNTTGGATAAGAAAGTTAACACCTTTATGCCTCAGCTTTTTATTAACAAAATTGACAGCTAGCAAGAGCTATCTCATAACATTTTTGCAATAACTGAAAGAAGTAATGTACATAAAAGTATTTGGTAAATGGTACAAAATAAGCATGCTACAATGCTAGCTGTCGATGTTAATTTGGTATTTTTCTATAATACAATTATTGCTATGTATCATTACTGTCTGTAGGGGAAGGAATTAATTCCTCTTTCAAAGTTCCTGCAGTCTGATAAAATTAGAACTTCCATCAATGCTTTTCTTCCCATTTGGGGGGAGAAAAACTATTTCCATAGGCTGGAAACTTATCTTGTTGGTAACATGGAGAAGTTTGCTATTTAGCAGAGACTAGCCAATAAAAGGTCAGTTTTCATTACAATCCCAAAGAAAGGCAATGTTAAAGAATGTTCAAACTACCACACAATTGCACTCATCTCACACGCTTGCAAAGTAATGCTCAAAATTCTCCAAGCCAAGCTTCAGCAATACGTGAACTGTGAACTTCCAGATGTTCAAGCTGGATTTAGAAAAGGCAGAGGAACCAGAGATCAAATTGTGAACATCCATTGGATAACCAAAAAAGCAAGAGAGTTCCAGGAAAACATGTACTTCTGCTTTATTGACTACTCCAAAGCCTTTGACTATGTGGATCACAATAAACTGTGGAAAATTCTGAAAGAGAAGGGACTACCAGACCACTTGACCTGCCTGTTGAGAAATCTGTATGCAGGTCAAGAAGCAACAGTTAGAACTGGACTTGGAACAACAGACTGCTTCAAAATCAGGAAAGGAGTACATCAAGGCTGTATACTGTCACCCTGCTTATTTAACTTATATGCAGAGTACATCATGAGAAATGCTGAGCTGGATGAAGCACAAGCTGGAATCAAGATTGCCAGGAGAAATATCAATAACCTCAGATATGCAGATGACACCATCCTTATGGCAGAAAGTGAAGAAGAATGAAAGAGCCTCTTGATGAAAGTGAAAGAGGAGAGTGAAAAAGTTGGCTTAAAACTCGACATTCAGAAAATGAAGATCATGGCATCTGGTCCCACCACTTCATGGTAAATAGATGGGGAAACAGTGGAAACAGTGACAGACTTTATTTTGGGGGGAGCTCAAAAATCACTGCAGATGGTGACTGCAGCCATGAAATTAAAAGATGCTTGCTCCTTGGAAGAAAAGCTATAACCAACCTAGACAGCATATTAAAAAGCAGAGACATTACTTTGCCAACGAAATTCCATCTGGTGAAAGATATGGTTTTTCCAGTAGTCATGTGTGGATGCGAGAGCTGGACTATAAAGAAAGCTGAGGGCTGAAGATTTGATGCTTTTGAACTGTGGTGTTAGAGAAGACTCCTGAGAGACCCTTGGACTGCAGAGAGATCCAACCAGTCCATCCTAAAGGAAATAAGTCTTGAATATTCATTGGAAGGACTGATATTGAAGCTGAAAGTCCAATACTTTGGCCACCTGATGTGAAGAACTGATTCACCGGAAAAGACCCTGATGCTGGGCAGAATTGAATGTGGGAGGAGAAGGGGATGACAGAGGATAAGATGGTTAGGTGGCATCACTGACTCAATGGACATGAGTTTGAATAAGCCTCAGGAGTCGGTGATGCACAGGGAGGCCTGCTGTGCTGCAGTCCATGGGATCTCGAAGAGTCGGACATGACTGAGCAACTGAACTGAACTGAGCCAATATTTTAAGCTTGCCTGGTGGCTCAGATAGTAAAGAATATGCCTGCAATGCATGATACCTGGTTCAATCCCTGGGTCTGGAAGATTCCCTCGAGAAGGTAATGGCAACCCACTCTAGTCTTCTTGCCTGGAGAATTCCATGGACAGAGCAGCCTGGTGGGCTCCAGTCCATTTGATCACAAAGAGTTTGACACAACTGAGTAACTAACACACAGACACACACACAAAAGCCATGTTACATTAGCTATCCACATCCTCACCCTGAACCTCAGAGGTTTAAAACATCAAAGATTTCTGTTTCACTCATCCTACATGCCTATTTCAGGGCAGCTGGTAGTTCTGTTCCATACCTACCCCATTCAGTGGCCCAGCTGACTATATATCTACCATCTCTATGGCAAGAGAGTGAGAAATCTTCCTCTAAGAAATGATAACCTTTTCTCACATGTCATTGGCTAAAGTTATATCTAACACTCTGTGGGTGCAGAAAAGTGCAATTTTACTATGTGCCTAAAAGCAAAAGAAAAAACAAAAGTGCTTAGTGAACATTCCTTCTAACTGCCAAGGTGTATATTGTACTGACCCATATGTTTTACTGGGCAAGTGCAATATGAGCATTTTCCCTTCTCCATAGAATAAAGATGCCTGATACCCACCCCCCGCAAGGCATCTTTATCTAGTTCCCCACTTCCACAGGGAGAGTTGTGTAGTTTTGTCTATCAGCTGAGCCTTTGCCTGAGAGAGTAGTTCAACTCAGGAGAGAGAGGACTCAAGTTTAAGGTCTATTATATAAATCTAGCTTTATACATAGTAAGGCATATGGTTTAATTCCTATGTAACTCCAAATTCTATTTCTCTACACATGTACCCCAATGTTCATCACAGCACTGTTTATAATAGCCAGGACATGGAAACAACCTAGATGTCCATCAGCAGATGAATGGATAAGAAAGCTGTGGTACATATACACAATGGAGTATTACTCAGTCATTAAAAAGAATACATTTGAATGAGTTCTAATGAGATGGATGAAACTGGAGCTGATTATACAGAGTGAAGTAAGCCAGAAAGAAAAACACCAATACAGTATACTAACACATATATATAGAATTTAGAAAGATGGTAATGATGACCCTGTATGCGAGACAGCAAAAGAGACACAGATGTGTAGAACAGACTTTTGGACTCAGAGGGAGAGGGAGAGGGTGGGATGATTTGGGAAAATGGCATTGAAACATGTATACTATCAGGTAAGAAACGAATTGCCAGTCTATGTTCAATACAGGATACAGGATGCTTGGGGCTGATGCACGGGGCTGATCCAGAGAGATGATATGGGTTGGGAGGTGGGAGGGGGNGACAGCAAGGAAAATAATTAATCATTATTAATAAATGGAATTCATCAGAAACCTCAACATTTAAGGACACACATCATCCTGCAGTATATTTTTGGCAAGAATTCATAACTTTTATTTACTCCTGAAAAAACATCAGACTCAAATAGAAGCATTTTACAAAACTTTTGGCCAATTAAAAATATAAAGATCATGAAAACTAAGAAAGACAAGAACTCTTCTAGATTAAAAGAGAGACTAAAGAGATATGAAAACTAAACGAAATGTGGGATCCTGCATTGGATTCACTTTTTAAAGTGAATAAAATTCACTTTAATTCCTTTTTAAAGGAATAAAAATGAAAATACTGAGATACGTAACAAAATTTGGAACAGTATTGCAGAAATGCTAATTTCATGTTTTTGATTATTGTGTTTACATAAAACACTACCATTTAGGTGTATGTGTCCTCAGTCATGTCTGACTTTTGGGACTCCATGGACTGTAGCCTGCCAGGCTCCTCTGTCCCTGGAATGCTCCAGGCAAAAATACTGGAGTAGGTTGCCATTCCCTTCTCCAGGGGATCATCATGACTCAGGGATTGAACGCACATCTCCTTAGTTGGCAGGGAGATTCTTTACCACTGAGCCACCTGGGGGAAAGTTAGATGAGAATGTCTTGGTCTATTTTTTATGATATTTTATACAAAATTATTTCAAAATCAGAAGTTTAAAATGAAAGAATAAACTTTAAAGAAAGAGCACAACAATTTTGAGAAGCAAAAACCTGGGCAGAAGCACTTCCAATTTCCTTGCCCAAATCTTTGTCTTCCTGGAATTCTCCATTTTAACTTAATTCAAAGTATTAACCATTCCCACACTGTTGTTGTTGGTGGTGGTGGTGTTAAGTTCCTCAGTCATGTATGACTCTTTGGAACCCGATGGACTGCAGCAGCACACCAGGCTTCCCTAACCCTCACCATCTCCTGAAGTTTGCTCATACTCATGTCCATTGAGTTGGTGATATCATTCAGCCATCTCATCCTCTGTCATCCCCTTCTACTCTTGCCTTCAATCTTACCCAGCATCAGGGTCTTTTCTAATGAGTCTGTTCTTTGCAGGAGACGGCCAAAGTGTTGGAGCTTCATCTTCAGCATCAGTCCTTCCAATGAATATTCAGTGTTGATTCCCGTATTACCAAGTCTAATGATTCTAAGCATATTTTGTGGTTGGCCCTGTTGGATTATCTTTATCTCTCTTCTTTCTTAGCAGTCACCCTGGGAATTGATCCATGTCTCTGAGACTCTTATTTAGAACAAGTCACTTGTACACTTCTGGAATTTATTTGCTTAAAGGAAAAAAGAGAAGATTTCATGTAATCAAAAAGCATATCTTGTGCATCACAATATAATTTAAAATGCAATTTTGCCTTTGTGAACTCAAGGAAAATGTAATTATTAATTATTATGACGCTGTTTAATCACTCTATTTGCAACATTTACTTCAAACCTAGTGACAAATTCTGTTTTGAAAATGACCACTTTTGATGATACAGTCAATAATTAGAAAACCAATGTTCAGTGAGCTTACTCAGACACTTGAACCATCAAAAGAGGACACAAATTTGATGCAATCTTTCTAAGGAAAACTATGCTTCAGTGCAACTACTTAGTTCCACTTACATAACCTGGCTGCTAAATAGAATTTTTCTTTCCCTCTTACGTGCATGCTCAGTCTCTCAGTCGTGTCCAGCTCTTTGTGATTCCATGGACTGTAATCTACCAGATCCCTCTGTCCATGGAATTTCCCAGGCAAGAATACTGGAGTAGGTTGCCATCCCCTTCTCCAGAGGATCTTCCGGACTCAGGGATTGAATCAGTGTCTCCTGCATCTCCTGTATTGCAAGCAGACTCTTTACCATTGAGCCACCTGGGTCACCATCCCTCTTACTTATTACTTTACAAACAAATATATGCATTTACTCAAAGGTAGGAGATTTCGAAACTAGTGTTTCTACACCATATCCCATAATCACTAAATTTAGAGTCTTTAATATCTCTTGCCTAAAAGTCTGTCATTATTTACCTTTTTGCCTCATATGCATGAGCTGAGACCCAGGACACTACATATCACCCAAACCTCACACATTCACAAACTACAAATCTATCATATACATGCCAAACAAACAAATAAGCAGATGCCACCAATTCATAAAGGAAAATGGTCCCAAAACTCCTATTGCTGATTTCAAAGTTCTGTATAACCTGGTCTCTCTCCAGTCTCCTGCCTTGTTACCACATATAAAAATAGTCTCCCCTGACATGCCTCTGCCTGGGATGGATCCCTGGGCTTGAAATCTCATCCACTCCAATGGCATCAATTACTAACAGTATGTTGGAGAATTTCTCCATGATGTTAGTAGCCCAGTTTTCCCTACTGAACTCCAGACCACATTTTCAGATGTTTATTGGTCTTCTTTAGTTTAATGTCTTACAGTTCCTCAAATTTAAAGAGACCCTAAAGAATCACCACCTTCTCTACCACCCAAACCTATTTCTTCTTTTTTTTTAATTTAAATTTATTTGTTTTAATTGGAGGTTAATTACTTTACAATATTGTATTGGTTCTGCCACACATCAACATGAATCCACCACGGGGGCACATGTGTTCCCCATCCTGAACCCCCCTCCCACCTCCCTCCCTCTGGGTCATCCCAGTGCACCAGCCCCAAGCATCCTATATCAAACCTGGACTGGCGATTCATTTCTTATATGATATTATACGTGTTTCCATGACATTCCCCCAAATCACCCCACCCTATCCCTCTCTCACAGAGTCCAAAAGACTGTTCTAGACATCTGTGTCTCTCGCTGCCTCACATACAGGGTTATCATTACCATCTTTCTAAATTCCATATATATGCATTAGCATACAGCCAGGACATGGAAGCAACCTAGATGTCCATCAGCAGATGAATGGATAAGAAAGCTGTGGTACATATACACAATGGAGTATTATTAAGCCATTAAAAAAATACATTTGAATCAGTTCTAATGAGGTGGATAAAACTGAAGCCTATTTCTTCTTATTTGTTCTCTATATCCAGGAATGAAACTATATCGCAGCAATGACCTCAAGTTAGAAATTAACTCTAACCTTTTTTTTTTTCTCTCTTGTATACCTTATGCATTTGTTGTTGTTCAGTTGCTGAGTTGTGTCTGAGTCTTTGTCACCCCATGGACTGCAGCATGCCAGTCTTCCCCGTCTTTCACAACCCCCTGAAGTCAGCTCAAATTCATGTTAAGTAGATGATACTTTAACAAATTCATGTTAAGCAGGCGCCTGCGAGAGCCGGCGCACTGAGCGCAGGTGGCTGCGAGAGCCAGCGCCACTAAGCACGGCCTAGAGGAGCTACCCCACGTCCAAGGTCAGGGGCAGCGGCCTAGAGTGCCAGGCTGTGACGGCGCAGGAACGGCCGAGAGGAGCTACCCCATGTCCGAGGTCAGGGGCGGCAGCCGAGAGGAGCTACGCTGCATCCGAGGTCAGTGGTGGCTGGGAGGAGACACCCTGAGTCAGAGGTCAGGGGCGGCCTTGCGCCAGAGGCCAAGGGCAGCAGCTGGGAGGAGCCACCCACACCCGGGGCCAGGGCCGGTGGCCGGGAGGAGCATCCCAAGGAGCAGTGGCTGCACAGGTGCAGGAGGGCCTAGAGGAGCTATCCCACGTTGAAGGTACGGAACCGGGCAGTAAGGAGATACCCCTCCTCCAAGGTAAGGAGCAGCAGCTGTACTTTGCTGGAGCAGCCGTGACAAGATACCCCACACCCAAGATAAGAGAAACCCAAGTAAGATGGTAGGTGTTGCAAGAGGGCATCAGAGGGCAGACACACTGAAACCATAATCACAGAAAACTAGTTAATCTAATCACACTAGGACCACAGCCTTGTCTAACTCAGTGAAACCAAGCCATGCCTATGAGGCAACCCAAGATGGGTGGGTCATGGTGGAGAGGTCAGACAGAGCATGGTCCACTGGAGAAGGGAATGGCAAGCCCCTTCAGTATTCTTGCCTTGAGAACGCCATGAACAGTATGAAAAGGCAAAATGATAGGATACCAAAAGTGGAACTCCCCAGGTCATTAGGTGCCCAATATGCTACTGGAGATCAGTGGAAAAAAAACTCCAGAAAGAATGAAGGGATGGAGCCAAAGCAAAAACAATACCCCGTTGTGGATGTGACTGGTGATAGAAGCAAGATCCAATGCTGTAAAGAGCAATATTGCATAGGAACCTGGAATGTCAGGTCCATGAATCAAGGCAAATTGGAAGTGGTCAAACAAGAGATGGTAAGGGTGAACGTCAACGTTCTAGGAATCAGCGAACTAAAATGGACTGGAATGGGTGAATTTAACTCAGATGACCATTATATCTACTACTGCAGGCAGGAATCCCTCAGAAGAAATGGAGTAGCCATCATGGTCAACAGAAGAGTACGAAATGCAGTACTTGGATGCAATCTCAAAAACGACAGAATGATCTCCGTTCATCTCCAAGGCAAACCATTCAATATCACAGTAATCCAAGTCCATGCCCCAACCAGTAACGCTGAAGAAGCTGAAGTTGAACGGATTTATGAAGACCTACAAGACCTTTTAGAACTAACACCCGAAAAAGATGTCATTTTCATTATAGGGGACTGGAATGCAAAAGTAGGAAGTCAAGAAACACTTGGAGTAACAGGAAAATTTGGCCTTGGAATGCGGAATGAAGCAGGTTGCCAAGAAAATGCACTGGTCATAGCAAACACCCTCTTCCAACAACACAAGAGAAGACTCTACACATGGACATCACCAGATGGTCAACACTGAAATCAGATTGATTATATTCTTTGCAGCCAAAGATGGAGAAACTCTATAGAGTCAACAAAAACAAGACCAGGAGCTGACTGTGGCTCAGATCATGAACTCCTTATTGCCAAATTCAGACTTAAATTGAAGAAAGCACGGAAAACTGCTAGACCATTCAGGTATGACCTCAATCAAATCCCTTATGATTATACAGTGGAAGTGAGAAATAGATTTAAGGGACTAGATCTGATAGATAGAGTGCCTGATGAACTATGGAATGAGGTTTGTGACACTGTACAGGAGATAGGGAACAAGACCATCCCCATGGAAAAGAAAGGCAAAAAAGCAAAATGGCTGTCTGGGGAGGCCTTGCAAATAGCTGTGAAAGAAGAGAGGTAAAAAGCAAAGGAGAAAAGGAAAGATATAAGCATCTGAATGCAGAGTTCCAGAGAACAGCAAGAAGAGATAAGAAAGCCTTCTTCAGTGATCAATGCAAAGAAATAGAGGAAAACAACAGAATGGGAAAGACTAGAGATGTCTTCAAGAAAATGAGAGATACCAAGGGAACATTTCATGCAAAGATGGGCTCGATAAAGGACAGAAGTGGTATGGACCTAACAGAAGCAGAAGATATTAAGAAGAGGTGGCAAGAATACACGGAAGAACTATACAAAAAAGACCTTCACCACCCAGATAATCAGGATGATGTGATCACTAATCTAGAGCCAGACATCTTGGAAAGTGAAGTCAAGTGGGCCTTAGAAAGCATCACTATGAACAAAGCTAGTGGAGGTGATGGAATTCCAGTTGAGCTGTTTTCAAATCCTGAAAGATGATGCTGTGAAAGTGCTATATTCAATATGCCAGAAAATTTGGAAAACTCAACAGTGGCCACAGGACTGGAAAAGGTCAGTTTTCATTCCAAGTCCAAAGAAAGGCAATGCCAAAGAATGCTCAAATTACCACACAAATGTACTCATCTCACATGCTAGTAAGGTAATGCTCAAAATTCTCCAAGCCAGGCTTCAGCAATACGTGAACTGAGAACTCCCTGATGTTCAAGCTGGTTTTAGGAAAGGCAGAGGAACCAGAGATCAAATTGCCAACATGGATCATGGAAAAAGCAAGAGAGTTCCAGAAAAACATCTATTTCTGCTTTATTGACTATGCCAAAGCCTTTGACTCTGTGGATCACAAGAAACTGTGGAAAATTCTGAACGAGGTGGGAATACCAGACCACCTAAGCTGCCTCTTGAGAAACCTATATGCAGGTCAGGAAGCATCAGTTAGAACTGGACAGGGAACAACAGAGTGGTTCCAAATAGGAAAAGAAGTACATCAAGGCTGTATATTGTCACCCTGCTTATTTAACTTATATGCAGAGTACATCATGAGAAACGCTGGGCTGGAAGAAACATAAGCTAGAATCAAGATTGCCGGGAGAAATATCAATCACCTCAGATATGCAGATGACACCACCCTTATGGCAGAAAGTGAAGAGGAGCTAAAAAGCCTCTCGATGAAAGTGAAAGAGGAGAGTGAAAAAGTTGGCTTAAAGCTCAACATTCAGAAAATGAAGATCATGGCATCCGGTCCCATCACTTCATGGGAAATAGATGGGGAATCAGTGGAAACAGAGGCTTATTTTATTTTTCAGGGTTCCAAAATCACTGTAGATGGTGATTGCAGCCATGAAATTAAAAGACACTTACTCCTTGGAAGAAAAGTTATGACCAACCTAGATAGTATATTCAAAAGCAGAGACATTACTTTGCCGACTAAGGTCCGTCTAGTCACGGATATGGTTTTTCTTGTGGTTATGTATGAATGTGAGAGTTGGACTGTGAAGAAGGCTGAGCACTGCAGAATTGATGCTTTTGAATTGTGGTATTGGAGAAGACTCTTGAGAGTTCCTTGGACTGCAAGGAGATCCAACCAGTCCATTCTGAAGGAGATCAACCCTGGGATTTCTTTGGAAGGAATGATGCTAAATAAAGCTGAAACTCCAGTACTTTGGCCACCTCATGAGAAGAGTTGATTCATTGGAAAAGACTCTGATGCTGGGAGGGATTGGTGGCAGGAGGAGAAGGGGACGACCGTGGATGAGATGGCTGGATGGCATCACGGACTCAATGGATATGAGTCTGAGTGAACTCCGGGAGATGGTGATAAATAGGGAGGCCTGGAGTGCTGCGATTCATGAGGTTGCAAAGAGTCGGACACGACTGAGCGACTGAACTGAACTGAACTGAGGTGATACACTCTAGTCATCTCACACCCTGCCACCCTCTTCTCTTGCTTTCAGTTTTTCCCAGCATCAGGGAAATCCAATGAGTCAGCTCTTCTCATCAGGTGACCAAAGTAGTGGAGCTTCAGCTTCAGCATCAGTCCTTTCAATGAGTATTCAAGGTTGATTTCCTTGAGGACTGACTGGTTTGATCCCCTTGCAGTCCAAGGGACTCCCAAGACTCTTCTGCACCACAATTCGAAAGCATCAATTCTTCTGTACTCAGCCTTGCTTATATTCCAACTCTCACATCTGCACATGACTGAAACATACCCAAAGCTATATCTTGTTAAAGACCTAACAATATCTTGAATCCACTCATTTCTTTCCATTCCCACTCCAGTGCTCTAAATGGACACCATCTTATCTCTAACTATGATTATTTAACTATTTTCTCTAGTCTCTTCATCTGTCCTCCTAAGTATGAGGAGACTTTCCTATGTATTTTTTTCTAATATAGACATCAGCCTTCCCAACTAGACCACATCTCTATTTTTTATAATTGTAAAAAATTTGTATAGCCTATAGTTTATATTCAATTTTTGTAGTTATTGTTAAAAATGTATAAAGTATTGGTGAAAATTAAAAGTGATTATTTTGTTAGCCACAACAAAATGAATAGAAGAGAGCTGTATGATACAGAAAAAAAAAAAAAAAAGAGAGAGAGAGACTACAAGGAATAGATCTAGAACTAATTTCTTAAGAGCTGACTTGTGCTAATAGCAATTTAAGAATATAATAGATAGGAACTGGAGTCTTGATTTGTATATGTATGTAGTTTCCAGTTGCCTTTGTTGAAGTTCTTCGCCTTCACAAAGCGAAAGCTGGACTTCTTGATTGTTAAGACAGTCTCCCATTCTGAGCACTTGGCACATCAAAAGATCTGAGGGTCACTTACATCAAAGGATCCTTGATGATAAAAGAGATTTTTCACCTAGATAAAAACTAAAAGTCTCCATGGATATTGATTTCTTATTGGACCCGTTCTAAGATCAAACATGTCCCATCTCAGGCAGAAACCAACCTACACAAGGTATCAACTGATTAAAAAGTGAGAAGCTGGAAGGTGAAACCAATCAAATGCCAGGGTTTGTATACTTTCATCCTTGAACACTGAGGTTCTTGAAGAATGTTCCATTCACATCCTTGTAAAAACGGAGGCAGCCTCTTCATTTAAGCTACCCTCTGTGAATCATGCAGGGAAGTGTGAGTCAAGTTTTATAGTCAATCAAATCAAATCAAATCCAAACAAAAAATTAAAGTCATTAATGTCAAGAATTAATAAATCCATTGACAAATCTATTGAAAATCAGAGTACCACTCCTGTTTCTTTGTCCTAAACTTTTGACCCTAGAGCTTTGGACTTATAACGGTGTAACTAACATGTCCTCACCCCTTTAAAAATGCTTTACTATTTCTGCTTTGCAAATTAGTTCATCTGTACCATTTTTCTAGACCCCACATATAAGCATTGTGTGCATGCATGCTTAGCTGCTCAGCCTTGTGTCCAACTCTTTATGACCTTATGGACTATAGTCTGCCAGGCTCCTCTATCCATGGGCTTTTTCAAGCAAGAATACTGAAATGGGCTGCCATTTCCTCCTCCAGGGGGTATTCCTGACCAGGTATCGAACCTGGGTCTCCTGCACTGACAGGCAGATTCTTTTCTACTGAGCCATCAGGGAAGTCCCACATATAAGCATTAATATACAATATGTGTTTTTCTCATTCTGACATAGAGGATAAACATATAGCTACCAAGGGGGTGGGGTGGGATGGATTGAGAGATTAGGATTGATGTATATCCACCGCTATATTGAAACAGACAGCTGGTGAGGGCCTAGTTAGTGTTAGTTTTAGTAGCTCAGTCGTGCCAGACTCTTTGCGATCCCATGGACTGCAGTCCTCCAGGCTCCTCTGTCCGTGAGATTTTCCAAGCAAGGATACTGGAGTGGGTTGCCATTTCCTTCTGAGGGGATCTTCCCAACCCAGGGATTGAACCCGAGTCTCCTGCACTGCAAGCAGATTCTTTACTGAGTGAGCTACTAGGGAAGCCTGATGAGGGCCTACTCTATGGCAAAAGGAAAAATAAAGAAGGTACAATCTGTCTGTGGGACATATATTAAGTTAACTAAAAAATTTCATTCCAATATATATTCCGTACGAAAAAATACTGTTTGATTTTACTTATACAAGGTACCCAGAATAGTCAAATTCATAGAATCAGAAACTGCATCAGTAGATGTTAGGGGCCAGAGGTAGGAGGCTGGGGAGGGGGAATGGGAATTAGTGTTTAATTGAGACAGAGATTCAGTTTAGGAAAGTGAAAAATCTGAGAGATTGGATAATGGTGAGAGTTGCACAACAATGTGAATGTTCTTAGTGTCTTTGAACTATACAGTTAAATATGCTTAAAATAGTATGTTTTATATTATGTGACTTTTACCACATCAAAAACATTTTAAATTATAAATAGATAAATAAATAATTCCCTCCATGAACACAGGCAATTAATTCAAATCTGTATCATTTTGCTATTTGTTCGGTGTTCACAAGGAAGGCTCTTCCATCAGCTTTAGGATATGTGAAAGCAGATTCACTGCTTTTTTTTTTTTTCCCTGATGCTCAATTTCAAGCACAAGGCCTGGCACTTAGTAAACATCTAAGTGTTAATGAAGAGACTCACTGATTATATCTGGGCAATTTTGATACTTTAACTTCATTCTACCTGATGTCTAACCATTCTCAAGAGAGACATTTTTCCTATCAAGAGTTCTAAACCTTGGCTGCAAAATTAAAATCACCTAGGAAGCAGTTTTTAAAATATTCAAATTGCTTCATCCCCTACACCAGTTAAATCAGACAAAGACTAAGGGGTCCAAAATGAGTACATCTAAGAATTATCTTGAAGTACTTGTTAAAAGTCAGATTCCTGGGCCACAAGTCAGAGAATTTGAATCATTATACTTGGGTGGGGCCTTGGAATCTGCCTTTTAAGAAGTACCCCTAGGTTGTGATCTTTTGTATTCACATTAAAATGACAGTGCTAGATTTATTCTTTTCTGTAATGTGTTTGTGTACAGCTCAGCCTGGATTCAACTCTTAAAAAGTCAACAGAGTTTGCTGCTGTGTTCCCAATTTGTTTTGTTTAATGGACACTAAGTCATGTCTGAGTCTTTGCAACCCATAGACTGTAGCACACCAGTCTTCCCTGTCCTTCACTATCTCCCAGAGTTTGCTCAAACTCATGCCCATTGAGTCGGCAATGCTATCCAACGTTCTCATCCTCTGTTGCCTCCTTCTCCTCCTACTCTCAATCTTTCCCAGTGTCAGGGTCTTTTCCAGTGAGTCAGCTCTTCACATCAAATGGCCAAAGTATTGGAGCTTCAGCCTCAGCATCAGTCCTTTCAATGAATATTCAGGGTTAATTTCCTTTAGGATTGGCTGGTTGGATCTCCTTACAGTCCAAGGGACTCTCAAGAGTCTTCTCCAGCATAGAGTTCGAAAGCATCAGTTCTTTGGTGCTCAGCCTTCTTTATGGTCTAACTCTAAAATCTATGCATCACTACTGGAAAAACCATAGCTTTGACTATATGGTCCTTTGCTAGCAAAATGATGTCTCTGCTTTTTAATATGCTGTCTAGGTTTGTTATAGATTTTCCTCCAAGGAGCAAGCGTCTTTTAATTTTACAGTGTTCACAATAGCCATGGACTAATTATACTGGAAAAAGAATCCCTTCAAGAAAATCTATATTTCAAATTGAAAATAATGCCTTCTGAGAAGGCTCTATTATCATCACATGCTAATAATTGATAGCTGAGTTTTGCTGTAGTAAATTTAATTCTTAATTGTTGAATAGTCTCCTGCTGATTTCCTTTATGTTAGTTCTACTCTGCCAAACTCCTTCAGGTTATGAATGGTTATAATCATAGAATATGGAGTTAAACCTAGATTTTAGTCCCAGCTCTATTACTTTCTAACTAAATCGTATGTCCATACAGTTTACTCCTCTGTAAAATGAATACAAATGCATCTAATTCATAAGGTTGATTTGCCATCATTTAAATGAAATGCTTAGCTCAGCACACACCAAACATTCTGCATTTTTTTAAAGCTACCAACTACTTCTTTATAATATTTTGTATACTTTCTTGCACCAGGAGCAAGCCTGGGCCTTTTACAGGTATTTACTAAATATTTTCAACTGCACATTAGTAAAAGGGACTCATATTTTTTAAATGTCTACTGGACATGCCTTACTGTACTAATGCTTTGCATTCATTTTCTCACAACATCGCAGGAAAGTTGACCAGTAGAAAATCACATTCAGAGAGTCTTGGTAATTTAATTAAGAGTCAGAATGTGAATGAGAAGCAGCATTGATATTGGAAAGTTGATATTGATACAGTTAACTTCAATGCCAATATTCTTTCCATTGCACTACACAGAACCAATCTTGAGAGGAGCGTATGCCAGGGTCCCCTGCATTCAGGTGGCCCACTCTGGCTGTCTATGGACTCTGACTCTGCTTTCCTATGGAGTAAAGGTATTACAGAGAAAACATTCAAGACAACATACCCACTAATGTTTGCTGCTGCTGCTGCTGCTACTAAGTTGCTTCAGTTGTATCCGACTCTGTGCGACCCCAGAGACGGCAGCCCACCAGGCTCCCCCATCCCTGGGATTCTCCAGGCAAGAACACTGGAGTGGGTTTCCATTTCCTTCTCCAATGCATGAAACTGAAAAGTGAAAGTGAAGTCACTCAGTCATGTCTGACTCTTTGAGACCCCATGGACTGCAGCCTACCAGGCTCCTCTGTCCATGGGATTTTCCAAGCAAGAACACCGGAGTGGGGTGCCATTGCCTTCTCTGACTAATGTTTGCACCTACATTCTAATCCATACATCAGTTGCCCAGGACCCCAGATTTCTCTACCCAAATATCTCTGGGCCAAGTGAAGGCAGACTATGGCGTGTTTCAGGTCCCAAGGGAGGGCCAGCCTGGTGGATCTGGGAGATTTATTGTCCTTGTGGTCCCTGGAAGAGCTTGATGAAACTAGGTTGGGAGAAGAGGAGATGCGGTTTCAGCATTAATCTTCCCCCCCGAATCACCACATTTTGGTGGTCCAAGAAAGTCAAATGCTCCCCTGCCTTCCATTCTGGAATAAAGACAATTTGTCAATGTATTTTGTTTTCCAGTTTGTTAGCTTAATGTTGGAGTCAGACACAAATACTGACTCCATGGGATCACAGAGTCAGACACAAATGAGCACGTATTTTGTGGCCTAATTTATAACTTTTATTGACTTAGTATGTAAATAGGTATGTGGCTTTCCGTTTGTAGCCCTACCCAGAACTCCATGAATGCTATGGGGTGCTGAGTGCTAGGTTGCTTCAGCTGGGTCTGACTCTTTGCAATCCTATGGACTGTAGCCTGCCAGGCTCCTCTGTCCAGGGGATTCTCCAGGCAAGAATACTGGAGTAAGTTGCCAATGCCCTCCTCCAGGGGATCTTCCCAACCCAGGGATCGAACTTTCATCTCTTATGTCTCCTGCATTGACAGGCAGGTTCTTTACCACTAGTGCTACCTGAGAAGCTCTGGTGTGAACACCTATAAATAAATACACATTTCTTGTTTGATTTGGGTGAGAAAATTATTATTTAACTCTGATATGTCTCAGAAGCAAGATTATAAGCATGTTTTTTAAAATATATTTAGCAAATACAGTTAGCTTACTGACTTCAAAAAAAATGAAGTGATTTATATTAAAAAACAAAAAATAAAA
Organism: Redunca redunca; assembly: GCA_006410935.1. Lineage (NCBI taxonomy): Eukaryota > Metazoa > Chordata > Mammalia > Artiodactyla > Bovidae > Redunca > Redunca redunca. Next base: position 2,543,506 of record SJYQ01002241.1, read on the forward strand.
TAATCAAAGGAGAAAATTTTTCACCAACATAATCAAAGGGGAAATCCAAAATCACTGCAGATGGTGACTGCAGCCATTAAATTAAAAGACACTTATTCCTTGGAAGGAAAGTTATGACCAACTTAGCATATTAAAAAGAAGAGACATTACTTTGCCAACAAAGGTCTGTCTAGTCAAGGCTATGGTTTTTCCAGTGGTCATGTATGGATGTGAGAGTTAGACTATAAAGAAAGATAAGTGCTGAAGAACTGATGCTTTTGAACTGTGGTGTTGGAGGAGACTCTTGAGATTCCCTTGGACAGCAAGGAGATCCAACCAGTCCATCCTAAAGGAGATCAGTCCTGAGTGTTTATTGGAAGGACTGATGTTGAAGCTGAAAGTCCAGTACTTTGGCCACCTGATGCAAAGAGCTGACTCATTTGAAAAGACCCTGATGCTGGGAAAGATTGAGGGCAGGAGGAGAAGGGGACGACAGAGGATGAGATGGTTGGATGCATCACCGACTCGGTGGACATGGGTTTGGGTGAACTCCGGGAGTTGGTGATGGACAGGGAGGTCTGGCGTGCTGCGGTTCATGGGGTCACAAAGAGTCAGACGTGACTGCATGAATGAACCAAACTGAATCAAAGGGGAAAAGAAATATGAACATGGAGGCTGATAGATTTTATAAATAGCAATAAAAGGCACATAAAATTAAATAGGCTCCGTTATATTTGTATTGGGGATCTGGAAAGTGCTAGCTTTAAGTCACCTGGTTCTTATGTCCAGAAAACTGTATTAAGAAATCTTTACACACTATGAACATCTCACAAAGTGAAGCCAAGGGGCCTCCTCAGTGGTTTCATTAGCATCACTGGGTATGTGATATTCCCCACCTGAAACTTTCCAACAAAAGGAGAAACCAGCAAAAGACATAGGCTCTCAGGTATACTCCATGCTTAAGCTTTTCTGCTCTTTAAAATCATCTTTTATGCAATATCCACATGAAGACATACACATTGGATGACCCCAAATAGAAGGACATTCTGCCTTTAGAAGCAACTAAAAAAATAATTTCCTGTTATTACATGCACTATGTTTCTGAAATGTTTTTGAACAATTTGTATTTTTAAAATTCGACTATTAAAAAAATTATTTTTCCTATATTGGTAAAATTTTAAATAACTTTTAAAGAATATTATAAAGTAATTAACCTCCAATTAAAATAAATAATTTTTTTAAGAAGTCTAATGACAAATGTTATCTCTATTGAAAATTGGTGCAGGTGAGGTTTAGGAGTAAAGTGAAGAATATGTTAACACCTTTACTGTTTGATTCATCTACCAAATAGTGAATGAGTGTCTATCACTGTCCCAGGCAGAGAGAGAGGTGCTGAGTAGGTAATAGTCTATATATGATATTTGGCCCACCGTTCTTGGAGCTTCTAATATTGCACAGGACCAGCAAACTAAATAGTAAATTTATGCATACACTAAATAGTAACTATTTCAGTCTTTGTGGGCCAAGAGGTAAAACAGAGGTTGTTAGCTTCCCAGATGACGCTAGCGGTAAAGAATCCACCTGCCAATGCAGGAGACACAGAAACTGTAGGTTCGATCCCTGGGTCAGGAAGATCCCCTGGAGGAGAAAATTACAACCCACTCCAGTTTTCTTGCCAAAAGAATCCCATCGACAGAAGAGCCTGATGGGCTAAAGTTAAAAGGGTTGCAAAGAGTCAGACATGACTGAGCATGTAAACACACATGAAGGTATTGAGATATTCAGTGAGAAAACCAACTTCCATAAATTTGGTATCAACATGAGAAATTCAAAACCAGGGTGAAATGGATGATTTGAGCCACTGGCATAGTTTGATAACTCCTTACATAATGTATAATCTTCTTCCACCAGTAATTCAAGGCATAGTGTGAACTAGCAGCTCAGCTTTGACTTAATTTTATATAGATGCTTTCAACTATCCATTGATCCATTCACTCATTCATCAAATATCTCTTACACTATTACATTGTGCCAGCCTGATATAAGGGTCAATCTTAGTGCTTACTCCCTCTCCATGTATTTTTAATAAAACTACCCAGTTAATAATAAATATTTGGAAAAATATTTTTTCACACACACATTTTTTTCAAGTCCTCCATGCACCATATCATTGAGGAAATATAAGCCAGCCCCAATTAGGAGATGAGAAAACTTAGAGGCGATATAAGAATGTAAATTTGAATCCAATACAAGAATGAGAATCTCTTTTTAATATTTAGGTTATTTATTTATTTGGCTGTGCTGGGTCTTACTTGTGGCACTGAGGAGCCTTACACAGAGGTTTTAGTTGTGGCATGTGGCATCTAGTTCCCTGACCAGGGATCGAACTTGGGCTCCTTGCATTGGGAGTGCAGAGTCTTAGCCACTGGATCACCAGGGAATTCCAATAATGAGAATTTCTTAGAGACATTCGAACCGACCCCCAAAACATGCTTCTTTAAGCAAATTGTCTGTGCACTTTCTTGGAATTTTTGTTTGTGTTTTCCAGTAGAAAGCTGAAGTGTGTCGGGGGGGCATGCCTTTTATTCACACACCCATTCATCCATCTGTCCATTCACCCATTCCTCCATGTTTGTTGAGAACCTATTCTATATTTGTTGTTGTTGTTGTTCAGTTGCTCAGCCATGTCCAACTCTTTGCAACCCCATGGACTGCATCATACCAGGCTCCCCTGTCCTTCACCATCTCCTGGAGTTTGCTCAAACTCATGTCCATTGAGTCAATAAAGCCATCAAAACCATTTTGTCCTCTGCCATCCCCTTCTCCTGCCTTCAATCTTACAGTATCAGCATCTTTTCCAATGAGTTGGCTTTTCACATTAGGTGGCCCAAGTATTGGAGCTTCAGCTTCAACATCAGTCCTTCCAATAAATATTTAGAATTGATTTTCCTTTAGGATTGATGGTTTGATCTCCTTGCTCTCCAAGGGACTCTCAAGAGTCTTCTCTAATACCACAGCTCAAAGGCAGCTATTCTTCAGTGCTCAGCCTTCTTTATGGCGCAACTCACATCCATACTTGACTACTGGAAAAACCATAGCCTTGACTAGATGGACCTTTGTCAGCAAAGTAGTGTCTCTGCTTTTTAATATATTGTCTAGGTTTGTCATAGCTTTTCTTCCAAGGAGCGAGCGTCTTTTAATTTCATGGCTTCACTCACCATCTGCAGTGATTTTGGAGCCCAAGAAAATAAAGTCTGTCACTGTTTACATTGTTTCCCCATTTATTTGCCATGAAGTGATGGGACTGGATGCCATGATCTTAGTTTTTGGAATGTTGAGTTTTAAGCCAGCATTTCACTCTCCCCTTTGACCTTCATCAAGAGGCTCTTTAGTTATTGAGGATAAGATATACACCTAGCCATATGAAACAGACCAACTAGCTTTAACACAGAGCGCCTCTCTCTCTCCTAAAGGGTCAAGTACAAGCTTATCTCAGGAAAGGCTCTGAGAAGATAAAAAATTATTGCTTTTTCACCAGATCTCTTATTTACTGAGGTAAACTAATAGACTGACCTTATCCACCCATAGACAGCCCCTTCCCTGTAAACAAAACATCTGAGAAATAGTCATTGAGTAATTCCATCAGTACCAATATCTATCTTTGATTTGAATCTTCTTCCATATGGAATGATTTTAAGGTACAGTCACATCCAATTTAGGTCACACAGTTCCCTGAAATAAATCTGTGACAGCTCTGGTCCCCCTGGGCTTCTAGTGGGGTCTTGCTGTAGGCTGTCCTAACCTAGGACACTGGAAAATATCTGTTGCATAGATTGGAGAAAAACTACTTATAAATTTGCTGTTATTCTAAAATACATAGATTCTTCAGTATACTAGTTGACCAGTTTTTAAAATTCTATTTTATTGGCAATTGTCTAGTGCCAGAGGCCACGTTAATACTTTACTTAAGCTATAACACCTCCCATAAACCTTCATAACTACTTCATGGTGTCATGAGGCTATTATTCCATTTTATAGATGAATAAACTGAGGCTTAAGAGCTTAAATTGTTTTATTTCTCATGAGTGGTGGAGTTGAGATTCAAATAGATGTTCTGAATCCAGGGGCTTAAACTGTTAAGGACTTTACTATAGAGTTGTTTACTTAGTTGTTGCTATAAGAAATATACTTTCTCCTGTAGAAAACTCATATATAATATTATACAACAAAAGGCAGTATTTTTATTATATAGATATATATTTCCTATCAGCAGCTTAGGCAGACTAATCATGGGAAAGATAAACAAGATTAGACTTTTAGGTTGGTTCACTAGCACACATGAGTAGTAAGCATCACCTTCACATATTTTTCTTTTTTATTGGTTCTTCTGTTAAAACAGTATATATTATCATTTTGCCATACATCTGAAACTATCACAATATTGTTAGTCAACTATACTCTAATATAAAATAAAAAGTTAAAAATAGTACAAATTGATTTGTAGTTTAAAATTAACATAAAAAATAAAAATGAAAAAAGAAAAGATGAAGAAAGGGAAAAAAAAGAATAGTAACATGATTAATCACATAGGAAATATCAACACTGATAGTGAAATAAACATTTGAGATAAAACACAATGTTTTAAAAAGAGCTGTAGATTGAATACTTTTCTAATAAAGAGGACAATGAAATATTGAGATGTTAGAAGTCATTTAAGTATATTTGTGAAGAAATAAGGGCTTCTCTGGTGGCTCAGATGGTAAAGAACCTGCCTGCAATGTAGGAGACCTGGGTTTGATCCCTGGGTCAGGAAGATTCTAAAGTTATTTTGAAGTGTCTTTATTTTCATCCTCTAATCTGATCTCTTAAGAGGTTATTTTCAGCACAGGCTTCAGTATAAATATCCAGAAGCAGAATCACAAACTTCCACCATATTGCTAAATCTGGAGGTAAAGCTCTTCATTCTTCCCCCCTCCATTTATCTTCCTCTGTCTGAGGAGAAATACATAATAGGATATTAAACCTCCCCAACCACAAAATTTACCTATAAAATTATCTATAAAATTCAGCTTCCTGTTTTCTGTGAAACTTCTATCTTTCTTATCCCATAAAAGGCCTATGGTTGTCACATCCTTAAAGATGTCCTCTGGTGGGAAATCACAACTTTGTTTTCCTACATCCCAGGTCCCATCTATACACACAATCTGAAAAACATTAACTCCATTGAGCCTCAGGGATTGTGCTGGTCATTTAAACTCATCATAAAAGTACACAGTTGGTAACTAAGACTATACTTTGCACAAGTAGCCAGTTTATATGGATACACATTTATAATCATTCAGCTGTCAACAAGTATTGTTGTGGTTGTTCAGCCGCTAAGTTGTGTCTGACTCTTTGCAACCCCATGGACTGCAGCACATCAGACTTCCCTGTCCATCACTATCTTCTGGAGTTTGCTCAAACTCATGTCCACTGAATCATTGATGCCATCCAACAGTCTCATCCTCTGTCATTCTCTTCTCCTCCTGCACTCAGTCTTTCCCAGGTCTTTTCCAATGAGTCAGCTCTTTGCACCAGGTGGTCAAAGTATTAAAGTTTCAGCTTCAGCATCAGCCGTTCCAAGCCCATTCTAACCTCCACTGGAAGCTTTATGCTTTGCTTCTACTGATTGTTGGGTTTGCCAGTGTGTGTGTGTGTGCTGTGTGTTGTCATATCCTACTCTTTGTGGCCCTATAGGCGGTAGCCCTCTAGGCTCCTCTGTCCAAGGTATTTTCCAGGGAAGAATACTGGAGCAGGTTGCCATTTCCTACTCCAGTGGATCTTCCCTACCCAGGAATTGAACTCGTGTCTCTTGTATCTCCTGCACTGGCAGTCAGATTCTTTACCACTAGCACCACCATTACATAAGATTAATCTGCCTATGGTTACTAAAGCATTTAGATTGGCAGTTTTCACCTCTCATTTATATCAGAGCTGTAAGCTGATCTTTAAAAATTGCTGCTTTAGCTCCATCATAGACCAGTTCAATCAAAATCTCTGAAACATACATGGAACATGAATATCACAATTTTTTTAAATCTTCCAATGTGCTTCTAATCTAGAGTCAGAATTGAGAAAGGCTGAGTAGAAACAGTTAAGTGGGAAGCAGAGGCTATGTATAGAATCTTTATGGGAAAATAATATGGATAGAAGCTTCTCTTTTCTAGGATTACCAGGCAAAGAAAATTTTCCTTATTGTTCATTATTTCAAATGGAGATTGGGAACTTGTTTCAAAGCACTTGGAAGATAGATTGAAAGTTGAAATATATGTCAAGTCAGAATCCTCAAAATATTGGATATTAGATTTAGTGAATTGGGGCACATTTCAACTGGCCTGCCAACTTTCAAATGCTCTGCAATTATTATCCAAAATGTACTTGAAACCAGCTTAATTTATTCTTTTATCTTCGCTTTGATGTAACTATAGATGGGAGTAGAACGCAGTGTAATTGTGTTATTTCAGACAATAAAACAAATCATCTACCACAGGGAAGTAATCAAGCCATTTAAATTTATCATGGTTTCCTGAACACCTGTCTTTTTTTTTTTTTTATTTTTAGGCCTAACTATATTCCCCTAATAATTCTAGTTGAAAACGAATCATCAACATANATCAACATAGCAAAGTAAATATTTCTTCAAGAAAACAGCATGTAACTGAATCATCTAATCAATGTATAAGCTCAGCATAAAATAATGTGAATGGTTCTAGAGAATACTAGCATTTTGGAGGCATTGACTTTATTTCTTTTTTTCATAAAAAGAAAACCTTCCTGCTTAAAATCTGTGGGCTAGCTTTCTTTTGATAATAAAATTCTTGTTAATTTGCTTTGATGCAATGAAAAACATTGAAGGTGGTAATAAATTCTGCAACCAATGAAGCACTAAAGGCATTTAAAGACCTATTTTAAGTCATGGGCAAGTGTCCAGTGCAAAATTTCACTTATGCATAAATAGCACACTGTTTCAATATCTATAATACTAATGGGCAGTATATAAATGGGAAAGTGAGGTAAAGGTGCTTCTAAAGAATGCAAATATGGGACTGAGTCAAACTATTTCAAATTTTTAATCCATATAAGTTAGTTTGACTGCTTATGATCATAAAGACTAATTAATTTCTTCCTGAACCAGGGGTTGGAGACTATCTATGAAATGTCAAATAATAAATATTTTAGACTTTTTGTCATATTGTCCCAACTGCAACTAAACTCTGTCATTGTAGTCTGAAAGCAAAATCATAAACAATAAGTATATAAACTGATGGGCTTTGCTGTGTTCCAATAAAATTGTATTTACTAGTGGTACTTATTGACAGGTAGGGAGTTGTTTGCTGACCCTGATTCAAATAACCCTTTTTGAAAGTGAAATTCTGCCTCTTGGACCCACATCACTAATCTGGAGATTGTCTATATAGTTTGCAAGATTTTTGATGTATCTGCTGCTTTCTGGTCAGTTGATTTGCGATTTCCAAAACTTTTTGCTAGCATATTTTAGAAAAATCAAGGAACTGGATAAGTCCAAAGGAAATTTGACAGAAAAGAAACCACATTTAAAATAAGTCTGGGGCTTTTAAGATCCCTTCTGACCCATTAATCAACTAAAAGTAGGGAGACTATATGATAATATACACGTTTCAATGTCATTCTCCCAAATCATCCTGCCCTCTCCCTCTCCCACAGAGTCAAAAAGTCTGTTCTGTACATCTGTGTCTCTTTTGCTGTCTCTCATACAGGGTTATCATTACCATCTTTCTAAATTCCATATATATGTGTTAGTATACTGTATTGGTGTTTTTCTTTCCGGCTTACTTCACTCTGTATAATCAGCTCCAGTTTCATCCACCTCATTAGAACTGATTCAAATGTATTCTTTTTGATGGCTGAGTAATACTCCATTGTGTATATGTGCCACAGCTTCCTTATCCATTCATCTGCTGATGGAAATCTAGGTTGCTTCCATGTCCTGGCTATTATAAACAGTGCTGCAATGAACATTGGGGTACACGTGTCTCTTTCAATTCTAGTTTCCTTGGTGTGTATGCCCAGCAGTGGGATTGCTGGGTCATAAAGCAGTTCTATTTCCAGTTTTTTAAGGAATCTCCACACTGTTCTCCACAATGGCAAAACTAATACAGTATTGTAAAGTAAAAAATTTTAAAAAAGAAAAGAAAAAAAAAATTAAAAAGATAAAAGTAGGGAGACTAATTGGGCAAAAATAACCACAAACTATATATTAGTTTGAAGACATGAAATTTAAAAAATAGCTGTTTTGTATAGGTTTCAATTAAAATTAACTGACATGTTTCTATGGTGTTTGGTAGCTGTCATATGCATTTTACTTTAAAATTCATTGCATCTTCCTATGTAACACCTTTGTGCTTCAGTATAATCATAACCAAGAGTTCCGTTTCTCAAGCTCCCCCAACTCCTGAATTTAGAGAAAAGCAAATGAACTCAAAATTCTAGAACCACATCATGTAGACATTTTCTAAAAGTCTTCAGACTTAAAACACACTGCTTGGCAGAAATATGATTGAGGCCAGGAGGTGACATCCTAAGAGCTCATATTAACAGCTCTGTTGAGGAAGCTAGTCCTTAGAAGTATTAAGAAGAGAGACAGACTCGGCATCAACTTTGCAAAATCATAAACTCTGCTTTTCACAATTTCTTTTACATCCCTAATGGATTTCTTCAGGGCCACATTTCAAAGTCTTGGGTTTCAGGTCACTGAAAGGATTCTGTAATGCTGAAACACATTTCCAAGACACAGAAATGGTCTAGGACCAGAGTTTTTGTGTATGATTAACCTTTGTGGGGCATGTTCCCTTTTATGGATCTGTAAAAGAGAGGCTGAGTGAAATTAAATTATATTATTTGCTTCTTTCTTAAGTTCTTTCTTTGAGGAACTTATTAATCAAACAGGATTTAATAAAGCAGTCTTTATATGTAAGCAACAAATATAGTAGAGTGCCTGTTCCCTGAGACTAGGAGTTATAAGAAAAGGAATAAAAGGGATATGCAATTCTGGCCTGAGTTTTCTCTCTCTGGAATAGACTCTTTAAATTCATTCCTTATTTTTCTCTCTCTCTCACACACACAAAGATATCACATAGTCTTAATGATGGGGGCAACTTGAAAACTTGAGGGATATAGAAACAATTTCATGAACCTAAGAGTGATCTGAACTAATGATTCAATAAATGTTATCTATTAAAAGTTTAACAAAAGTGCAATAATATTAATTAACATTATCAATAATGTAAATGCACAAATGACATACTGGGGGAAAACTTTTTCTCAGATGAAAAAGAAAAATAAAAATGTGTAAAAATGATCTGGCTTTAAAGTAAAAACCATTTTATTTTCACTATTTTGAATTTGTCTGAAGCCAGTGCTTCCCTGGTGGCTCAAATGATAAAGAATCTGTGGGAATAGTAACCCAATCCAGTATTCTTGCCTGGAGAATCCCATGGACAGAAGAGCCTGGAGGGCTACAGTCCATGGTGTCACAGAGAGTCAGACATGACTGATCAACTTTCACTTCCAGGGTACAAATTGATAAAAAGCTAAAGTACACTATTCAGCTTTCTCCTCTGCTGAATTTAAGCTATTAAACTGCTAGAAGAGATAAACTACTCTTCTATTTATTCACTAAAAATGTGTCCCTCTTTGCAGCGAAAGAAAGAATAATATGAGCATGGGAAAGAACCACATGGATTTACAGCCTCCCCCCGCCTAACCCCTGCCCCCACAACACACACACACAAATATTACTGTCTTGGAATTTCAAAGAAGCAAAAAGTGTATGGGAGTTTGGAGCCCTAAAAATAAGAGCTAAAGTGTAATAATTAGCAATTGGGTGGCTAGTACGAAAATAAAAATATTTGAAATTGAAACCCTGAATATTTGGAATTAGAACAGATGCAATGGCTTGATGATATTTTGCCCTTTTCCTTAAGGCTATTTCTATTCCAAAAATTTATGATTGGAACTCAATGACAAGTGGATAAATCTAATAGAGTATGACTTGATCCAAGGAAAGTGGGCTAAGTAACAATATTTGTGCCGAATTTTGAAAGGAAGCTTATAAAGCAAATATTTTTTAAAGTAGGACATTTTTCATAGCCATGGAATAGCCAGACAAAGATTTCCAGGTGTCAAATGAGACAAGGAACAATAAAAATCATGTGTTTTGCAAATATGTTTATGGTCATGCTTTCATGACCAAATGAATAAAAAGATAAAGGGTAAAAAGAAAAACTCAATACATATATTTGTTTCATTGGATATAGAGCTTAAATGTTTAGTGAACCTTCATTAATCAATTAAAATATGGAAATTAAAGATCATCAACCCTAGGCAAAAACAATCTATCTAAATTCCACACTAAATTTTCCATTTTGTGACACACTAAGAAGGCATGAAATGAAATGACAATGGACTTCCATGGATGCATGCTGCTAAGCATCCAGTCAAAGAACCATAAAGAAACTAATGGAAAATTCAAATCACTAGTATTATGTTTACAGGCTGAGATTGTAATTTCTCTAAAGATCCTATGTCTCATTAAAAACCCCTCTCCTTGCCTCTATTGTGTCCCAATTCTACAATTATTATCTCGATCCAGATGATGTTACCTGTTCAGCATCCTTGATTTTTTCATCATTTAATAGTTAGCTTAGAAAGGAGAAAAGGGCAGTAGAGTTTAAGATGGTTAGATATCATCACAGACTTAAAGGACATGAATCTGAGCAAATTCTGGGAAATAGTGGAAGACAAAGACGAACAGAAATATTTCACTCTGATCTGCACTCCAAGCATGGCAAATCCAGTCATCATGACTCAGCAAAGATGATCCAAGCCTCCTTTTCTAAATGTTGCTTATTAATACAAAGTCAAATATTATTGTGTGATAAACACATATCTTGCTGTATATTGCTGTCAGCATGAACAGATAGCTTGATGATAATGTTTTATTGAAAAATAAATTAAAAATCATTGTCATTTACTTACCTAGTTAATTTTCTCTTGGAAGAAGTACGAAAAATTTTGAAAAGCTTTCAGATCCTTGTATTAATTCTACATGTGATACAATTAAACATTAACTGAGAAGTCCTGAGATGGAAGAGATGTATTATAATGCTTCTTGTCTATGTCTTGGTGTTCACATCTTGCCATAGTTATCTGCATTCTGGAAACCTGCAATCTGGTGCCTAGTGATTTTATTCATTTCATACTGGAGTTTTCACTACTTTTTTTTTTTTTTAACATTATCCTCTGTATTGTACTTACAATTATGCTAGCTGTGCTGTGCTTAATATCTCAGTTGTGTCTGACTCTTTGGGACCCCATGGATTATAGTGCACCAGGCTCCTCTGTACATGGGTGGGGATTCTCTAGGCAAGAATATAGGAGTGGATTACCATGACCACCTCCAGGGGATCTTCCCAAACCACAGATCAAACCAGGTCTTCCGCATTGTCGGTGGAGTCTTTACTGTCTGAGCCACCAGGAAAGCCCATTCACAACTATAAAAGCCTTCATTTCTACCATTCACCATAGTTCTTATCTCACTACATTGGAAAATGGCAACTGTGCTTTTTTTGCTCTGAGCTACCATACAGCAATTAATTAGTTATTTAATAGGTGCCAATACTGGTAAAGAACCTGCCTGCCAACTAAGGAGAAATAAAAGATGTGGGTTTGATCCTTGGGTCAGGGAAGATGGAAGAGGATATAGCAACCCACTCCAGTATTCTTACCAGGTGAATCCCATGTTCAAAGAAGCAAGGTGGGTTACAGTCCATGGGGTTGCAAAGTCGGACACAATTGAAGCTACTTACACACACACAATCTAAATTCATTCTCATAATGTACTCCCTAATATTTTGAATTTCATGTTCCATTCAGTTCAGTTGTTCAGTTATGTCTGACTCTTTGCGACCCCATGAATTGCAGCACGCCAGGCCTCCCTGTCCATCACCAACTCCTGGAGTTCACTCAAACTCATGCCTTTCGAGTCGGTGATAGCATCCAGCCATCTCATCCTCTGTCATACCCTTCTCATCCTGCCCCCAATCTCTCCTGGCATCAGTCTTTTCCAATGAGTCAACTATTTGCTTGAGGTGGCCAAAATATTGGAATTTCAGCTTTAGCATCAGTCCCTCCAAAGAAATCCCAGGGTTGATCTCCTTCAGAATAGACTGGTTGGATCTCCTTGCAGTCCAAGGGATGCTCAAGAGTCTTCTCCAACACCACAGTTCAAATGCATCAATTCTTCAGCACTCAGCTTTCTTCACAGTCCAACTCTCACATCCATATATGACCACTGGAAAAACCATAGCCTTGACTAGATGGACCTTTGTTGGCAAAGTAATGTCTCTGCTTTTGAATATACTATCTAGGTTGCTCAGAACTTTCCTTCCAAGGAGTAAGCATCTTTTAATTTCATGCCTGCAATCTCCATCTGCAGTGATTTTGGAACCCTAAAAAATAAAATAAGCCTCTGTTGCCACTGTTTCCCCATCTGTTTCCCATGAAGTGATGGGACCGGATGCCATGATCTTCGTTTTCTGAATGTTGGGCTTTAAGCCAACTTTTTCACTCTCCTCTTTCACTTTCATCAAGAGGCTTTTGAGTTCCTCTTCACTTTCTGCCGTAAGGGTGGTGTCATCTCCATATCTGAGGTTATTGATATTTCTCCCGGCAATCTTGGTTCCAGCTTGTGCTTCTTCCAGCCCAGTGTTTCTCATGATGTACTCTGCATATAAGTTAAATAAGCAGGGTGACAATATACAGCCTTGATGTACTCCTTTTCCTATTTGGAACCAGTCTGTTGTTCCATGTCCAGTTCTAACTGTTGCTTTCTGACATGCATATGGGTTTCTCAAGAGGCAGGTCAGGTAGTCTGGTATGTCTCTTTCAGAATTTCCCAAAGTTTAGTGTGATCCACACAGCCAAAGGCTTTGGCATAGTCAATAAAGCAGAAATAGATGTTTTTCTGGAACTCTCTTGCTTTTTCCATGATCCAGCGGATGTTGGCAATTTGATCTCTGGTTCCTCTGCTTTTTCTAAAACCAGCTTGAACATCTGGAAGTTCACAGTTCACATATTGCTGAAAAGCCTGGCTTGGAGAAATTTGAGCGTTACTTTACTAGTGTGTGAGATGAGTTCAATTGTGTGGTAGTTTTAGTATTCTTTGGCATTGCCTTTCTTTGGGATTGGAATGAAAACTGACCTTTTCCAGTCCTGTGGCCACTGTTGAGTTTTCCAAATTTTCTGGCATATTGAATGTAGCACTTTCACAGCATCATCTTTTAGGATTTGACATAGCTCAACTGAAATGCCATCACCTCCACGAGCTTTGCTCGCAGTGAGGCTTTCTAAGGCCCACTTGACTTCACATTCCAGGATGTCTGGCTCTAGGTGAGTGATCACACCATCATGATTATCTTGGCTGTGAAGACCTTTTCTGTACAGTTCTTCTGTGTATTCTTGCCACCTCTTCTTAATATCTTCTGCTTCTGTTAGGTCCATACCGTTTCTGTCCTTTATCGAGCCCATCTTTGCATGAAATGTTCCCTTGGTATCTCTTATTTTCTTGAAGAGATCTCTAGTCTTTCCCATTCTGTTGTTTTCCTCTATTTCTTTGCACTGATGGCTGAGGAAGGCTTTCTTATCTCTCCTTGCTATTCTTTGGAACTCTGCATTCAGATGCTTATATCTTTCCTTTTCTCCTTTGCTTTTTGCTTCTCTTCTTTTCACAGCTATTTGTAAGGCCTCCTCAGACAGCCATTTTGTTTTTTTGCATTTCTTTTCCATGGGGATGGTCTTGATCCCTGTCTCCTATAAAATGTCACGAACCTCCATCTACAGTTCATCAGGCATTCTGTCTATCAGATCTAGTCCCTTAAATCTATTTCTCACTTCCACTGTATAATCATAAGGGCTTTGATTTAGGTCATATCTGAATGGTCTAGCAGTTTTCCCTACTTTCTTCAATTTAGGTCTGAATTTGACAATAAGGAGTTCATGATCTGAGCCACAGTCAGCTCCTGTTCCATTAGTCTTCCATTAAATGCTAATTTTATTACTCCATTATATACAAAAAGATGAAAGAACCTCCTAAAATGGATTCTTTTGTTATTCAGGAAACTTATCAAAAGTATCTGTTTCTTATTCTCTCGAAATGTTGTGAATTATAAAGCAGTTTGTATATAGAGATCGTGAGTCTATGATTATTCAGAAAATTTTCTTTCTCTCTCACTAATAGTGGTTCACTCCTATCATATAGATCAGAGAGTACAGTTAATTTTTCAAAAATCTAGGGCATCTTTCTGTCATTTTTCAAGCCTAGCTAGATCACAATTGACAACTTCATTGACTGACCATTGCATTCTCATAAATTAATCATTCTGATAAGTGTCCACGTGTGTTTTTCTTTTCAATGGCTCCTTTATTACTTACGGAATTAAGTCTAAATTCTTTAGACTAGCAGCTAGCTTCCCTTGACTTTTGTCTGCTTCTTATTCTAGTTAATATCAGCTCCCAGGAATCTATCTACTTTCACTTTTCATTTCAAATTCCGTCAAAGTAGTCTCTCTCATTGACTCCACTTATGCCCTGTCAATTAATTTCCTCTCTCCATGGTAATATAGTTTCCTTTCCCCTTCTCACTCATTCATATCAACACATACAATCATTAACCAAAACTGTCCTTGCTGAAGCGATCACTAACTTCCTGATTGGCAATTCAGCAGCTATTTTAAAATTTCTTATATGATTGTAATTATGACCTTTGTAAAACTCTATTTGTCTGGCTCTTCTAAATCTCTTGGTTCTCCTCTTCATTTTTTTCTTGTTTCCTTGTTCATCTGCTTCTTTAAATCTCAGGAACTGAGTCCACATCAATTTCTATTTCATAAGGCTCTCCCGGTATCTTTCCTTGCTTCACTCCTCTTTGCCTGGCAGCAATTCATTTCTTCTCTTTTCCTTTTAAAAGTCAAATAATCCCATGGACAGAGATGCCTAGCAGGCTACAGTCCATGGGGTCGCAAAGAGTCGGACATGACTTAGTGACCGAGCATGCATGCGTGCATTAAAGAAACCTCCTAGGCTAAAAAAATTCCCTTGTTTTCACCCTCAATTTTCTGATGCTAAAATTTTACTTGATGGCACTTACCACAACTGTAATTAAACAATTATCTGTCTTCTGTCATTCTTTCTTACCCTGAGACTTTTCTTCAGAGTAATAGGATGGAGGTTTAGCATAGAGCCTGGCATGTAGTAAAGACTCTAGGAATATTTCTTTAATGGATTTCGAATAAAAATTTTATCTTCCTTGCCACCCCTATCAAATGTTGCTATTTCTCACTGTCCTATCTTTTACCAACTGTGTACTGGGTGGTGCCACTCTCTCATCTTTCACTTCAAATTTTATATTGATGACAGCAAGATAAATGTCACTAGTCAAAAAATACTTCCTGCTGGACCACTCTACTTGGATTCCCCATCAGCATTGTAGAACTAAATTAAAAGGAAGTCACTTATGTCAGGGACAAAATGGAGACAGTCAAGCATGTGCATAAACAAAATTTAACCTAACCTAACTGAAATGTATGGCTCTGTTCTAAGGAGTTAGCAGAGATTACCAGTCAGTCTCTAAACATTAAGTCTTTCACCCCATCTCTAAACTTATTTACATAACTCAGTGACTCTAACTCAAATAGGTAAGAATAGTAGTCAGCCCATCAGCTAAAAAAGCCAGGTAGCTTTTGCATTTACCCCATAAACATCCCCAAGTCTGTGAGCAACTCAGAACTTGAGTTTCCTAGCTTGCAACTTGAAAGCCTTGGAATAAACTCATCTTTCTCCTTTGTATTAATCAGTGTGAAGATTTTGGTTTTTGACAGTATTCAAACTTTGTATTTCTAACATTTAGATAAAACCTTGCTAACCGAGCCACCACCCTGAACAGCATACTATACTTGAATTGCCAGTTATAAATATTTTCTACTCTTGATGATCAGAAATATTGAGGGCAGGAGGAAAAGGAGGTGATAGAAGATGAGATGATTGGATGGCATCGTCAACTCAAGAGACGTGATTTTGAGCAAACTCCGGGATATAAAGGAAGGGAAAATAAGAAAGCCTGATATGCTGCAGTCGATGGAGTTGCAGGGTCGGACACAACTGAGCGACTGAACAACAACCCCTTACTTGTCTCTGTATTTCTACTAGTTAAACAAATTTAAGAAATTGTGTCTCCCTCTCCTGTCCCCACCTTCCAGTGAGACACCAAGTCCAGCCAACTCAACTCGATTTTTTGTTTGTTTTTTAACTGGATCCTTCAGCATATCCCACCTGTAATTTCCATTAATCATCTCTTTACACTTGTAGTGAAACACCCTCCTTGAAATTTTATTTTTCTGGCATATAGGCAGCCTATCTAAGGCCCAAATCTGAGGAGCCCACTACATTGCTTAGGTAATGTGATAGTTCATCATCATCTGTAAGCTAAATTCAGTAGATCAACATATTCTACAAGATCTTTAATCATTGCCTTAGCTTGTCTTTAACAGCCTCCAAATTGTATATTTTGCTCCACCAACACCAAACCACTTGGAATTCCATCATACGTGATGTTGTTTATTCCTTGACCTTGCTGTCCATTGTGATGGAAAAGTTGATGAATTGCCCTCCTTTCACCGGACTAATTCCTAGACATCCAGTAGGACTCAACGCAGGCTTCATTTCATAGAAGAGGCAAACCTGAGTTCCCTTACCTTAATCACACAGCCCAGGTCTATTGCCCTTCTTTCTGCTTACATTGTATGCACTGTCTCTTCCATTCAATGCATCATATTATATTTGCAATACTGTAGTACAAAACTCCTCGAATGCAAAGTCTGTCCTTATTCTTTGTACTTTTGACAAATGTACTCATTGTAGACACTCAATGAATGTTTCATGAATAAACAAATAAATGTATTTAGCAAGGAAATGATGCTAAAAAGTGTCAAAGATTTAAAACCAACCACTCATGTCATATTAAAACGTCTACAACCAGAGCCCTATTCTCAAGCCTATCATTCATGCCTTTATGTGGAGAGAAAACTTTCCACTGTACTTCATTGCTGGTCCATATTGACCATTAGTTCTCTCAGGTACCCATCTATTTTTTTTTTTTCTTACATATTCACTTTGGCTGCATTCCTCATAAATCAAAAGTAATGCTTTTACTAAGTATGAAAAACAACAAATGAACTTTGATATATTGATCTATATATTGATCTATAGATGTTTAAATGTGTCAGGAGTACTTGGCTGGTTAAATTTTTTTTTTTTTTAATTCAGAATTATCCCTTTGACTCTCTAGTTTTCAAAAGTTAAGCTCTAGACTTTGGGGGTATGCTCTATTTTTTTTCTCTCTTTGAGCTACTAAAACATTGCCTGGTGTTCACATCATAAGTAGTTTAGATAGCTTTAGTATGTTGTAGCCTAAGAAAGATAAATATTGACTTCATAAAACCAGATTATATGTTTTCATATAAGCAGTTTAGTGTGTATTCTAACAAAGATAAACATTGACTTCATGAAAGCAGTTTATACATTTTCATGTAAACATAACAATTAAGATCGTTAAAGGGATTTTTTTTTTTAGTGGAAAGGAATTGGAACATAATTTTTTTGGTTACTGTGTTCTTCATAAATATATCAATCAATGACAGTTGATTAGAATATAAAAGTAAATCATAATATAATCTTTTAAAATACCTAAACCTCATTGATTATGATAAAACTAGTTTGACTGATTCATTTTTATCTTTGAATGCTAGCTGATCTATAATGTTTCCCATCTGAAGCATCTCTGTGAAACTCAATATTGGTCAATATTCAAAACATTGCCGTATTAACCAATCCAGTGCTTCAAAGGATTTGGCCTACCTAGTTCATCAGTACATTTGAGGGTAAAAATAAGGCTAATACCTAATTGCCCAATTGCCAAAGAGAGGGGCTTCCCCCGTGGTTCAGATGGTAAAGAGTCTGCCTGCAATGCAGGAGACCAGGGTTCAATCCCTGGATTGGGAAGATTCCCTGGAGAAGGGAATGGCTACACATTCCAGTATTCTTGCCTGGAGAATTCCATAGACAGTCCATGGGGTCACAGAGAGTCAGATATGACTGACCGACTA
Source organism: Redunca redunca (assembly GCA_006410935.1). Lineage (NCBI taxonomy): Eukaryota > Metazoa > Chordata > Mammalia > Artiodactyla > Bovidae > Redunca > Redunca redunca. The sequence continues at coordinate 2,561,721 of SJYQ01002241.1, forward strand.
AAACACACACTAACATCCCCAAGGAGAAGACTGTTTTCTAGAACATGATCTAATAGATTGCAAGAGATAAAGTATTCAGAGGAGACTGTTAACAACTTCTATTCTGAATAATAAATGCCATTGCTAAATCACCAATATTCTTCTTTCAATCTTAATTTTCTATATAATTTTTGTGCCTTGGAAAGAGTTTACTCTAATGCTTTCACCTCTAAAGTGGAGATAATGTCTACCTTACAGAGCTTTATAAAGACTAGAGATAATGAGCATAGATATAAAGTACTATAATAATATGATCCTTGTCAATTCTTGACTATAATTCCTTCTAGAGGGCAAGTGGTACCTTCTATACTTCTACAGAGAACAATCTAGAAACTTTTGTACAGAGTTTCACATTATAAGCATTTGCTTTTATAACTTGACCAACTTAGAGGCAAATGTTCTGACCACTGAATACTAGTGGCCAATGTTATCTGGCATTGTCAATAACAATGACATAAGAACATTAATATGATTAACAGAATCAAGATAATAACCTGATGATAAGGTTTGTATGACAAACCTAGACAGCGTCTTAAGAAGCAGAGACATTACTTTGCCAACAAAGGTCCATATAGTCAAAGCTATGGTTTTTCCAGCAGTCATGTA